>NW_010584362.1:121057-133441 GCF_000705375.1 Tinamus guttatus | reverse complement strand
TGGAAACAGCTTACCACAGAAATTTGGTTCTTCTGTAGCTCTCTAGATAAATCTACATTTAGTATGTAGCAAACCTCTAAAGAATTATAGGTAAACAGATTTATACAGAGAGATAAAAAGGCTGTTGGGCAACTTTTCAGCACTAGCTTAATAGAATGAGGATGACCTCCTAAGACAACAAAAATGTTAGAGTACACACTGTTGCATACACACTGCGTTTAGGATTGCGATGGCTTACAAAGTAACCTCTTTCTCGGCTACATCATATACCTGCTGTTCAAAATGTGTTTTTAACAATAGATCTGATTTTTATAGTAAGGGATGCATGGAGATTTTCTGTATGGCACATCAAAATTTGGTCTATTTTGTACAGATCCATAACATTAACAGTTTTTCTTTTTTTTTCCACTGGCATCCTTTTTTTTTTTTTTTTTTTTTTACCTTATTTCCCCCTATATTCCACTTTGTTTTTTCTTGGGTAGTTTTCTTCACTCCTGGCTTTTACCATGTCTGTGTTTTCAGTGCTATTTGCCTAAATGCAGATACTTTCTGCCTTTTCAGGCTCATTGGATGTGAGGCATGAACAAGGCTTGTAGATTTAACAGAGAACCAACTTCAGAGACCTAAGCCTTCTGAGAAGTGTTTGAAGGCCTGGTGCTGTGATCCCATGTTGAGTCACAGCGGCTCGTAGGTACCAAGTTTAAGCAGCTGAATACCACTCCTGTAGTCAATACAGGGAGATGACATTTTGACATTTATAGAACAAAACACCATGCACAGGGATATGTCTAGGATACATGAGTTGGGATCCGTTTCTGCAGAAAGATTAAGATATCTGAGGGGTCTATTCACTTGCCTATATTTAGTTCAACTCTACATATCCTAGGATATTCCTGCCTGGTCTCTAGCTCTCTCTCCAAGAGAGCAGAGTTTATATAGTAGCCGTCAGCTGCTTATAGAGACCTACCTGTCTCAAGTGGCACTAGACACAGAATCTTATGAAACCCCAGATAATGAGCTTCAGAAATCCTGGATAATTAGATCAGCTAAATAATTTTCAGCTAAATTTAGGACATTCAATTTAAATAGTAGTGTTCTTAGCCTTACACAAGCTCCTGTCTGATATAAGCAGCATGTGGTCTTCTTTTAGCATCTGATAGGGAGAGCATGTATCTCTAAATGTGTCTTCTGTTCTAAAGCAACATAGATTTATACTCTTGCATGTCTCTGTGATGGCAGTATCACCACTTCTGCTATGTAGCCAAATGAAGAGAGTAAGCCAATGTCTTAACTATACTAAGAAAAATCGACTGGCAATAATCACACCATATACCAAAGACAAGTTTGAGCAGGTCCCCCCCCCCTTTTTTTTTTTACTTTAAAGAGTTTATTTGATTATGTATCTCTAATATGATTTATTACCAGAACACAGCTTCAAAATTATCACCATATTGCTCATAAAGTGCTCCCCAGACAAAACACTCACTAAATTAAAGTAGGTTGTAGAGCTGCACAATTCTTTCCCACAAACAAGAACGGGAGCTTAAAACTTTCTTCACTACTTTCTTTTAAAAAAAGTTCTTAGTGCTACTTTGAAAACTATGACATAATTGTGGAAGTTGTCTCATATGTGATAACCTCTTCCCTAATATGCCATCTGACTCATTTCCGTGTAAGTCTACCTAGAAATCTGCTCATAAAGTGTAGTTTTAAATTTCTGAGTAACAGAAACAAAAAGAACAGTCTCAGTCTTGCAAACATATAAACACTGACACAATGACACACAGACACAGTCACAAGCCAAATTCAAGATTTCCTCATTTGTACAAAAAAAAATTCTTCTGAAAGAGCATCCCTAGTTTGCATGATTTATGATATTCTATTTCTTGTTGTCTCCTTTAGTTTTGGGCATTCCTTAAACCTATCTGTAGAAAAAAATAATAAGTAGCTTTATTCCTTTTTTCTGTTTCTGTGAACTGTAATTCCTGTGGATTATTGACATTATGTCAATATATGTCGAAAGTACTCAGCCTCTGAAGACATGTATTTGCAAGTGGAGGGGAGTAGTAGGGAGAAGACATTAAACACAAAACCAACAGCTGAAATGTGGTCTAAAAATAAAACAAGGACAGATGGTAGCTCCTCAGAAAGAAATCCTGATAAAACTTCATAGATTCTTTAGACCTTTTTGTCAGAGTTTATATGTATGTTGCCTCCCCCACAGACAGTTGATATTCCACCCCTCTCAAGCAAGGAACTTGAGAACCAGTTCCTTCAGTTTGAGTGCATACCCTCTACTGAAATGTTGTGTTGTAAATCTTTAGTGTACAGATAACTCAGCTTCTGCAAATGTGTGTGCAAGTATTCACATTCTAAAGAAATTTTGGAATAGCAATCTGTAGATGAGGAGCTAAGAAGCGAAGATACATAATGAAATGACATAATTAAATGAAGATAATTAAATTCCTATAATGGATAAAATCAGAAGTTATCAGTATTTCAGAATGAATTATGTTTTACAGTGAGAAATTATTGAAACAAGTATAATAACAAACTAAATAATAAATAACTAAAAATGAGCTCCCTTTCTCTCTCAAAAAACTCATTGGAGAAATAAGAAGGAAAACTGGGAATTAAAAGAAAGTTTGAAATAATAGAAACAAGAACAAATGTGCCTTGGTTTATTAATCTATTCGGTTCTTTTAGTTATAAAACAATTTACATGCACTCATTATTGACAATATTTTTGTATCTCCCTAAGGAAAAAACACACCCAGAAGCCCAATTGTCCTTATTCAAGAAGATTAAAGAATTAGGTTACTTACAATTTGCTTAAAAAATATTTATTTATTTATTGTAGAATCAAGACATGACAAAATGGAGGTAATTTTTAGCACATCTTTGAGCTGTGGATTTCAGTTCAATTTTCAGGAAAAATGCCTGAAAGCAAATAACTGCTTTCAGTTTTATCCTGTGTGGTTCCTTACCACATGATGATAAGTGTCAATTATTGTCAATTGAATAACAAAGGCAATAATTTATCAATATGTTTAATCATATACATAATATAGTGAGAGAACCATCTGCAATGACAAATATTTCTCAGAAAAGCATAAAAAAGGTCCATTCAAGTTATGAAAACATAAATTTACTTTTATTATATTCAAATACTCAACAAACAAGAGCTATGAATTCTTCCACACAGTGGCAATCTAAAATTCTTGCTATTCTGTACCTGTACTGATTTAAGGAAGAAAGTGAGAAGGTTTCAACTCTTATTTTTAGCTGCACTGCCAAAATAAGATGCCTCTTGTTCAATTAGTTTTTCCCTTGTTTTTAATGTTATATGCTCAAGGCTTAATACTGGAGTGTAAAGTAAGATATTCTGGGGAAGACGCTTACTGTACTAATTTTCATCTCTAAGAAATTTTCTTATTGCTAAGTTATAAACCTTCAAAAATAGGATTTATAATATAAGCATGGCTGAAACCTTGAATGTAACTGTACAAATGACACAACTATAATTATCCTCTGTGAGAAACATAATAACATATCCTGAAGTCATAATTTGGTCATTTATTTTATTATAATTGCCCCTTAATATTTGTTTAAATGAACCTTCACAATTTTATAAACAACATGATCTTCTCACTGAAAATTAGACTGGTTTGTCATTGGGTAGTACTGGATTGTTTTGTCTATCCTTGTTCCCACCCTTTAATATAACTGCAGTCATCTGAGACTGTTGTGTGATACAGAAGCAAGGACTAAGGACTGGGAATAGATTTCAGCTCTTCCAAGATGGAGCACTAGACGTTCCCATATCTGGCCTAGACGACTAATTTTGGGAAGTTTATAGGCTTTAGATGCCTCTTGTGTTTCTCAGACACATTAACAAATTTCAAATTGTAAGATCAGAAGAATTAGATCATTTATTCTGGCCTGGCTATAGCTTAGGCAGCAGCTTTTTTTAGATTTTTTTTTTAAATTACAACTTATTTCTCCTTAATTTTAAACAAAGAAATTTCGAGAAAAAAAAGCCCTTGATTTTCCTATGTAATAAAGTTGATTTCAAACCTGAATATTCGAAGTATTATTCATTTCAGCTATGGAAGAGGGAGAAAAAAAAGGAACTAAATATCAGACATTTATTTGAGCAGTTCCATTTGCATTTAAATTCACAACCCCCTTTTTCCCAAGACAGAGCAAAAGCATATCAAGGCAAATAGCTTTCCTACAGTTGGTCCCCCACAAAATCCTCAGCTCAGTCTACAATTACACATTGCTTTTCATTTTACAGCGTTTTTTCTTAATATATTTCCACTTCATCCCCTCAGACTGAAGGTTGCTATCTGTGAAACACATCTTTGTTCTAACACTACTCTTTACAAAATTATGTATCAGGTTATATAATGCAGGCTAAAGAGAACTGCAAATAATAGTCCAGTGGAAAAAAATATTTTGAAAAGAATTCTTCTGTAAAAAAAATAAAATAAATGAAGCTTATTAAAGACTTAGAATGCTTAAAATACCAACAGATAAAAATATATGTGCACATCCATTACTAATTTTCTTAATACTTGAAGCCTACAAGAGCTTTTTAAACATATAATTTAAAGTTTATTTCACTTATGCAGTGGCTGTCACACATACTCAACATAATCACTCCGAAAGACATTGTGCACTACTCAACATATCTAGGGATTGGTCTGAAAAGGTCTAAATTGTAGTTCTCACTTTCACCACGCTTTTAAAAGAATGTGTAATCTATTCAGTCACGGCAATTTTTAAAATTACCAGCATAATAAGGATGCCAGCTTCTTTTAAATACATCCCCAAATCCATCAGGAACACAGACTGAAGATTTCTTAAGCTTTTAAAGCTCTGATGCAATGAGGTAAAATTAATATGCAATGATTAATGAATCTGAAATGGGTCTTTAAATGTTTTCCATTGCTATCTAATTTAAAAATTACAGTGTAGGCTTAAATTTTATCTTCTGATCTTAAGGAACTTTTATTTAGAATATCCTCGCTGAGTGATCAGCTGCTGCTTTAATTGTTTCTCCCTGAGTTAATTGAAAGAGTGGGAATGTCTTCCTGGTTTAGCAGTGTGAGAATGTATACCTTGCTCAGTCAAATACAGGGTATAAAAATGAACAGCTGACAAAAGAATTTTCAAGACAGAATTCAGGTCGTGAGTGCTCTCAACCCACAAATTCCTTTCTGGTGACTGGGGATGCCCGGTGTCATGACAGTGAGCATTTTATAAATATCACCAAAGAGGATCACATTGGTATTGTGATTGAACTGTATATTGCAGTTTCCGTGTTTTCCTAAGTGAAACTTCCCTTACTCTTGTAATGTGATTTCAGCATATTTATGTATCATTCATCACTCAAAAATCCTATGTAACATGAAATATCTTCAAATAAATAAATTTTGTTATTATAATTAAATTAGAACACATTGTGGAATATTTAAAAGAACCTGGTCGGAGAGTATTGGACTGGAAAGCACCCTTGAAAGTCCTAAATACACTTTTTTTTTTTTTTTTTTAATAATTCACCATCTCGCTCTTTTCCCTTGTCGGTATTTTATCAGTATGATTAAAAAAAATTAAAAAAAATAAATTAAAAATCTTCATGCAAAGCAAAAGAAACACAAATGATTTTTTCAGGAGAAGCAGAGGGATACTTCCCTGGGGCACAAAGCCATTATCACATATCAGGCATCAAGACAAACCATGATTATGAAAATTAACACAATGCTAGGAAATATTGTCTGTCCTGTTTATGAATAGCACTTGAATAAAAGTAAATAACATTATTTAACAGGTTGATGATCTCTGTGAAGCAAATTCAGCATTCTATACTGTGAAACTGAGGAAGGTTATGCTTAGACATCCAACTGAATATGGTTCAGCTTTCAGTTCTCTAATACTTTCATTATCAGCATTGGAACAGGTTGCCAAGAGAGGTTGTGGAATCTCCTTCTCTGGAGATCTTCAAAACCTACTTGGATGCCACCCTGTGCCACGTGCTCTAGGTGACCCTGCACGTGCAGAGGGGTTGGACTAGACGATCTCTAGAAGTTTCTGATTCTATGATTCTATGTAGAAGAAATATAGAACCAGTCTGGTGAAAACATCTATTTTCTCATTGCACATATTATTTTATAAACATACTATACCTTCTTTGGATTTTTAATTGTAATTATGCCAAAGATTTAGAATGTCCTTTTCTTACATTTCCAAAGAGGAAAAAAAACAAAAAAAAGAAAGAAAATTGATTTCAACTATTCAACTAAAACTAATTTACTATTAATTTATTAGAACTGCAGCACAGTCATTTTGTTATGTCATTAAATCTGAACATCAGGTAGTAGGCATTTTTGAAATATGCAAATTAATATTTAGAAAAAACAAAGCTGCATCACAAGAGGAAAAAAAAACAGCTTAAAGCTAGGCTAAAGAAAAAAGTATGCAGATAAATGTTCTGCTCCAAAGAGCCAAGATAAAAACAAGCAGAGCCAAGATAAAACAAGCAGAGGGCCAGAAAGGCTAGAAGAAAAGGAGACCCAAAATCTAGGCTGACCTTTTGGGCCCTGAAATGAGAAAGTGGGAAGTTCTTATACTCTCCTGGATTATATCTGCCTTTACCTTAGAAATGCTTCATGTAGAATCACTTCACAATGCATAACACAGCTTAGAATGCATGCATCTTTTGGAAATATCTTTGGTCTATAATTGTCATGATTAATAGATTATCCTGGTAAGAATATTATCCTTTCTGACAGGTGATCAAAACCAAAACAAACAAACAAAAACATAAAGCATCTTCTGTAAATGTGTCCCTTTGGACTGCATGTATTAATGAGGTTTGAAAAGGGAAAGACAACACTCTATGAAACAGTTGTTAAAGAACTAAGGGTATTGAATGCACTGCAACTCACTTCATATACTTCTTCTTAAGTATACTTCTATACTTCTTAATTATGTCAATGATTTTCTTTTGAAAAGGTCCTTTTTTTTTTTCCTTTTTTTTCTGCATTCATCCCTCACTGGAATTCTAGTAAATCATTTCATTCTTTTGTGACCTTTATACCTTTCTATATAACTTACATTTTCATTGTACTTTTATAGAAAGTGTCTGTCAGCTCACAGTTAGATCAAAACACCTTCAAAGTCACTTACTCAAAAAGAAATACATAGGTTCATCAGTATTATACTCCATTAAGCATAACAAAGCTTATTATATGAATTCCCAATACTAAATAATTTCCAGATCATCATCTGAGTTATTAGTAAATATTTTCTGGAATATTTTACTTGGATATTTCAAGCACAATTAGATTTAATAAAACGTAACATATTGAAAGTATACAAGGTTTTCTTTATATATAAATATCATCATAGCAGAGGGAAAATGTAGAATATTCTTTGATGAAAACGAAGGTCTACAGATGATAACAGGCTGGAGCAAATGATAAAAAATTAAAGGTCACAGCAAGCAATGGATTCCCGCGTTCTACTGGAATCTGTTGGTAATATACTGGGAAATTGCTGCTGTGTACCCAGCCTTCCTGTAAGAGAAAGCAAGAGAGAAAACAGTGCTGAGAAAGAGAAGGTAAATGCACTGCTTGAGACCTGGCAGCTAGAGCAGTCCTGTCGTTTTCCAACAGAATTGCAATCATTACAGAGATATCTGCATATTAATTTCCTCTTTTTAAAGCACGTTCAATCCTTTAGTCTCCTGTCGGGGGCAGATAAGGCTTTCTTCATTTTTTCCTGTCATTTTATTACATACCCCTCCGTAAATGGTTATAGCTCAACTGCATCTCTGTTTACTTGAATGTCTGCAACTCTTCCAGTGTTCTCAAAGCAAAAACAGAAGAAAAGCCTATGAATCTTATTTTTATTTTAAAAACAAAACAAACATACACACAAAAACTGAATTCCTCTGGAAGTATCAGCCAAAAAAGTCAACATCCTTGCTAGTAAAAGTTCTACGTTTCTGCTTTTTTTTCCCAGAATTTCATAAAGTTTCAGAAAAAAAAAGAAATAAAGATGCTGCCAGGAGATATAGCATGCCAAATTTTGAAACAGTGTCTTCTTCTGAAGTACCTACTTCAATGTTATGTAGAAATACTGCATGTGAGAAATGATTTACCTATAAAGCAAAATAAGATATTTTCCTCATCTATAATAATTTTTTTTCTTTGTGTTCACCATTTTCCTGGGATTTTACACTTGTATGTCAAAAGCTTTCTGAATAGGCAGGTAAATTAAATCTTTTTAATATCAGTGATAAAAAGTCACACATTTTTTTGTTATAGTATGCACACTCTTAAATGTATGATGTTGATTATACTGCACGTGAATTTTATTAGTTTATTGTTACCACACTCTAAATGTTGTTTAAAATATATTCAAGCTCATTTCATTAATCCAAAACAAAGAACACTGGAAAGTCACTAAAAAATTTAGTAAGTAGTATAACAAAGGTAATTATTGCTTTTTGTCTATTTTTTCATATTTTACATAATCTTACTTTTTCTAATAAACTTAATACCATCATACATAGTATTTAATCATTAATTATGAAGAGGACTGTCTTTTACAAATAAATTTCTATAAAATATATGTATTATTCATCTTCTTATATATATAGAAAGGTACATTCAAAATATTATGCCTTTTTTTAAGTTTCATCTTTGAAATCTATGTTAAAAAATACTAGCATTCCTAATTGAACAAGTTTTGTTTAAACAAATGGTTGTATCCAGTAAAATCATAAATGTAAGAGGTTAAAGGGTGTTAATATATTAAATACTTCTACTAGGAAGTAGAACTATTTTATGTTATTGCATCTTCAATGTACTAGATTTTACTACATAGTATTCTGATATTCCTTGTGGAGGGTTGGGATGAAAGCTTCATAGCCTAAATATTAAGATAAGATTTTCTATTGAGTGTAATATGAGTTTATTCCTGTTGTCTATATATGTTAGAATAACATTTGTTTAAATGATAAGGTTGCCAAAGATATTACCAATTTTCACAGAGTCACAGAAGGGCTGAGGTTGGAAGGGACCTCTAGAGATTTTCAGTTCCATTTTTTCACTAATCTCCACAGGATATTATTACAAGCCCTTTTAATTATCATATACAATAGAGACAGCTTTATGAAGCTATATGAAAAAATATATATGTTGCCAGTTTTAACTGAACAATTTCAGGAAGAGTTCCAAAAAGGTCTGTATACCCAACAGATTATTAAAATTGCAAACTTAGTTTTCCATTAACGTTTTCCATTTTGGCCTCTTAAAAAGAGTGGAAGTTGATTTCAGCAGAACATCCTGTGGGGAAATTAGTTCATTTTGCTAAAGTATCTTAATAATTACAGTGACATCAAGGTTAATTGCTTAATCTGTATTGCCATAGTGCAGTCCTGTCGAAATCCCAACACAATCTGTTCTATAGTTAGTGCCAGAATATCCATATATAGTGCAAGCTGTAACCTAAATAATAAAAAAATTGGTATGATTAAAAAACAAGATTTACCAATGTGTATAAAAGGTGGTTGATGAAAAAGACAGACTTCAAAAAATTATTTATTAAAAATATAGTACTTTAAATTCTTTGAGGAGATAAAAACACCTGAGGTGGAAAATAACCTCAAGCATTTTTTGACCATTCTTCAGCTACAGAATGTGACTTCTAGCCAAATTCATCAGACTTGCATCAAGTCTGATTTTCATAACACACTACATCATGGGAGAGGGCATTTTAACCAAAAATCTACATTACTCTTTTCTAGTACTGAGTATTGTTTACAATTTAAGTTTTGTGTACAAAGTATTCAAATCAAGTTATAGAAAATGCTCTTCTTTCATGTGTATACACTCAAATTGAATACAAACACACTTCATTTTCACATTTCAAAGTACTTACTATCCATCTATTTTATGTTTTTACAAAATATCAATAGATGATTAATGTGGCAGTTAGTTGAAAATACAAAACTGATTGAAGTTTTGCATAATCGAAGTTGTGTGCATTCGAAGTTATGCAACAACTTTCTTGCAAAATTGTACAAACTCTATAATATTTAAGATCAAAAAATACTATTATATGTTATATGATAACCCATACGATGTATATGTACAAATATTATATTGTACTGACGCATATATTTACGTCACATAGGCGCCTATATTTACGTCACATAGATTCTAGAGACAAAATAAGTTAGATACGGAAATGCTTTATCTTTGTAAATAATTCACTTGGTAAATTTTAGAAGAGTCAGTTTCTTAAAGCATTAACTCAGTCTATCATGAATTCAAAAATAAAATGAGTAAACCTTTAATCTTCCTGCATTTTACTTGTTATTGCCTCTTACTCAATGTTTAATCATCTCCAAGGAAACAGGATTCAACTCACAGCCTGCAGTAGTTTTCATTTAAATGGTTCTCAGCTAAACACCCCTTAAATTTTAAATGCTTATACTACATGGCAAGAGTTTATACAATTTACGAAGCGCATACGATCACAGTTAGGAAGGACTGTTATTGCAAAATTTCGTGTGAATCTCTTTCACCTAAACAAAACCCTGTTCTTTGAATTCTCCCTAAAAAGGCAGTTGATAACCTGGTAAGTTTATTTTGTCAGTCAAAGTGCAATTAGTAACGTGCAGTATTACAAAACAAGAAAGCTGAAGGGTAGCACAACAATTACTCTATGCCTGCATAGAATTGCAGCCTTCTTTTACTTTTCTGTATGAGTCAAAACAATAACAACTTGCAAAAAAGAAAGTCTCAGGAGACACGGCAGATTTTAACATGTTCATAGCTGAGTATTATTATTTGTTTTCTTCCTTGTCATCAAGGATACTGCTTAGAAAAGTTTATAGCTCATATGATATCACCCCAGTTGAAACTGGGCAACAAGTAACAGGACAATTATGTGAATACTTCTGTGCTTTGTTAATTTCTTATTGCATTCTATTTAATACTTCTTTTTTTATAAACAATGCATGGATCTATTTTTTTCTGTTCCTGTGAAAAACTCTCCAGTTTTCTCTCAGAAAGTATATACAGGGGGATTGGAGTGAGATTCGTATTAATATTATTAACATAGAAGATTTTAAAAACCCTATAGACAAGCTTTAGTTCAGTGCTTCTCACTTTTGATAGGAAGAGACAGTCACAGACAGGTAAGTTCTTTTGTACTGTTTAGTATTGTGTGCCTTCAGATTTCAGCAAGAAGTTGAAAGGAGAGAGAGTATTTCTGCATGTTTATAAAACATTACAGAATATTATGTAAGGAAAGACCGATTACTTCATATATAATACAAATCTGGCTTATTATTTAACTATACTTCTAGGCAGATCCAATCATTTGACGTACAGTATTAAAGAATGTGTTTACAAGGTACCTCCTGTCATTTTCACTATGGAAGTTATCTGCTGTTCAGCCTTTAAAGGTCACATAGTCTTGGCTTCCCTGACTTAATCAATATGAACTACATGTCTCTGCATCAGAATAAACAGCTACTGCAGGTTCTTCTTTTTCCAGGTGAACTGCTGTGCTGTTCCTGATCTCTCCTTGCATCTGGGTCAGGTCTTTTCCCACATTCATAATCAGTGCATTGAGTGACTAGAATGAGTTTAACGACAAGCAAGACACCGGAGCAATGCTAATGCAGTAAGTAGTATATGACTGATTGGACAACCTCAGCAAAAATTGATCTTTCTGTCACCCCTTGGAGTCCAACTAATGTTGTGTTGTTTTTTCAAAGAGACTTAGGTCTACTTGATAGACTTGTCCTCGGGTATTTCATTCCAGTCTCAAAGGGAGTAAGAGATGGAAGTGATGCAGAAGGTCACTGACTATTGAACTGAAATTAATTAAAAGATCAGCAAGACTTCAAAATATTATTATTATCATATAACTATTTGGCCTTGATTCATTAGGCTGATGTTACCTATTCACTGCTAAATATGTTTATTGTATTACAAGAGTAAGACTTATCAATTTAGACTCTATCACATCTACAAACTTGCAGTTATAAGAATTTGTTCCGATTTGCAAGAGAAGGTGTGCTAATTAGAGGCAAAATATCCTTTGAATGTTCAAGCATTTGGAGATTTGTATTTCATCATTTTTTCTGCAAATTGTGAAACTGACAAAACATGTAAGCAAAAATCATACTTAAATTTAAATAAATTAAAAATAGGTACAGATACTATAGGAAAAAATATATATACTGATGGCTGTTTATGATCTTGCATAGTATTTATGCTTATGGAAGCTTTGAAATATAGATTTGCCAAAACACCCTAAAACTGGCAGGTGCAAAGAGAAATATCTTTTTTTTTT
>NW_010584362.1:94048-120963 GCF_000705375.1 Tinamus guttatus | reverse complement strand
TCCCCTCGCTGATTGTGTGGTTGGGTGCTGGGCTCCGCGTGCTGCCGGGCGGGGCGGGGGCTGCTCCGGGGCGGGGGGCTCTGTAAATTGTGTTTAATCCGGGATAAAGGGGTTTGGGTCGCCGGCAAAGGGACCCTGCTCCTCAATATGCCTGCAGGTTGCTTTCAGGATTCTTAAACCTTTTTTTCTTAATGAACAAGACATATGCAAGAAAAGAAAGGTTATTATAAGAAATACCCACTGTTTAACATTTTCTGACGATTTCTGTCACCATTGAATTTGGTCAGCTTTAGTTTGACTGGTCAAAGAAATAGGAAGTTGACAAAGTGCAAATAAAACTAGATGTGGAATATAAAGAAATAGAAAATAAAAGTTTCAGGTTAAAATGCAAGTATCTCTGCCATATTACTATACTATCATACTAGAGAAAATAAGAGAAATTGTATGTTTCATAACTATTTGAACAATAGGAAAGGAAACCAGACTTCATGAATTATGCCTTGGAGATATTCTTTGTATCTCTTTCTTTACATTTAAAATACAAAACAAAACACGAATGACCCTGCTTTGCATAATTTTTGTGCTGCTCCTGAAGACTTGCCTACTATGAGATTAAGCAGGAGGAAGTAGTGATGTGAAATAGTCACTTCCCTGGTTCTCTGATAATCACTGTTTTCTCAGTATTATCCTTCCTGAGGTCCTAGAACTATTGTTTTTGTTGGATGTGAAGCTAATCTACTTGGGTTAGAGAAAGAGTCATAAAAGTTACTAAAAGCTATGTAGGAATATAGAAAGATTGCCTAAAAATAACTAGGAGCACTACAGAAGCATTTCTATTTTATTTGTCATTTGCAATTTTCAGCAGAATATATCCTCACTAAGAACATATACATGTGATATATGCTATATATGTTATACATGAAAGTGTAGAATCCCAAGATTTTCTAGGACTCCGAAGAATATTATTTGGGGGAAATTAAAGGTTCATGTAAGAAGGATGGGAAGGGTGTTTTTGTTTTTTTTTTTCCCCCTCCCTCTGCTGTTTTCTGAAAATGGAGGAAACAGGACTGAAAAGGAAGTCCTTTAGGAGAGGTTAAGTCCATTCCATGCATTCATGAATCATGATGTAAAATAAATTACTGATTTTAAATGTAAGTATATAGTATAGTGGTAGTATTGTCAAAACTCTCTCTCTTTTGTTCTTGCAGTGTTGGCTAGCACAGAGTACTGCTTGAGTCTGCGTAAATAGAAGTTGTTGTAACCTTTCTTTACTGAGGAATCAGCACCACTAAGATCGTCTGAGATGTTGTAATAACTACAGTGAATATAAGGATGGGAAGGGTGTTTTTGAGCCTTGTTAGAATTAATTTCTTAAGCCTTCTGTGAGTCCCTATTTCTGTCCAGCATAATTCAGACCATTTCTTCTGACTTTTGATCATAAAGAACTTCAGCTTTTTGTCACAATAATTTTATTTGAGAGACTGCTATAAAGATATATTTCTGGTTCAAATCCATAATCATACTTATCACTTCCACCCCTTCTCACGAGCAGATAATGGCACCAGAACCTAGATTTTCAGTCATTAATTAATTTGCATGGTATTACAGGGGTTTCTGAACTTTTAATGTATTATCTGACCTTATCAGTAATATTACCACTATTTTTTGCAGATCATTTTCTCTCTTACTATCTTTCACTACCAGTATTAACATCACAAAAAAGTAAAAATCTAATCATTGTTATCTCAGCACCCAATTAATGCAAGCAGAAGCCTATAGTGAAAAAAATGAAAAAGATCCTTGGCGTGAGGTAAAAAACTAAAACTAAATTTTATACTACTGCTCATATTTCAATAGATGATACACTAACTTAAATTCCTCTCTTTGTTTTGTTCTTCACTTATATATTGCATTTCTTTAGCTTGCATCTACTCTCCTGATTTATTTCCCCATTTCATACCTTTTTTTGTGTTCTAAGCTGAATCTCTAAGCTGAAACTCAGGATAACTAAGGTAGTCCAGAAACCATTTCCGGCACCACCAAATCTTCATTGTTCAGTGACTCCTCTTCCACACCAAAGATCTCACAAACATGGAAAATCAGCCCTCCGTAAGAAAGAAAAACAGCATTATTTTTATTTTTGAGGTTTCCATCTGAATTCATTAGTTGAAGAATTAATAAGAACAGTCTTATTTTTATAAAGAAAAATATTCCTTAATGCTTTTACATATACCCTTCAAAAGTTATTAAAAAATCCTTTGTTTTGGGTTTGACAAGTCAGCGTTCTCTAAGCTATCTTCTATTTTTTTAGAATAACAGATAACAAGACTGAAAGGAGACTAAAAAATGTCACCTGGTCCATCTCTCTGCAGTTCAAAGATGACTCCTGGGAAAGTTTTTTTATCTAGATTACTGCATAGTTCCAGCAGTAGTAGTATTGCTATTTATTATTAATAGATGTGTTCCCCATTTGTATTCCATTTGGATGACAAAATGCTTAAAAGGCCAGTTCTTTAGAAAATATATGTGAAGAATTATGGCTTCCCACAAGATCTGTGGTAAATTTCCATTATTCAGTTGTCACAAAAAGTTCCTCAATGACAGGAAAAGTCTCTTTTATTCCTAGGTAGTCTCTTCTACCTGCCCTAGAGCTTTATTGTGATACACTGATGCTGTAAAGGGTAAATATACCATGGCCCTGGTACTGCTAAATATAGCATCATAAATTATGACTTAACTATAATTTTTCTTTGTGTCTTCTTTTTATTGTTTGTTTAGGCATTTTTAATTGCATTTGGGGGAGAAAAATCATCAGAACCATATACTATTCTCCATTAGGGAAACTTTACACAGCTCATGTAATCATTTTTACTTCACTTATGATTATATTATAATAGTAATTAGATTCTAAAAGCAACCAGTAGCTCACTGACATTTTTAAATGTACCTAGTATTTTACCTCTAGTATACATCAAAGGTATGTAGGCAGTTAAAGATAAAAGTGTGAGCCTAGAGAGATTTCAAAAGATTTTGCCTAACTCCTTCAACAAAACATTTCTTTATGAAATGATTAGTGTTTCTGGTCCATAGCTGTCTATTAATCTTCAGAAGTCTAAACTTTTCTGTGTTTTTATTTTCAGTCTTTTACACCACCTGAGAAAAACTCTTAATAGGTTAAAACTGTGAAGAACTTGTTTTTGTAAGCAAGTGATTAGATAGACAGAGAGGGACATAATTCCTTCAGCAAAATTCCATTTCACTGGTGCAACTGGCATAATGACAAATAATGATGCAATATCTTCTCATTTGATTAATGAGAAATACTTGCTTGCTTAAGCAATTTTCCTCATTTTCTTAAATATAAATAGATAAAGCCAAGTAACTGACCTTGGAAAGAATTATCAACAAAACACTCGGAAACTGTCTGCTCCGTTCTAGAAAACTTTTATATTGTATCCCCATAATTACCTACAGCAATGTCCCTAGTCTCTATGTTGGTCTGTCTAACTCAATTTTTCAGGGTAAGTTAGGCTTAATTCTGTCAGCTGTCTGGGCCATACAGAGCGAGTGATAGCAAATACTGCAATGAGGTGCTAAGATCATTGCTTGCAGATTAAAAACAAGCTTTTTATATCGCTGGTGCTAAACAAGAGTTTTTCAGGTTCAATGTTTTTGAAGGCAGGGATTGTCTGCCAGGTGAAATATCCCTCTTATAAACCAGGGTAAGAATGATGAAAATAAAAGATCCGTCATTTCCACTATACTCCACCCCTCTGCGGTTCTGCGTTTTCTCATGTCTTTCCCCCCCCAAAAAAAGGGTGGGGGGAGATACTCCTACTGTTTGTCTTTTTGTACATTAAGAAAGATACTCTGACCAACTAGCGAAAGCTGCCTAAGTCAAAAGGCTAATCTTCCTGTAGTCAAGGGAGAGAAGTGGTTCCTCAGGGTCATTCTGGTCTGGAGTGCAAGATGAGACTTTTAGACCTTTGCTGTTAGGTCTGAGATCATGGCCTAGCTCTGCACCAGGGCAAGTTGTGTACACCAGGTTGTACCCTTTGGCCATTCTCTCACCCTTTCATGCCGTACCTTGCCTGGAAAGGATGCCAAGATCTGAAATAAATCTCGTGGTCTTTGTATATGGTCTGCTGTGGTCTTTTCCCTGTGGCATAGGAGGTGTGTACCCCAGGGCACTCATCATGCAGTTTAGTGAGAGAGCTGAAACACCACAACTATATATCTTGTTTCACAGTGAAGAAGCTTCTTTATCTCCTTAGAGAAATTAGCTTTTAACTCAGTCATGTAAATTGCTAGAATACATTTAGTGACAGTATTCACTTAAGTCACAGGCTCTTCGCAGAATTCAGTGACAACATTTCAAAAAAGAAGTGGTTGATAACAATTATTGGTCAAGTCAACTCTTAGATCACTGATCCCCCACTTATCCTTAAGAGGGAACACTGATTTCCCACTTAATCCATCAAGAAAATTAACAATGCATTGTCATTTTGCACTCATTAAAGGAGAAGACTTGCCCTTCTAGGAAAGAAAAAGAAAGGAAAAACAATACCTGGCGAGACTCCTATCAGGAAAAACACATGCTCAAATTCTATGTTGAGTGTTGAAAATTTTCACAGGCATATTGTCTGAGGAAATGAACTAAAAAGCCTCACTCTGAATGGCATTTTTTTAGATCCAAACAGAAAAGGTCATCCTAAAAACATATTCTGCAAGATTCAAAACCATCTCATTTTTATAGAAAGAAAAATAGCAAAACACACATACAATTCTCCTAACAAGATATTTTCTTGACAATGGGTTTTCAACTAATCCAAATATTCTTATTTACTTGAAAGTGGTCTGAAATCAAGCTTTTCCCACATCACCAAATTCATCATTAAAGACTATTAAAACTTGAGTGGTTTCCATTTATTTCATCACAGAAGCATTTAATTTATTTTGCCTCTGACAAGAAAGCAGAGCTGCTGCTGACTCACTGCAGGGTTGCTGCTTGTTACTATAACAATAGCTTTTGAAACAACAACCCAAAGTACCAATTTTCTAAGTTTTCTTGCCAAAAAAAGGAAAAATCTTGAGAGAGAAGAAGAAACATTCATTTTATTTGCTCCAGGATGTTCATCAAACAATTGTTGCTGACGTAACTGTAATTAATTACTGCAAAGAAACATTTTGTCTGTTGAAATATTCATCCTTTTGACACTCGGGTCTTATTTTCCAGAAGACGTTAGTAATGGATAATAAGGGAATAGAAATTAGTGAACTCTAAACTGGATCTTTTTCTAGTTAGACTGAAATAAAAGGCAAAGTGAAAGAGCAATTGAAAATAATTATCAGAGGCAACCATCTTTGCCCCCCACTCCCCTACTCTCCTTTTTCCACTTGTATTCCTTCCTATCTCCCAAGGATGGGGACCGTACAACCTCCCTCCCTGTTTAAAAATTGTTTCACTATTTAGGCACCCATATATACATATACACACATATATATAATATATATACGCACACAGATATGCAGGTATATATACCTTAGCTTTTGGCTAACAAATTTGGAGATGGCGAAGTACTGATGATGATTTTCTTGTGTTTTAGGTAAGCTGTAGAACAGCTGAATACAGGGTCATTGGTTTCAAACAACAGGCGATTCAATGTCTGGAAAGACTGAGAAGGTAAGAAATAAGCTGGAATGTGTTGCTGGCTGTGGGGGTCCTGGGATTGGGATAGAAATGATGACACGAGGGTATATGAAATGATGCCAGCTGCAAACATGTCTGATGGTTAGTGACATAAATGACTGCATGTTAATGCTGGCATTCGTTTAGTCTTTTCTTCAATTTCATCACTGCTTTGAAACCATAGAAATCTATAAAAGAGCCATAACTCATACCTTCATACAGTGTACTACATTGGAAAGAAGAAAGTAAAGAGGAAATCATATTGATATCTGTTCTTTGTATGCACCATTTATTATCTGTGAATTGAAGCAATGTCATCATATTTGGGGTACAAGATGACTGTGCTACTGAAATTTCTGATTTATTTTATTTGTGAGTAATGTTTTACTACTCTCTTCAAAGAGAATAAAAATGAGGTAAGTCATAAATTTTTGTTGCTTAGAGAGATATTTTACCAGATAACTACATTTTTGTCATGAATTTGAAAAAAAAACATGGATATGCAAGTTCTTTGAAGTATAATTGTATTTCTTTAAAATATCACTTCATGCGATTTGCAGAATCACCTCTTAGCTTATAAAAACAATATTCAAAATATTTTTTGGATATTCTTATTTCTCAGGGTTGCGTTGAATATTTTTCAATGGTAGACCTCTTCTTTTACAGTCCATGAGTTAACTAGCACTTTTACAGCAACACTGAAGAACAGACTAAAATACTTTGGAATGAGGATTATATCTCCATGGAAACCTGCCAAAGGCAATTTTTTCCACCTATTGTTTACCAGTAAAAGTAACATGGAACAGATTTACATGGCAGTTGAGAAAGCATGGGCAAAGGTTTTTTTTTTACAAAATGAAGTGGAAGAGAAACAAATTGTTCCTCAACAAAGAGATTTTGCTTATTGAAATATTCAAATATGGTCTCTCAGCATCAGGACAATATGACACTTGTCAGAGTACTCAAAAATAAGGTAACTTTTAGTTCAACAACAAGCTGATCCTTGATTAGAGTGTATAATATTTTTAAATGCCTTGCTTATATCTAAATTTCTTCATAACCATATTGAGTTGTCTATATCCATACTTCTTTATTTTAAGGTTTATCATGATCAGATATAATGCTATATACATACATGCATAGACTTAATCTGGCAATGGCTCTAGGTCATATTTTTTTACATTGTAACCTTTTCTGTACAAATCTCTTACATTTGCATTTTTGCAGACTTCTTTGCTGAGTTTGGCAAAAAGAATCTCACTTTAGGCTGAATTTTAGTTGCATGAAATTCTATTCAGTTTTTTTTTGTGATGTAAATGGAGGAGAGAAGGAGTAAGAACAGGTTGTGTTTGTTACTGTATAAATCCCAACTGCAGCATAGGGCCCAACTATCACCATTTGTGTAAAATATCTGCAGGGAAAACACATGGCACAGAGATCATTCGTAAACATTTCTTGTCAGCCCCTCTTCTCATGTTCAACATACCAATCCCAAATTCCTCTTAAGGCAACATACTGAACAGTATTTTCTGAATATGCAGGTGAGGAAAATGGACAAAGTTTCTTGAGAGTACTATCTACAAAAAGCACTTGCACCAGTGAGTCTGTTCTCCAGTTAATGTTGTTACAGTTACTTTCCATCTTATGTAGGAGTACTGACTAAGGACAAAAACACACATATAGAGGCACGGAGACCTCTCAGCAATCTATCTGTGAGGTGCAGGCTCCTGCTCTCTGCAGTGCATTTCTTATGCTGCATGCTACACCTTGCATTTTCTCACCTGGTCAACTTGTACGTAATCTATCCTTGTTATGTCTGTGAAGCCATCAACAACCACAGTTTTTCTTCCATCAGTACTTGTATTTCATGTCTTTCCTGCTCTGTATCAGAAGTAGCTCAGTCCCTGACCTGGCCTTAATTCCTCATCCTTGGAGTGAAAGAAGCTTTGTACTGCTGAGAAGCTCTGTCCCTTATGGGGAACAATGCGGATGGTATCATGTGGAAATGAACTTTCACACAAAAGTATATTAATTATAGCACTATTTTAAAAAAGAGAAGTGAAATCAGTTTATTTACACAGGGAGAGAGTTTCTGACTGGGGCTAAGATGGAGAATGCAGTGCAGGAAAGCATTGCACATCCAGTAGCTAGAAAAATGGAAAATCTAAAATCCAGACTAGAAATAAAGCACACCTTTAGTAGTAATGGTATTTTACTTATCATAGAGAACCTGTCAATAGATGTAAAATATTATATTTCATTTTCAGCCAAGGCTGAACATCTATGCTTTTCCTGTGTGACAGGCATCCTTCATGGTACACCTGTAGTGTACATATCCTGAGTGTGTATTTTCAAGCAGAAATGTGTTTTGGAACAGAAGGAGAAACATACTCCTGGTTGTCTTGGTCTCCTCTGGAAGAAAAACTAGCAAGCAGGAAAGTGAGGACAACAATGTGCTCCCGTCAGTCCCTTGGTCCTGTGATATATGCCTAGGAGAGCATCTAATCTTCACTGTAGATAAAACTAGGTGTCTTATCTAGCATACAATGTGGCTTAAGCAGAAGTTGTGACTTTATTGTAAAGTTTAGGGCATGAACTATGGCTTATGTTGAGCAGTTGGACCATGGCAACAGAGGTCTCTTTTTTTGTGAAAACTTATGAAATTATAAATATGGAATATGAGTTGAAATAATGAGTATTGGCTTGAAGCCAAACAGGGTACTCATATCAACACAAGTGATATAGCTATTTATATTTCTATTTATTTCTCTTTGTGAGCTCCATTCTGCCTCTCACCACTTCATCGGTGAAAACACGTGATGTTACTTAGATTAGCACAGCAACCACTAGAATTCCTCAATAGCAATTCCACACAGAAAGCACAGACAAGCAAAAACAAATGATATGATAAATGTCTGCTATGACAATTATGTAAAACCTCTACAGTTTTCACCAAGAAATTACAGATAGGTGAGACATAAACCCTCTATATTTGGAAAATCAATGAGGAACCGGTAAATCAGGCATTATTTTTCTGTTAGATTCTGCAGAAATTATCACAGTTTATCAGAAGAAACTTTCTATTTTCTACACAACAACTTGACACAACATGAATGCGATTTGATGGTAAAATAGTGATAAAGTCAGTGGTGTAGAACAAAAAGGTACATCACAAAATAGGCAGAAAAACTTAAGCACCAAATATAGTATCTTAAATGCTTCAGACAGAGTTCAGTTTCATATGGGCCCCTGAAGTAGCAGCTTACTTTCATGGAAAATAAAAGAGGTGGGATCTATTGAAATATTATTGTGTTTCAATAATTAATCCCAGCATTATCTCAAAATGGGCGTAAAGAAATATAGGACAGAGTAGACAGGTAATGAAAAAATATGTATTGTCCATTTTGCTGTTGAACTTTGCTTCCTCAGACACCTTCCTCTGTGTTATGCTCAGAACATGCAGCTACGCTGATGTGCAATGAATATCTCCGATATTATGCCATGAAAACACTATTCTGGTGAAGTGAAACATAATCATCGTTTCAGATGCTTGGAACTGAAAACAATGCATACAACAGTTGCTTCACAAAACTACAGGAGTCCCTAGAAGACTCGCAGTAGAATGAACTTGCTAGACAGAATGATGTGGTCATTCTTTGACACATGGAATCAGGACAAGACAACATTTCTTCCCTTAATTCTATTTGAGGATTTACATATAGTCTTTAAGTTCTATTACGTTTCCACTATGTTCATGCTATAATTGTCCATTGACTGTACTACTTCTGGGGCAAACTGTGTATCTTGGCCAGATTAGCTCTGAAGCATGTTTTATTCAAAGCTGAAGGAAAAATATAGGGAAATTATCCTATATCATTAATAATATTACATCTAAATATTTTCCTTCAAAAAAAATACAGAAAATAAAAGGGTCTTATTCCAGTATTTTGGGTGGGTTTTTCCCCCTTCTTCTTCATGTAACCACATTCAAGTTTATAACATCTAGTAATTTATTTAGTTAGTTAGTTAGTTGGGATATCATAAGTAAATAAAATCTCAATTTTAGGTATATATTTACTTTTGTTCTACTTGATCACACCAAATTTTTTTGCTGTTTGTTTTTGTCCATAAGCTGATTCCTCTGTAACACTATGTCTTCTTGAATACCTGTCGGGGGAGGTTTCGATACGATCCCAAGAGCGAGATTAAGACACAAACGGGGTCAAATGCCATACAACCTTGTTGGCTTTATTCTCATCAGCGCAGTAGGACAGAGAGAAGAAGGGAAAAAGAAGGATAAGCAAGCAAGTGGGAGAGATGCAACAAGATTAAAGTTACCACCACCACCAGTCCAGCTAAGTGTCCTTGGCTCCACTTCGGTGCAGGTACAGGTGCCTCAGTGCCTCGGTGCAGGTGATGTGCACACCTTGGTGCAGGTGATGTTCAGGGAAACAAGCGTTGCAGGTCATGGTCTGGGCATGGCGGGGAGAGGGCTGCGCATGCCAGTGCAGGTGATGTTCTGCCCTGGTGGAGGGGAATACGTGCTCCTTTTATATCCCCCTTCTCAAAGAGTCCTCCCACTTTCTAGAAGTTTTCTGGTACATGTTGTTTGTGTCATGTGTGCGGTGCTTTGATGCTCCTCTTCACCCGATTGGAATGCGAGTTGCTCTGGTGGGCACTGCTTAGTCAGGTCTTGAACTGAGCTTCCCAGAGACAGCATGCCAAGGCCAGGTAGACAGCTGATATTATAGTCGTCTTCTTAAGTGTAAATGGTGAAAGATAATGTCCTTGTTTGGGTCTTGAGCTGGTCTGCCCAGAGACAAGATACCAGGGCGTTGTTCAGGTAAATGGTGTATCAGCAATGTCGAGACAAACACAATCCATAACATTCTCTAACAGTACCTTTGTGTTCTTTTTAATTAAATGTTTCATTTGGCTCAATACTATTCATTTAGCACCTTATCTCACTTTTGCTTTGTCTGGTCCATTCATATCTTGTAATAATTTTATTGTATCATAGCTTTTACTCAACTTCTCAGTTTAACCAATGCCCAGTTAGGTTATGAAAATAACCAGACCATGTTAAGATTTGAAGAAGATCTAGCTTATTCAGGCTATATGGGTGTATCCATAGTTTAGCATGTTTGTAGTCTTTTAAGTCCGTTTGTATCATCTGAATTTGTGTTTATCCTATAACACAACAATTTTCAGCTGAAACTGCAAAGTAAAAATCCACTCCTGACTGCTTCATCACAAAAAACTGCTCTGAAACTTAGATAAAAGAACATGAAACAAAGGCTGTCTGAACTGATCTGTGGGAATATATTTTCACCAGAATAGCAAGGACTTCATTGGGGGCTTACAGTTGTGTCTGCTGTCTACACAGATTTTGCAATGAGAGTCAGCAGAACCTTTCACTTCACATATGCATTGACTACAGTAGTGTAAATATTCTTAACAAAATTCAATACTTAATCATAATATTCGAGTCACAATTATTAAAAAAGAGAGTTACAAATGGAGTGGATTTATCACTTCTACAAGGGCATTGGTAGTACAAATTTAACTGGTCTGCTTTAGAGAAAGATTTCTGATGTTGACATTCCCTGCCAGGAGAGCACAAGGTTTAGGAGAAGATGACAGTACTGAATAAATGCAACATCAAGGGACTGAGAATACGCACCAATAGGCACTAGCTAGCAGGTCACTTGGAAAGAGAACCTGCTGGATGCAGTCATTGTGAGGGCACAGTGACAAATCTGTCATCTGTCCACCAGCAGAGAAAACACACAGGAGACTGGATGGACTTCAAAGAGTACCTGTATTAGTAAACAATTTGGAAAGTGATAGCTTAACTGGAAACTGCTACTATCAAATTTTCCTTGTCCTTCCTCTCTATCTCCTGTTCCTAAACCAGGCCTTACTGACCCTCCCTCAAGCTTTAAATATTACCTTACAGTGTTTCAGAATAATATGTAGTTGTTGTTCAGTAAATTGTATAAATGCCTGCTAATATTAACTTTTGAAATCAGTTTTGGCCAATTTATTTCCAAATGCCTAATGGGAATTGTAGCAATACCCTTCCTTGGAATTCCAAGGAGACTCCAATGCTAACTTACCAGAAGCTATACTGATGATAAGTAGGCAAATAAGAAAATAATTTTACTCAGTAATTTCTATTTTGTCCCATGTTAATGAATTTTCAGTATACAACTCTTTTCTATCGCTGATGGACACTTTTTGTCTCTATTTTAGCTTACTAGGCCTCTATGATAAGATTTCTCAGAGGGTAAAACATTTTTAGCCCTACTGGGGCTAAAACCGGAGCTAAGAAGGTTTTAGCAGCATTTTTAAGGTTTTCTTTGCTTGGTTGGTTGGTTGGTTGGTTGGTTTTAGCAATGAATTTCTGTTATAATATCAGATAGTCTTGTTACATCCAAGATCTCTGCTGTTTTTCTGCCTAGTCAAAGAGAGAGCTTTGGGGGACAAAATCTAACTGTATTATTTATACTTTTTTCTTCATATTTATCATGAAATATAACCATGCAACTCAATCTTCATGACAACTTTTTTTAGATTATGTTGTGATCTAGAAAGAGCACTTGTTTGGTCAGAAAAGTTTGTTCTTCCTGTTGCTAGTAGTCAGAATGTCTCATTACTGCTCATTAGTGCTTCAGGAGGACGTTTTAGCGATGTGAACAATCATCCACTGGAGTCAGATGTTTTCTTGAATTTCTGGTAAGTTTTACAACATTAATCATTTTCAGTGTCTGTAGAATTTAGCAGTACCAACAAAGAAAGACAGATTGATTTCCAATTGTTTGATATGGCCTCAAATTATTCCTCCTTAAAGAAAATATCATTTTGGTTCCTTAACAGCTCATATAATGTTTGTCATATATAGCTCTTCATCAAATGTGTGCTGCAGGCATTGTGGGCATCTTAGGTGATACACATTATTATTAATGACATTTGCTACTCACCTATGGGAATTGTCTTTATTTATGCCACCAGGCATCTATTAGCATGACAGGATTGGAGGACAGCAAGTTAAACAGGTCATATAATCAACATCTGCAAAAATAACTCATTTATCATGCCCATGTCAAATTTGCCAGAAACACAACCTTTCTGGAAGCAAGAAAGAACCACAAGAAAGGTTAATGGATTTAGAATGCTGTCGAAGTCTTAACAAATAAGCAGTTGCAACAATGAACTTATTTAATATTTGCCATACTTAGTGTTCTCTGCTTGTACAGAGTAATTGAATAATCTATTTGCCTTTTACTATAGCTGAATGACATCCTATGGTTCAAACTATGTTCAATATGAATAAATGTTCTTGATAAATGCTGAATAGAAAAATGCATTGGAGTGGAACCAATGAATTGAAAAGCTCATTTAGGACCTGATCCTGTGAAACACAGAATGAGCCCTGTAAGTGGTTATTCTCTCAACTTCAATTAAGAGCTTCTGTTTATCACCAAAAATACTCATCATCTTGCAGAATCGAATATTAATAAATATTAAGTCTGGTAAAAAAAGTACGCTTTCTAAATTTTCCATAGTCAAAACAGAATTTGAAAGCATGAGAAAAATAACAGGATATTCTGAAGTAAACTCTTATCTATCAAAACTATACTGTTCAATTTCGCTGTCACTTTAGTTAGATATTCAAGATGCTACTGTAATTTGTTGCTGCTTCACTGACTGTTTTATTGTCTTAATTTTAATTAATGATGGAAATGAAAAGTAACTATAATACAGCATAATACAAAAGCAGGATATTAGATGCATCAGTCATGCATATTTTATTTCACTGGTATAACCAGTTTTCTAATTTGCAAACTTAGATTTGCATATAGAAGCCTCAAATTAAATGAAAATAGTTGTGAAGGAAAAGCTTGTTTTTGAAAGCTCATCTTATCAATAAATTTAAACTCAGAAACAGAGGCAGAGTATACTTCTTTCATGATATTATTGAAAACTACATATATTGAAAACCACAGCATGCCACATTAGTTTTATAAGGTCTTTGGGATTTTATGTATGGCACTATCAATTTAATTAGTACATTTTTACAGAAAAAGAAACATGATAATTAATGAAACATTGCATTTACCAAAGGCTCATTAACATGTATTTTTATAGTCTCTATTCTGTTTAACTATTCAAATTTTAATCACTCGCCGAATGGATGGATGGACACACATACAAAAAGAACTTCTGCATTCCACAGGAAATGGAAATACCAAATAAACAAGGGGATGTTTTTCTGATTATTCTGTTTCAGTTAGAACAACAACAACAACAAAAGACATGAATAACACAATCCACTTCTCATAGGAGATACACATAGGTAGTTTGCAAAGGAAAATATTTTCTAATATTCTACATTAATGATATCTGCATAGTAACCCCCCCAAAAAAAAATCTTATGTGCTACAAGTTATATCTGAAGACAAACATATTTCCAGATGAAAATTTCATACACTGAAAGCAAATTAAATTCTAGCATCATGTCAGGTACACTTGATCCCAGGCAAAAATGATGCATTTATGATTGGTTGAGAATTTCTTTTATAAAACAAACAAACAATTGAAAACCCAACAAAAGTCATATGATTAATATTATGTTTGAATGGCCATTTCAGAACAAAATAAAAGATTCTGGATATTTATCCGGAGGTTATGTTTTCATCCTGGCTTCAGAAATTTGTATGACTTTTGTTATTTGTTAATTCTGTTAACTCAGTTGTATTTCCTTTGATGCAAGGCATTTGCTCTCTGTTTCCATGTTTGTTTTCAGTAACATGTCTTCTAGCTCCTTTCTCATTTTGTTGTGTGTTTCTGGAGTGTGCTGCCTTGTGTGCACTTTCATCGCAGATGTACAAACTGTTCCTGGTGGGTTCTGTGCAGGTACTTGAAGTCAGTTTCTCCTGTGAATCAATGTGTGTCTGTTCACTGTTCATTCCTTTGAAGCTCTTTCTTCATCATCCTCCAGGATGCATCTTTGCTGAAAGACAAACAAGGAACTGCAGCTTCTCAAGAGCACTTTTCCAGCCCAAAATTAATTTGTGCTTTTTATTTTATTTTATTTTATTTTATTTTATTTTATTTTATTTTATTTTATCTATTTATTGCTCATGAGATCTCATATGGCTCTTTAGTTGACAGTTTTCCTGTTGTTTGAGATGGCAGTTATTCACTGATTTAGTATCACAAAGCTTCTCTTCATCCTTTCTTTGACTAAGGAAGTGGCTGCAAGCTTACATATAAAAAGAAATGATGTATCACTTTTTACTCTCCTGCTCAGAGTTTTTAAAGGATGGGGGAAATTGCAAAGTGAACCTGCTCAAAGTGGCATTCTTCTCTGGTGATCTGTAGAGCCAGAAAAGAAGAGTCTAGCTAGGAAAAAAAGGATCCCATGGAAATTCTGCTGTGCAGCTGCCCATGACTGAAGCCAGGGAAACCAGCAGCCTGCATAGAGCGTTTACCTAGGTTCCTTACGAAAGTCTGTAGCAAAATATGTGAGGTGAGTTGCAAGAGAGAGGAAATTATGTTGTCCGTAGAGAAAAGGAAGTCCTCTCACTCAGGCATGAGAGATTTTCTTGAGCCACCCCTGTGACTGCTGTTAAAAAACGGAAACAAAAAGACAATATTTCACTCTATATTGTTAGATACAGAGGAGATGACACCTCCTTAACGTGTGACGGTTATATCAAGGATAAGAAAGTTCTTATTGAAGAATATATTGTTCATCCACATCAGGTCTGTCTCTATAGCAGTTTCTGAAGTTCACATGATGCAATATCATCTCCCAGGGATGCACACAACACCCCATTCCTTCATGATAGCTCACTTCAACTAATTTCCACCGTAACAGCTAATAACTGTTTATGATTAGTCTGATAATAGTATATGAGCATGATATAACTTTTTAGGCAGCTTTTAGATTAGCAGTTAAAAATGATAGAGGGGCAACATCATTAAAAATGGAGCTTTTTGCGATCGTTGAATTATTTAAAAAGGGATACAAAATGGTCATGGCCTTTCCAGTGAACACAGAAAATAGTTGAGGAGGTGATACTGATGCTATTGCGTAAGTTCATTTTACTGTCACCTTGTGTGCCATCACAGCTTTCTGTCTAACTTAACTCCTTTGCTTGTCTAGTTGCCATGAGCTTTTTAGGATAGGAGCTGTTTCCTGTTACTGGCTTTTCCCAGTGCAGAAGGGCCTACATCATTGAGTACTAATACAATTACAAAGTGTTGAAAATCCATCAGGAAATTTAAGCATCATCGCTGTTCCAAAATCTTGTTATAGCTACCTGAAGACTACACATTCCAAAATCTGTCACTAAAATAGCTAAGTGATTAAGAGACTTTATTAATAGTGTTATGCAACAATTTAATTCTCTTTTTTTACCTGCAATTTCCCTGTCTCTTTCTAATAGAGATGGACTATGGGAAAATTCTAATGTGCCATGCACTTTTACTTACTTCAAACATACTGCTTTTTGTCGTCTTTCCTGACATCGTTGTGTAATCTGCAGCTTTAAGCAGGATGCTAAAGATAGTGTGACAACCTTTCCAAACAAATGTGCTGTAAACAAAAGAAATTGGTTTCCTAGCAATAGGATCCATGTGAAATCTTTCTGAAGAACTTCATCCCCCAGTCAAGCTTCTTTCAGTCTAGTGAAATGCCTGCAAGAAAACAACAACAAATAAATAAGAGTGAGAAATGGTGATAAAACCAACTAGATTGAATGTAGCTGGGAGATTAAGCACTTATATTCATATCACTTGGAAGTACCTACTTCCTAATTACAACTTAGAGAATGCTTACAAGAATGGCAGTAAATGATGCCAAAAATCAATTTTTATAAACTTTATATAAAATTTTAAGTGAGAATAACAGCAATAGTAAATTACAGAACAATTGAGAAAGCATAAACTAATGAGAAATAAGATAATATTTATTTCCTCTGTTAGCCCCCTACTTCAGACCTGTTGCTCCTTTAACTGACCCATTTAACTACTTACAGAAAACTATATCCATTCATACATGCACGCATTCGCATATGTATATATCCATGTGTATAGGTATATCAAATATATCTTTTCAACTATTCCATTATTTAAATTTTTATTTAAGATATGAATTTGGAGGGTTTTTTCCCTCTTCCCTCTCCGCTTCTCTTGCATCTGGCTGAGGACAAAGTATGCCAAAAACAGCATAGACATGGAGCGCAGGAACTAAACAGATCTGTGGAGAAGCACTCTAGCATAGTGCAAATATACAGGATGCAATCTGGGATAACATTTTGTTCCTGATACTACCCGGACTCATAAACACCTGCTAATAAATGTTCACCTGAATTTGTACCCAGAAAGACTGTATGACATGAGTAAAATGTAGTTTTCAGATGCAGGACTAAGCCTGGAAGTGAAATTTTGTCATTCTCTAGTGCCTTTGATTAATATACATATAATTTTATTGGCCAACACAGTAGAACAACTGACTATTTTTGAAACTTTACTGTCTTTAAACATCCATCTATACTGTTTACATACATGTCTCATGTGTGATTAGACTTGTGTTCTGACATGCCTACCCAGCATTTTTGTTACTCAAATTGTGTGTCATGGAGATGATGATCTACAACTCAAAGCTGTATTTCAAGGTGATTTTCATGTTTCTGACTTGTAAATCTATAGAAATAATAAATATATAATATATGCAGAAAAAAGCTTAGCAGTATGGGCCACACAAAAAGATCAGACCAAAATTCCAGCATATATATTCATTTTTCTCATTAGGACCAAACCTGAAAAAAGTAATTTCTACTTTTTTAATAGTTTTTTTACAAGTTCTGATATGCCGCACGAGCCACCAATATTTTGTCTCAGGTGCACTGACAGAACATATCATTCGCAGTGATTGCTAGCATCCTGTCAGTTCGTTTCAATGCTGTCAAAGTCAATTATCCATTGCAAAGATGCTTGGTGCAACTGTCATTGACCAGAAGTAACTGAATTGAACAATACGAGCATCTGACACAAGATTGCAAAGCCTTGAAGCCAGTTCTCAGACTGTAAGAAGACCTTCATGTGTAACTGAAAAATATTGGTGTAAATAGTATTAATCTGAACATGTGCCAGTTGTGGAGACCACAAAGGAAGTGCATGACCCTGAGTGATTATTAGATTAAAGCCAATATCATCTTTAATTCCACAGTTAATAGAGTGAAAAAATGTTAATTTTCAGAGATATTTCATAACTGTTTGATTAGTACTTATCATTTGAACATTTTTGTATATACTTTTAAATGGTCAAGAGAATTATCCAATCTGATCCTAGATAAATATCAAGGTAAATGAAATAGCGTCAGGATGGTAACTGACCTGTTATTTATTAATGCCTCTAATTGTATTTATGTGTTTGTATAGAGTTTGCAAGGAAAGATAAGGATGGGTTTAAATGAAGAATCCTTTGTAGAACTCCAGTTTAATCAATATGACAACAACATAAAACTTAAATATTCAGGTTTAAGATTCTTAACAGCCAAAATGATCAGGTTTCAAATGTCTTTCCTAGATCCATGCTTTAAAATATGGGTAAAGCTAAGGGCGGGTAAAAAGCAGCAGTAAAGCAGATACTCCTTACCTATTTGCATCTTCAGTGAAATGTATATACTGCAGTATGTGCTGGATGGATAATCGGAAAGCCATCGATGTTGTTTACCTTGACTTCTGCAAGGCGTTCGACACAGTGTCCCCTAACATCCTTGTAGGAAAGCTCCAGAAATATGGATTGGAGGAGAAGACAGTGAAGTGGATTGAGAACTAACTGGATGGCAGAGCTCAGAGGGTGGTGATAAATGCAGCCAAATCTAATTGTGGCCTGTGGCCAGTGGTGTCCCACCAGGGATCAGTACTGCGCCCAGCGCTGTTCAACTTGTTCAACAATTACTTGGCTGAAGGGACAGAATGCACCCTCAGCAAGTTTGCATATGACACCAAACTGGGAGGAGTGGTCGATACTCCAGAGGGCTGTGCAGTCTTAGGCAGGTTGGAGAGTTGGGCAGAGAGGAACCTCATGAGGTTCAACAAGAACAAGTGCAGGGTCCTGCTCCTGGGGACAAATAACCCCAAGCACCAGTACAGATTAGGGGTTGACCTGCTGGAAAGCCGCTTTGTGGAGAGGGATTTGGGAGTTCTGGTTGACAAGTCAACCAGACTTGGTTGACAAGTCAACCATTAGGCAGCAATGTGCCCTCGTGGCCAAGAAGGCCAATGGGATCCTGGCTTACATCAGGAAGAGTGTTGCCAGCAGATCGAGGGAGGTGATCCACCCCCTCTCCTCAGCTCTGGTGAAGCCGCACCTGGAGTGTTGTGTGCAGTTCTGGGCTCGAGAGTCAAATGAAGAGCGACAAAGATGATTACGGGCCTAGAACATCTATCTTCTGAAGAAAGACTAAGTGAGTCTCAGCCTGTTTAGCCTAGAGAAGAGATGACTGAGAGGAGATCTGATCAGTGTGCATAAATACCTGAGGGAAGAATGTAGGGAGCATGGGGTCAAACTCTTCTCGGTGGTGGCCAGTGATAGGACTGGGGATAAGGGGTACAAGCTGATACACAGGAAGTCCCATCTCCATATGAGGAAGAACTTCTCTCTTGTGAGGATGACAGAGCCCTGGAACAGGCTGCCCAGAGAGGTTGTGGAGTCTCCTTCTCTGGAGATCTTCCAAACCCACCTGGATGCTACCCTGTGCCACGTGCTCTAGGTATCCCTGCTTGAGCAGGGGGGTGGGACTAGATGATCTCTAGAGCTCCCTTCCAACCTTTACCATTCTGTGATTCTGTGTGCAACACTTCAACTTCTTTTTTAAAAGTATAGACACTAGCCTGGACACTAATGCCCCTAAGTAGTGGCTGAGAAGCTCTGAATGATGAGAAGAGTCTGAGCAGGCAGCACAAGGGGAAAGTCAAGGGAAGACCCAGCTAAGGGAAAGTGCTCAGCACACAGGCACGAGCTTTTGTCTGCCTCATTTAGGTTCATTTTCTGGAGAAGTGAACTCATGATTTGAATATGGACAATTCATCCCTGCGTGGGAGGGGGGTTGGACTAATTGAACTCTAGACCTCCCTTCCAACCTCAATCATTCTATGATTCTGATATTTGCATAATTTGCTAAAAGCATGGCACCTGCATTCTGCCTGCTCCAATATTTCTGTTAAATACTTTTTTTTCTGAGTATTTAAATCTCCTCTGGATCAATCCTCTTCATCCTCATTTTTATCGCTAAGACAGTTAGTTGAATGTTTGCATATGGAACATTTAAGATTTCTTTCTCTGCCTGAGGGAAACATACACTCCTAGATCAAGGGCACTCTCAGTCCTCTCTTTTGAAACTGTTGCATTTTTCATGCAATAATCAAAGACTATTCAACCAAAGACAGAAAGAAAGGGACAAAATATGCATTTGTGAATGTGTGTGACTTTCTACCTTCTTTATTAAAGCTGTGATTCAGAGGAAAAGAAGACATTCATGCTTTAGTTTCTGTTCCAGTAGCTTTTTTGTTCATTTGTTTTGCAGTTGCTGTTGTTTGATTATTTGTTTTGTTTTTATTACTTTTATTTTGGTATTTTTAATGTGAAATCATAGAACATACTTTAGAGGAGGGCTTTCCATCAATTTGTTTCCAGTAATGCAAAACAGAGGTTTCTGATACTTTGCCTCTTGTTGCAGTTTGAAGGTGGAGGGCAAATATAGTAAGAGATGAATCCCCTTGCGTTCCAGCTGGTCCTCAAAGGTTAGGCGACTGCAGATGGCTGGACTCATCTTTTAATAGGGATAACAAATACTGTGGTAATTACAGGTCCAACTCTGGCAACACTCATGAACAGTCTGTCAACTACAAGTCTGACTGCCTTCCAAACAAGTAGTCGAGTTCACAAATAGCACAATTTATTCAAACACAGCATTTACAAAGCAAGTTTTGGATGTCAGTACAGGAAATTCTCTGCTACAGTGTGGGCTTCTTAGTTAGCTTTTAATACACAAATGCGCAGTCATCATTCATCCAAGAAGATGGGAGAGGGCACTCAGTCTCAAGGAGTCTCCTCAGGTGGCATCCTGATTTCCCCTTTCTCGAGCAATTTTTGCATAGCTCATACTGGCCCAGCTCCCACAGAACATGAATATACAAACTAAGTCTTAAAACTCGGAAGAATTTCTGAATCACAAAGCAAGTCAGGCACATTCACTTTTACTTTACCTTTCTGACCACATTAATCTGACCTTTTTTTGGTATGTGCAGTGTTTTCTAGAGTAATGATACAAATGCTTTATAACTTATCCAGAATAGAATATATTTAAATAGAAAAATGATTCCAAAACAACTTTTTTAAAAATAAAATCATAAATCTGAGTTCTATTTAGACCACTTTGATTAGACATAGAACATGTGGGACATACAACAAGCCAAAACTGCAGATACTGATCGAGACCCATGAGAATTAGATGTTGGTCAATAAACTCTATAAATGATGCATTGAACTCCTGTTGGACATGCCCAGAAAAGAAGAACAAGATGTCTATAGCAATGTAACTTAATAAATAAATAAACAAATAAATAGAAAGACTTTTACAGGATTTGGTGCCATTAAATGGCAGCTTTGAAAATGGCAGTTTTCAATATCAGTGAGCAAAGTTAGAATAAATCGGAATGTAAATGTCTTTGATCTTTTGTACTGCCAGCTCTTGATGTATTTAGAATCAAACCCCTAAAATCTTTCAGCTCTGATGTGACAACCATTAAAATGATGAAGAGGTATACCCTTTTCACTTATAATTATATAGCACAAATTTGTGGCAGCTACTAGTGAAAAGTTGTAAATCTATCTTGTGAAAGCTGATAAATAAATAAAACTCATCAGTCTGCCTAGCTGACATGCTTTCTGAGATGGTGGCCAAAAAAAAAAAAAAGAGGAAGAGGTAAAGAAAATTGGCATGAATTGTTTAGTTAAGTGTGGATGACACAAAATATATTTTCCTTAATTAAAAAAAAATCTTCTTAATAATTATTTTTTCTTCTTAAATTTTCTTCTTAATAAAAATTAAGAAAGAAAATAATCTAGTAAATTATTTGTAAAAATGTAATAACAAATGTAGAAAATCTTAAGAAGCACTTTTTTTCCCAGGCGTTATCAAAAAGTTATTATTTGGATGTAAGAAATCAGTTATTTCTTTATGTGGAGAAACTGAGTAGTCATGGAATTGCACATATATGTTATGCATTATTTGCAAAACTCATATAGTCTCTAAAAAAAAATAAATTCTTCAATGAAAGAAAGCTTTATACATATTACATATAGTTTAAAAACACATCATATAGTATCTTTGCCAAGGGTCCAGTAGTTCAGCAGTTCCTTTTTTTTTTTTTTTTTTTCCCCAGAAAGACTTCCTCCCATACAGTAAAGATCCTCAAGAAAAAAAAAATTGTAAGTTGTAGGATCTTTTTCTTGGAAAAATATTTGTATAGGGTAATGATTACATTAAGTATTTTTGCTCTGAAAGTTCGTAATGGCTGCTGTACTGTCAGTGCTAGGATACCTAGCCAATTGTCAACAATTTAGGGACTACAGAAAAATCGCTTTTGTCTTGTAGATAATTCCAAGAGCCTGCATTGGCTGCATTTGATCCCAAATAATAAAATTTGAAAACAAAACAAAAAGAATTCAAATTCTATTGAAATCAAAAACAATTTGACAGGTTAGTGGGCACTCAGTTAAGCCCAGTAGTAAAAGCACATAATTAACACCTTCATGCAAAAGATCTTCCTTCTGTAAACATATAGTGTAAACATATAGCAAGAGAAAGTTCTTGCACCAGTTCGCTCAAAATTATTGAAATAAAGCAAACTCCAGGCAAAGAATGCAAGGAGGAAAGCTAATACATAAGAAGGTGAAATCGTTCGTCCATGAATAGGAACTCAGTAGGAAAATTGAGAGTGCCAATACCTCTCTTCTGTGGCTCTGCAGCTGCCCATTTTGTAAATTGGAGGCTTAATGTCACAATCAGCAACCTCCTGTTAAAAAAAAGTCACAAAGTAATATGTACCCTGGAAGACGTATATCAGTCTAATGCTTACCTAACTACAGTGAAACCATGTAATGGGAAAATAACCTGATGCCAACAGTCAACGTTGAGTTATACTCCTGCAGATTTTAACTTTCCCCCAACCCCAAAGTGATACTTACAAAAGACTCCTTCAAATCCATTCTTCTGAGGCAAAAGTGCTGAAAGGATACTGATTCACTGAAAGAAAAATATGTTTCATAAAAATGCAAACAAAAGAAAAAATAGAGTAGCCTAGTGAGCAGTGGGATGAAATAAAAAGAAAGAATAAAACTTAAATAATGAAATTTCTTTCAGGAAAGAAATACATCTAAATAGAATATTTTTTTCCAGTAAGTGTATCCTTTGTAATTTTAATAACAAATTAAAAGAAAAAAAGAAACAAAAAAGGCAATAGACATTGAATGCTTATTACAACCCCACTGCTTCCACTGAAAATGAGGATCTAATCACATTGCAATGAATCACATTTACTTCTACTTTCATTTATGTGGGAACATACTTCTCAAACATAACTTTAATGGAACTTTGATGGAGTCTTGAAATTTGAAAACATGATAGCAAAGTAAGAGGAAGGCTTTTTACTCCCTTTAAGAGCTTAAGCTGGTTTGGGCCATCTATAATGATAATAAAGGAATAACTCCAGGTATATCATCTTCTTATCATCTAGAACCTTAGATGCCTATCTTGTGTGCCATACTTTCAAAACACAACACATATGGACTCTTGTGTAGTAGGAGATCTAAAAATCTGCATGTGAAGTTTGTGTTTCCTTTGTTCTGCTTTTTACAAAGCTTCTAGCATGTGAAATTACTATTTGTGAAGAATAAAGAGGCTGGATTCACTACCAATAAATAAGGCACAGAATTTATGGGAGACCTTCAGATCTTTAGAGCGACAGCCAGACAGAAGGGTGGGTACTGAAAAGGTCCATCTTGTCCTGAAGGTCAGAGAGAAAATGTGAGAAAATCTCTTTAAGACACCTTTAGAGCAAACTCAACCTTGAACAGACCCTTTTGTCTTCTCGTGGCTGACAATTTTATTTATTGATTAACAGACACCTTTCACTGCAGTGTCCTAGTGTCACCAGTATCCTAGAATTTGTGTCCTAAGTACTCTTTTAAATATACATGCTGTAGGATGATTGTCTGGTGACAGAGAGGTGATGAGGAAATATTATTACTCCATTTGCATTACTGTGTGAGCTATTGCATTAAACCAGATTTTAAAACTTACTCATATTTGGATAATGGTGACAGAAATAAGCTTCTCTAAATGAGGCTGATTTATAAAACACTTCAATGGATTCTGGCCTCTTGTCTTAACTAGAAAATGACTTTACAGAGGAAATGACCTGATTACATCCAGTTTAGACAACTAAACCACCTGGGCAGGATCTTTCCATCAAATGGTAGCCATCTCTGTGAAGGCATCGGGTGACCAAATAACTTCCTTCTTCCTTCTCCAAGTATGTGTGATGGTTAAATAATACAATATCTGCATTTTATTCTGTAAGAAGAATTTATTGTGCTATTTTTCAGATAGTGGCATGCTGAAAGCTCTTGATCCTTTTTACTATTTTTCTACCTGATTGTAAGAAAATGTAATCAAAGAAATGTTTGGAAAAAACCTAACTTTTGCATGAGCTCCAATTAAATTGTTTTTCTGTATTGACTCCCATGCTTTAAAGTGTAACTTTGAGAAAAATTAGCATACTAAAACTTGAACCTTTTATGTTCAGCTGAGCTTTAAAGCTTGCTTTAATTCTCATCTTTAAATGATTAATTTCTGCAGAGTTTTATTTGTATTTGTTTTTTCACTCTTTTTTCAGCATAAGTTTTACTTTCTCTCACAAATCTACTGGTGGACAACAATATAAATATTTATCTATGATATTTATGTTTAGAACGTGAAACTCAAGAGAAGGGCTTGGGTATACATAATTTCAGAGATAATTTTTATAAGAGCAGAGAAAAGAGAAGAGAGAGCTTACATGCCACAGACACAGCTTATAATCTCCCTCGTAGGAAGTGTAACTTTGTTATGTGCTTTTTATGATTGTCATACAACGTCTAACTTAAGAGAGCATCTGCCTTTGCAATGACAGATTCCCGAGTTCACTATAGGAGCAGGGAAGTTGAGGAAACATTCATGTGTGCTGACTCATTTGTCTAAGGTACACAAACATACTGATATAGTCCCAGTAAAATTAACTAACTGGGGCATTTTTTTTCTTTTTTTTCTTCTTCTTTTTTTTTTTTCTGAAAAACAGTTCAGGATTTGCACTGATGAATAGCACAGCATGGTTTGAGCACTAGAAAAAGATTAAGATAGAATAGTTTTTTAAAGAGTTTTCTTCTTCCTATTTAAAGCAGCACTTAAAGGCAGCATTGGCTATATCTTTGGCTTCTTGAAAACCTGATGAAAAAGCAATACATGTCTATACATATATAAATATTTACACTTATGGGAGGAGCAGTTCTCTGAATTTCTGACAGACTGCTTCACTGCTTACTGGAGCTTGGAGAGCTGCTACTGTGCAAAATTTGCTTGCTTATTTTATTGATAATACTTTTTTTTTCCCTAGTGAATGCAGAAGAAGCTGCCATATCTACAGGTATACCATTTACAATTTTTCTTTCTTGATGCTTAATCTTGTGAAATACAGTACAAAGATTTCCATGTGACAAGATAGATAAGAAAAATCTTCCTTAGCAACCAAAGATAGAACTATTCATGCAGAAAAAAAACTAAACAAATGATTTTATCACCTGAAGCTTGAAGAAAGAAGATCTAAAACCTTTACAGATATCCCAGGACAGTGGAAAAAGAATTTAGGAAAACTAAAAGGGAAATAACTTTATGCGTTCCTTACCTAAGACTCAGCCGACCCTAAAGTGTTTGGTGTTTTGCTTAAAAAAAAACTCTTACAAAAAAAAATTACAAGAAGAAAAACCCTCTTTTTATTATCCATTATATTAAATTATCCACCAGTATTATCCTTTGTATTTTATAACACAGATTTGAATACAAACATGGATATATATAAACACAGCTCAGAGAGCTCAGAGAGAGGATAAATTACCAAATCCCATAAGTGCAGTATGGGGATTAAGTCAAAAGGAGTGATAAATACTCATTCTTCCAGAGTTTTTCTAGTTCTAAACAATGGCTCCATAAGGAATTATCCTAAAACAGTGAAAAATTCTATGTTCAAATCAGTTGTTTTGCCACAGTCATTTATCAAACAATAAATGTATTTGACTGCAACTCTAACATAAGTGCTTTTTAAATTATTTTTTGCTGAAATCATTTTGCCTTAATGAAAATATGCTTAATGACATTAAATTTCAGTATTTCTTTTCAAATCTAGTCTCATAGCCTGAGCATTCAGGAAGTTGGAAGTAATGTTCATTTCTCTTCATTTCTAGAGAAGCTCTCAAAACGTCCAAACTGAAAGCTTCATCAGAAAGATCATTCTCATCATCTCTCTCCACTTAATAAAATGTTTGCGCTAAAAGGTATTTGTAACAGGAATGGCATAGGAAAAAAAAATCCAAAATATGCTTTTCTTAACTGTAATACATGAAATCAGTTGAAATGTTTTGAGCCTTTCTAAAGATCCAACTTGACTTCTTCTCTTTCAGCTATGTTTCATGACCAGGATGGTTCTCTCAATCTCAGTGGATAATGATTTAAACTATGTTAAAAAAATGGCAACTGAATATCTGATAGGACATGATGCTAGCCTGTTCTTGGAGTCTTATCTATTGTGATGAAGTGTTTTAAATGCTGAATTTCCTGGCAACGAATGCATATCCCAGGTGAACAAACTGATTCTAGTTGTATTCTTTCATTTACATCACTTTATTTTCAGTAAATAATTGAAAGCAAAATATTTTACTAAATACAGCGTGATACATATTCAGATCATTGCTTCAATTAATGAAAAAAAAAAGAAAAAAGAAAAAATATTGGAGGTTTTGGATTGTAATAAAACTCAGGGTTTTTGTTTTGTTTTGTTTTTCCATCTCCATCTAATTTTTTTCCATCTCCATTTTTTTCTAATTTTGACTTCA
>NW_010584362.1:81246-94010 GCF_000705375.1 Tinamus guttatus | reverse complement strand
TCTTCTCCTTTTCAAATCTTCACTCCAGCCTTTCTGCTTTGCCTCTATGTAATTTGTGAAGCCTTAGGTTGAGATATGTGCTAGTACAGATACTGTCACGATTTTGTCCTTCAAGTGTTTTCCACTTTCAAAGTACCTGAAAAATGTAAAGTTCTGTGTTATTCTCTGAGAGAAAAACATATGTGATTGACAGAAAATTATAATGGCATTTCAAATTCACACAGTAGGTGACAGAAATGAATGAAAGAACAAGATAAACTTTCCCATAGCATTTGAAAATTCTAAGTTTTTTTTTCTATTCTTTGAACATTGCAGACTTCAAAATTCATCAGGTTTCTGATTTGGTTTCCTTTTTGTTTCATTTCTTCTGCTAAGTCTGGAGATTAAGCCTTAAAAATATATACTTGTAGCTGCTCTATGAAAGAGTAGAAGGTTTGCACTCATATAGGCTCTCTATAGGGAACATGATATGGAAGTTTAGGTCAAAAATAACGTAATGATAAGGCATTCCTAAGTCCAAAAGGACCCAGATCACACATGTCTACGTTTGCCCAGGGGTTCAGCAAGCTAGGCATGTCACAACAGTGCATTGACTGCAAAGACAACCAACAACCTACTTGGCTGCACAAGTAGGATCACCACCAGTGTATCAAGGAAAATGATTTTCCCTTTCTACTCTGCTCTTATTAGACCTCATAAAGAATACTACATCCCATTTTGGACCCCATAGGACAATAAACTGGAGGAAATTCAGTGGAGGGCCACTTGTAAAATCTGGGGAAGAGATCACTTCAGTGGTACTGGGTAGCAGTCTGCAATCAGACCAAAATGGAAGTTAAAGGAAATGTGGCCAGGTTCTTTACAATGAAGCCTGGTGGCAGACTAGATAAAACACCCATAAGTTGAAAGACTTATCCTCAGACAAAATATAAAAAAACTTTTCCCCCATGAGGACAGTCAGTGGAACAGATTGCCCAGAGACTTTGTCCTGTTTGTCTCCATCTTTGGAGTCTTTCAAGACTTGCATGTTCTAACCTCACACCTGGCCCTGCTCTGATGAGGAAGTTGGATTTAACCTGAACTATCACAAACTCTCATGAACTATCAAAGCTGTCTGAGGCATGAGGCCCAGGAAGAACTGATATGACTTGGCGCTTCAGCAGAGGGTGCCCAGCTTTGCTTTTCTGGAAAAATAAGAACAATTTCTGGGCAATACAAACAACTTAGGGTCTCACTGTAGACATCTATGACTTGAAAAATTTTGTTAGAGCATGGCTACTAAGAAGAATATAAAAACAACTAAAGGTTTAGTCTTATGCTATATGTCATTATTATTTAAGAAAACAATAATAACTGACCCATATTTAAAATAAAATGAAATACAATAAAAGAGTTGTCAGAGTTGTTGACATTACTGAAGCATAGAGGCAAGCAGAAATAAGGAACTGCAAATGTTTTCCAGGATCTAATAGTGGACCTGGAAAGAGGTCTTTTTTTTTTTTTTCAAGTTTTATTTTTCAAAAATAAAATACTATATAAAACTACATAAAACGAACTGTTGTCTTGAAGAAGCCTTCATAGCACATAGCATCTGATGACTATCAAGATAAGAAAAACGTAATGAATAAGCAGATTATTAAATATTATTTGTCATGATAAAATGTTCTGCATGAAACTACAGCACTGATATTGTGCTTACAGTACTGAAATATTGTAAAGAGATAAAGATTTTTATAATATTTGCTTAAACTCCCTATATTCCTCCTTAAACCATGGGATCAATCTCTTAAAAATAGAAACAGAATTCTTAACCCAGTTAACTCAGTCTAATTAAATACATTTTAGAGCATTGTGAAAGACTTGTTTTTGCTTTTTCTTAAAGATTAAAAAAAAAAGTTGGAGCCTGTCATCCAGAGTACTAGCATTAGTGAGACTATGATTTAAACAGATCTTACAAACCTCTTCTCTAAGTACTACTAGAGATTGCTAATTTAATCATAGATTGACATCAAAGTTAAAAATAATTTAAAAAACCCTCTATCTGTGAAAAATTTGTTTACTCTCAAAAGATAATTTTATGTGGATGTCATGGAAAACCATGATTTTTGAAAAGCATTGCTGTTAAATTATCGCCTACTGCTTAAAATAAAGGGATGTTCCGTAACAGCAGAAAACTGGTGTCAGCTCTCTGAAAGATTATTCAAAATCTCTTTTTCAACTGGATGCGCTACAATAGAAAGGTTGATGCCACATTCTATTATACATCTATGATTGCACTCATTTCCCAACAGAAGGAAAAGCTTTTAGTGTCAAGCTAGACAGTTTGGTTTATGAACAAAAGTTTTCCTGGAAAACCTAGCCATCTCCAAAAATCATGCTGTGAGAAGTTGCTTTCACTTAACTTCAGACTGCAGATGGTACTATCTGAGCTGAGCTAGTCATCCATATTTCCTCTTGAGGTAATGGGGGCAAGTAGGTGCATACAGGCTGTGATATGTCTTAGGGTCAGTCAGACAATATTATATAACTGCCTCATCCCACTGACAAAAAGACAAAAATTATGTGTTTAGATGCTACATCAAATCTAAGGATCCTGTGTGGATGGCAAATAAATTAAGTCCTATATACTGAGGTCTAATGAAAGAAATTCTACCTGCTCTTATACTTTATTGTACAATGGAAGATGCCTCAAAATATCCTACAGAGACTTCCTTTAACTGTGTTAGAGCATAGAAGTTGTTTAGCAAAATACATTGCAAAACTGGGACTGCAGATAATTTAAATGAGTCTGACTGGTAGTGCAAACATGTTTAGTATTTTAGTATGACTAATTAGGACTAGCTAGTCTTCCTGTAAACAGGAACATTTTCATACCATTTTTTTATCATTTCATAAGAAACAAATCAGTTGCTAGATCATCAGTCTCTACCTTTTGCCTGTAATGAAGCTAAGACATTTTACACTACATGAGGAGCTGGATTTTATTCTTACTAAATATGTCAGTGAATGCAATAGGAGAAAAACAAGTCTTGTTCAAGTACTAGAAGGTGCAACACAATACTGGGCAATAGTCCAATTGATGCTGCAAGCTACTACTCTGTAAGAATACATATCTAGACCTGCAGTAATGTTTTCCACCAGTCCTCTGAAACATACCTTTCAGGCTCATTTAGAGGGCCATGAAATTAGAGTACCCATGCAGAACGGATCATAAGCTCTTCAAGTCCACTTGCTGCCAATCACAGAAAAAAAATACAAGTAAGCTTAAAAATAAGTATTTATATTCAGAATAATGTCTTCTGTCATAATTAATCCGGATAAATAATTTATATTCTGGTGTGGATGTTGAGCTTAAGGAATATAAAATAAACAGTGGTGCAATCTAGACAGAAACAACTGTTTTCATATATCTTCTTCTGATGCAAAAATATATATTGAAAAAAATGATCAAGATACAGAAATTCTTATTTTTATAAAAAAGAGTAAGATGCACTTATTGGCTCAAAATGAAATATTTACTTTCTATCTGAGGATCTTTGAAAATAAAATAAACACTGGAAATCAGGAATAAGAATTAAGCATTAATCCTAAATACATAAGATTGAAATAATTACATTTTACCCATCATCTTACAAATTTATGTTTTCCAATGTTTCTACCAAGCAAAAGACATAAAAGTAAATGAATCAGTTCATCTTCTGTAACCCTATACACTTAACCCTTAGTCCAATGATAACAAGATATTTTGGTGAAAATCTCTCTCTCTTTTTCTCTGTAGTTTTTTCCAACTCAGTATTTGTTATTTGATCATTAATTAAATACTTTTGCCCGCATCTTTTAATTCCTGGGTGAATGAAGGTTTCTAAATGTCTAGCTTAGTGAACAATTTATGTTGTGTGACAAAGTGGAACAGTGGAACTTCAGCTTTCATATCTCTAGTCACTTTAATGACTGAAAACACTGAAGTGGAAATTTTAGGTTTATGTTCAGAATCCCTCTGTTAAATAAGGATGGTCGGTGTCATTCTTAACATGTATATCAGCAAATGTATTGGTGAAAATATGCAGGTGAAAAACTGTCACTGAGCCATGATTTCACATTTTTCACACCCAAAATTATTTAGGAAAATCAACCAAAATTCAAAAATAGAACAACTAATGAATGTTAGAGCTACTGTAGGAAATTACTTTCTTATCTTGCATCTTTTAAAGATTTATAAATGATTCTCAAGCACTGAATTGTTCAGGCAATTTACATAAATTGATAACAGACAGTTAATTTTTTTATAAAAGAATCATTTTAATTACATTCAATTAATTAATTGTCCCTCCTTTGAGTTTTGTATCTGTACAGCTATTAATCACAGGTCTTATTTTGAAGGGAGGGTGGCTGAATGGTTACACATTTCTAAACATCTTGAGCTCAGAGGTGCATTTCCTGCTATGAGTAGTGTTAGTATGGGAGGAAGGCAATGGGAATGCTACAGCCCATTCAATTTTCCCAATAATTCTCATGAACTTCTAAATTTGTAACTGTATTATATACTACAAATGCTTATATTGTTGTTCTCTCTTGTTTCAGGTCTTGTTTTGGTACATCATTGATTCATGAATATTACATCAAATTGAGTATGTATTATTTTTACATCTTGTCAGATATGTTGATGTGCATGTTTTTAGTCCACATTTTTAACATTCCTCCAAGTCTTTTGACTTTTCTTGCTTTAGGTATAGTATCTTTTGTAGTACTGTAATAACATTTTCACTCATATAAAATAATGCTTTGCATCATCAAAGAAATTTGCACACAGTAACTGAGTAATCTGAAGCACTATCTGCAGATGAATTTAAAGTCCTGCATTTATACTGCTTCTTCCAGATCATTAATTAAGTACATGCTAAATATAATGAGATTGAATACTGATTCCTACAGTGCCCTCAATAAATATTTTTCAGCATCAATATATTGTTATTTATCACTCCATCTTTATAGATACTTAGTCAAGGCTTAGGTCTGTAAAATTATTTTCACATCTGAGGTTCTGTGAATTATTCTCAGTTTCCAGTACATGAACAAAAGTACTAAATCCTGGAATCCATACGAATTCTTACTTTCTTCATGAATTTGGTAAATCCATCAACAGTGAACAGTTTTGTCCTACATCTTCTATGCTCTGTAAATGGTTTGGATGAATTGGGTCAAGATTTCTCCAGCTATATGTGCGTGCACACACACACTTATATGCATGTGTAAAAAATACATATTTGAATTACCTTTACACTTATTAAAATGGTTTATTGGAAAAAATCAAATATGAATATCTCTTAAATCACTGACTTTTCACTGTATTCCACTTTTAGTTCCTTTATGTCTTAGTCATATATAAACTTAGACTGCAATTCTGTTCATTCTCCCAGTATCCTTAGTTTCTCTAGTAAAGGATTATTCAGCAAAGAATTCTACAATAACTTTTCTTAAAGTTGGAACAAACGCTGTATTCCTGCCAAATTTGTATTATGTTTTTTCTAAACATCATGTTAATTCTAGTCTTCTTTCCTCCGCATAAGTATTAATAAGTCTCAGAATCATAATCCAAACACTTTTTTCTTTTAAGAAAATAAAACTTTCTCTAATGTATGTGACTGAAAAATGGCAATGCATTGGAGGCTTGAAATAGAAGATTATTGGTAATCAATATTATTTGTAATCAATGTTTTTTCTATTTCTATTTTCCTATGTGCATGGCAAGACATCATAACTATAATATTAATTTCTTAGCTAATGCAAAATCAATCTTATTTTCAAATTTATTTTTACATAGGTGTATAAAGTTATTTCCATTCCTAACTGTCATTTAAAAATTTGTCTTTAAAACAGGACCTTGGGTCACCTCCAGTCAGGAAGTATATTTCCCTTATTCTCTTTTCCTATATCTGTACATTCATAGGAGTATTATTCTTGCACTGTCTTCCCAACCTTGTTAGCACATTCTTTGCAGGCAGTCCATCTGCTCTTCACACTTTTTATGAGGCTCACTTTTATTAATTCTTTAGTAAAGCCTTTCTATTATAAACATTAATCAGTTCTGCAGCAATATTGACAATCCCCACATGCTGATTCCATTTTAAACAGAATATTAGTACTGCGAACATCTGCAGATCTACATGTAGCAACAGTACAAAATAGGTAGTAATGATGCAAGCTCCACTAAAACTGTGTCTGGAAGCATTACAGAGAGCCACAGCAGATCACTTTTGCCTAAGTATTTTGTGCTCCCCTATTTCCATTAAATGCTGCCAGTGAAGGTTTAGTATATTTTTCGGCAATGGGAAATCCTGCCTAGAAGCAGGTAGAATATATCATTTATTCATTTCTCATCGGCCATCAAACACTCATCAGACAGTACTGACAGTGGGGCACTGCTGAGCTAGCTTGGATTAAGACTGGCAAATTACAGATGAAAGGTTCTGTATCTCAGATGAATTGACTTTAGTGTTCTTTTGTTATATTTTGTTCTAAAATCATCATGACAGTATTGCTTTCTGAGTATGTGTTTTCTCAAGGGCATAAGATTCAGTGAACAAAAGAGTCTGGGACTGATTGCAATTCACACTGTACATATGAAGGGAAAGGGGAAGAAACACCACCACCTTAAAAAGAAGACTGAACGTGTGCATATACTTTTTGCATTTTCGCATTTGGACTTTTTTCATTCTTTTTTTTTCCTTTCTTGCTCTTCACTACTGAAAATCATTGCAAAGCTAGAATATATCCAAAATTTGGGTCAAGAAGAGGAACAATATTTTCAGGCATCTTTTGGCTGAAATCAAATTTGGAATATAGGCAGTACATAAATGGAAAAAAACACATCTTATAAATATATTTTTTACACAGAATGGAACTAAACCATCCACATATTTCAAGTATTCTTTATAACTTACTAGACTAGTAGGTGCATGATTAAAATAATGCTGTCTTTATTTTCAGTGTTATTTTTAATTAATGCTAACCCTTTCATGAAAAAATATCTTGAAAGTGATGACAGACTTTGTCTTTCACGTGCTACATTATGTATAACTGCGTTCTCTAGGACATTGCACACATTTCTTAAATTTACTGTGGTAAATCATATTTCACTTATTTTAGGTGAGAAGAAATCTTGAAATTAAATTATACTGGAAGAGTGAATTACCATTTTCCAAAGAAACAAACCTGCTTCTACTTCAGTTATCCCTGATTAAAAACAGTAGAGGTATTCCTGTTTTCAATTTATGAATGAAGATAACTAGCTCTTATATTTAAAATAAAGTATATTACACTTCTAAATGTGTTTTTATTGTGATGATAAGGACAGAAAAAGCTGACTAGGAAAACATCTTTTTTAAAGCATCTTTTTAAAATTTTTAATTAATTACGTAATTCAAAACTGAAAAGTTCTTTAAATATGACATTCTTATATCTTATAATCATCCATATTATATGTAATGCTATCATAAAATGTCAGAGGAAAGTCAGAGACTTGCAATTTTTTTAGAAAAGTGTACTGATTTTGGTTTTATTCAAAGGATTTAAAATATGATACCTTGTATCGTAACTATGACATATAGTTATGACACAAGGTGAAATCTCTGAAACTATAAATGACTTTGTTTTTATCTACAGTTTCATGTACACATAAAACTAACTCATAGAACAAAATTATCTGTAATTATCCGTAATATATTAAAGTTAATGATTTAATCATAATCATTATTATTATAATTAATTACAATATATCCATAATCATCTAGACAGTTGGAAGCAATTATTAGCATCATGAGTTACATTTCGAACATTGTAATTTAGTTTGGTTCTAATTAAACAAAGGTATCTGCAATAAATAAAAACTTCACATTAATCTCTTTACATTATTACACAAAACCATATCATGTCAGCAAGTGGACATTTCACAAAATACTGGTGCTTCTTAATATCTTTTCATATTATTGTGCTTTATCTTTTCTTTCTTCAGTCTTCTGTTTCTTTCTTCAATTCTGTATCATTCAGTTAGAGATGAACTTTGTTTGGGGATCTTGTTTTAAGTAGCTCTACTGAAAAAATGTGTTTTTGAAAGGTCTTTTTTTAATCTATCAATATTTTGCCTATGCATACAGGATATTTTAGATATTTTATTACCTAAATGCATTTAAAAATAAATAAATAAATAAATAAATAAATAAATAATGCATTCAGATGCATTTTTATACTTAAATGGAGAAAGGCATTGAAGATAGATATAGAAATTTGCCATAAATTGAATGTTAAAAACAGTTTACTCTTGCCTGCCTTGATAACCTTGATGTTTCACATTTTTGTAATTGCAATCAAAGTACTTCCAAAAAAGAATACAATATAATGATATTCCAGTTTATACCTCTTCTAAAGAATTGTAAGTCTTCCCGATAGCACATTTTAAAGAAGATATTCTGTACCCTGACCTTGAATCTTAAAAAGAATAAAGGATGCAAATAATCTTTTATACTTTAACAAGTTGTAAGTAGAGCTCCGCCCAATTTAGAGGTAAGAAATTGCTCTCCTGGGTTAAATCATATCCTGCCACAAATGATGTCCCACAACAGACGATTAGGGAAAGCAGAAAAAAATGATTTATGCAGAATTTATCTTCTAGTCTGCCAGTATCCCAAAGTTTGACCTCTGACAGGTTAGGGATTTCTTAGGACTAACTAGTTGGAGAACACCTCTGCAAAGGGGAACTTGGGAGTTCTGGTGGGCAATGAGTTCACCATGAACCACCAGTGTGCCCTTATGGCTAAGAAGGACAATGGCCAATCCTGAGTTCCATTAAGAAGAACGCTGCCAACAGGTCAAGGGTGGTAATCCTCCATTCATCCCTGGTGAGACCATCTTGTGTACTGCATCCAGTTCTGGAAAGACATGGAGCTCCTGGCGCAAGTCCTACAAAGGTCTATTAAGATGACAAAGGAACAGAAGCATCTCTTCTATGACAAAAGGCTTAGAGACCTGGGGCTCTTCAGATGGAGAAAAGAAGACTGAGGGGGAATATTACCAATACATGCAAGTGTCTGAAGGGAGGATACAAAGAGGATAGGGCCAGACTCTTTACACTGGTCCCAGCAACAGGACAAGAAGCAATGGGCACAAGCTGAAACACAAAAATGTTCTGTCTGAACAGGGAGAAAAACTTCTTTATTGTAAGAATATTGTGACAGAGCACTGGAATAGGTTGCCCAGAGAAGCTGTGGAATACCTTTTCATAGAGATATTCAAAAGCTGTCTGGACACAATCCTGGGCAATGTGTTGTAGGTGACCTGTCTTGAGTGGGGTGTGGATCAGATGATCTTCAGAAAATTCTTCCAACCTCAATCATTCTATGATTCTGCAATTCCTGAGCTGAAGATCACATTTCAAATGTGCTTTATGTCCTTGATGGACATGTAATCTGTTTTAAATTCATTACATTTTTGTTTTCTTCAATAATTTCCACAAGATAATTGTACCCTGTATTTGAAAATAATTTCATATAGTTTAATTGTATCACTTGCTTTTTGTTTGTTTGTTTGTTTGTTTGTTTGTTTGTTTGCAAATGAGAAATGTGTCTTCTCAGTTTGCTTTTCAGTTCTTGTCTGGATGCTGTATCTCTTCATGAAACCTTTGTTATCTACAGAGCATCTCATCATGTCCTGAAAAAGCCAAATGATGAGAAAACATATGACAAAGGGAGTCACTGTGAATGACTGTAAAATATCCACAACTAGATGAAAAGTTAAAGTATGTTCACAGTGATATATTCTAAAGTAATGAGGCAAGGAAAGGAAGCAATTTAGTTAAATCATGAAAGGACATCATAATACAAAATGTTTTGAAGAATGGGAAAAAGGTGTTTGTCTGATTACTAATGTTACTGAATGAGATTAAAATGTGTAATAAATATTAGTCGTCTTTCTCTTGACATAAGAAAACAAACCAACTTTGGTTTTGTAGTTTGAGTTGAATAATGTCTCATTATATACACATAATATCAAACTAGTTTTCTGATTCTGAATATAAAGACAGTTTTCTGCTAAGATATTATAGTGGTTAAATCATAAAAATCATCTTTCCAATCAAACCGTTAAGTTACACATACTTGTGGTGATTATTTCCGAAAAACAACATAAACATGGGAAGGGATGGGCAGAAAAAATGAGGCAATTAGAGATAGATTGTAAAGTTTTCTTTATAAATACCCAGCATTGTAAGTGAATGGAAAAAAGAAAAGAAAAGGAAAAGAAAAGAAAAGCAAAGAAAAGAAAAGAAAAGAAAAGAAAAGAAAAGAAAAGAAAAGAAAAGAAAAGAAAAGAAAAGAGATAACTTCAAATGAATAAGAGCACAGTACTTGCCAAAAAAAAAAAGAAAAAGGAAATAATGAGGCACAAATTGTCATGGAGCAGAACAGCAAAAGTGGTTTTGCTGTTCTTTAAATAAAGCTGTTAATCAATGTATTTACATGTATTTACCAAAAGCTCTTAAAAGCTTAGAGTTTAAGGAATCAGACCAGCTAACGAAGAAATAACAGTAAGAGACGGATTGCCAAGGCACATTGTTTTCAGAGCAGAGTTGTGAAATTTTATGGCTAATTCTGTGGGAATTGTACTGACATCAGCTGGCAAAGCTGACAAAGACTGGCTTCTTTACAATATTAGTTACGCCAGCTAACAGCTTTCAAATCTGTGTGAGCTTTGGTTTTCTGAGGATGCAAATACCCAGGAAGCATTCACTACTCATAGGTGAGATGCAGACAAGTTGAAAAATCTTGTATTGATTCACATTGTGCTCTCTTCAAGTAGATTGGCTGCACTGCAAAAGAAATCAGTGCAGAGTTGGCCCAAAATACTATTTTTACCTGAGGGCAGTGTAACATAGTTTCATGTTTATGTTGTTCACAGGTATTTTATGAATCCTAATGTGGTGCAAAGAAATATTTTAAAATATTTAACATGTTGAGAGTTTATCTAAATGTAACAACTCTAGATAGATAAAACAAACCAACACTTCAAAAAGTTCAAACAGCATAGCAAAAGAAAAGGGTCATATAACTGTGGGTGAAGTCACATCACAATTCTGACACTTCACTTCTCTCTGTCAGCATGGCCCACCTACCAAGTAGTCACCTAGAGAAGGACTAAAGCACTTCAGAAAAATGCTGGTTCAGAAGTCAGTGGAGCAGAGGCTGGAGCTTGTGTTACCTTCCTGTTTCACTTGGATTTTCCCTAGGTTTTGTTGTAAATCTGATTCGCTGTACTTTGAAACTGTCTTGAAAAAAAAATCATTTTCTGCAAAGAAATTACAGTTTCCGAATCTTCAAGTAATCTTAATCACTACATCTGAATTCACATCCAAAGCACATGTGAACAGAAGCTTGTGCAATGTCCAGCTGTCACAAGTCCACCAATGCCCTCACAATTAGATCTGCACACCAAGTGTGTCTGAGCGGTGCTGAGACATTCACCAAGGCCAGCCGTCTCCCTCAGCTCTCTCTGCAGACAAGAAAAGGAACATGATCCCACCAAAAGCATAACTCAGAGCATCTAATGTTCACTTGATAAATTACAGGCATTACTCTTACCTAAGTTACTCTTAACAATGGCCAAACATAGCAAGGTCTGTGGTCACAAGAAATATGAAAATGACGTCTCTGGAATTTGTTTTCTGTTTTACTTAAGTGGTATAGTTTTTGTGGAACAGCCTCACCATGAATTAAAGGATCTTTTCATTTTTTTCCCCACATGGTTAATTGTTTCTTTGAGATTTCAGGTGTATTTATGCAAAACAATAAAAAAGAATTTATTATAGTTCTAAGTTATCTTTCCATAAAGATAACATTCTTAGTATAGGTTATAGTTTACTTAAACATATATCCCATATTTATACAAAATCAGTATGACAGCTGTAATCATATGTTGCTTTAAATAAACAAACAAAAGTATTTTAAACTTCATCAATGACTCAAGATGCTATAGCTTGGAATTCCTAGGCATTATTTAGCAAAACAATAACCTTATGATGGAAAGCCACTTCGCTAGAAGTAAATGCCTTGTGTTACCATAGCCAGTTGCAGAAGAGACTAGGAAAGGTTTGCAAGTTGAATTCTCAGATTCCGTCCTCTGATCACACAGATTTTTCTGCAGCCTGTCTTCCAACCAGCTGTCACACAGCCAGTAGTAGCTTACGCCAGCTTTTAGGCTATGATGACTTCTCTGCATGGCCACAGATGGGTGATGGATGATTCCTGGCAATGCTATGAATGATTATATATTTAAAAAGATAATGATAATTAGGTAAGCATTTGGGAGCTTTTCTTTATTCTACCATTTGCCAGAGAGTTGAAGTCAGGTCCTGATCACTATCAGTGTGGAGATGTCACGGAACGAGTGGTGGTGGGGGTGAGTGACACAATGCACTTCACTCGTGGGAAAGAAATAGGAATAGGTTTTATTGGTAATGACAATGGTTTCACGAGATTCTATGGCAAGGTCACTTATTACTTACTGCATGGAGGTTCAAGATATACACAGAATTATCAAGGACACCCTCCCGTTGGGTCACGAGGTTCAGACTGGACCCCCTTGCTTTCCAAACTCCTTCTGAGAGGAGTCTGGGGGCAGCTGGATCCAGTCCTAGTCCCAGACCTGGTCAACGGTTTATGACTAAGGGATTTGTGCACAGTTACCAAGTAAAGTTTACAAGTTCAGAAAGAGAAAGG
>NW_010584362.1:21570-81191 GCF_000705375.1 Tinamus guttatus | reverse complement strand
AGCAACAAAACCAAAGCAAGTCACACACTATTCATCAAACCTCCAAACCAATGCTAGGAGGTAATACATTAGCAAACATGGTTGAAGAACTCAATGTTTATAGGATGGAATAGGGAATTTACTAAATATCTGAATTCCTGCGACACAGCCTACTTAATTTCTCCCCACACTGATGACAAATGAAATTTTCCTGTCCTCATTCCCAGAATTCCTACCCCACTAAATCTGAGATACTGAAAAGCACTAGGAGTCCTGTGAACTGGTATTGGAGTAATCCCTCCCTCTCTCAGCCAAAGGCTGCCAGAGTCCACCTGTATAAACAGTGGGTGTATTCCTTGGACTGCGGCAACTCATCTGAGAAAATTTGCTGTTGTGAGATTCCAGGGATAAATACACTTTAAGATGAGATTTCTTTGGAATTGCTGTGTTTCCTTCCTTCCTTCCTTCCTTCCTTCCTTCCTTCCTTCCTTCCTTCCTTCCCTACAGTTTTCCTACTGTAGGAAAAGAATTTCTATCTGCTCCTAAGAAGCTTTTACCTGAAGACTCAAGGGTTTGAGAAAGGGAAATGAGGGTTGCTCTCAACAATATTGCATCCAAATTTTGTTTAGAAATGTTTTACCTCTTAAATATAGTGTGGCCCAGAAACTGTAGATTTGTTTGCTTTCTTTCTATAATGAATAGTAGATCTGGAGACTTGGAACAACCAATACACTGCTGATTTGACACAGAAATCTAGGTCCCTTCTCATGAGAATGACAAATTATCTCCTTTGGATAATAATGGAACTGAGAAATTGTCTCCCAAACCTGTCAAATACTATCGGGCACTTCAGTGCGAACTAGAGCTTAGACATCACATATAAGTTTTTCTCTTATTCCTAGATAAATCAGTGGGAAATTTGTGATAAATGCTTTAGGATCAGTATCTGTAGTTTAGAAAAAATGAAAATATATATTTTTTATGAAGATATATATATATATAAATATAGGTATTTTAATTTATCATGCTGCAAAATGATCATTTCAGTAGTATTTGAACGATTAACTCACTAAGCACAGGATAATTTTGAGGTCATGCAAAGAATTTTGGCTTGTCCCAGTATTTGCCACTTGCTAGAATGTGTATTGCAGACATTCTGGAATGAAGTGGATGCCACTCATATTTTTTCCTGAAAAAAAAAAGCTAGAAAAAGTATTTTAAATCAATTATCAGAGGAGTGCTAATGTCATGTTGTCCTTTTAGAGGTATTGCTGACTCAAGGAAAAAATGGGGTCACAAATACACCTTTGTCTGTTGTCATATCTGTAGAGAGACTTTTTGAAGCTTCATTCCGACTTCATTACTATTTATTCTGTTCTTCAAGCATATTTGGAATAATTAGGCACCTAATTAAATAGCCAACACTTAATCTTTCAGATTAGACCCAGTTCACATATTTTCCTTGTTCTTTGTATATTCCTTTGCGAGTTTATCATCATCACTATGATCAGGTTTCGTATTTGACATATGTTATGACAAGATAATGTACAGTAAAAATGCTAAAAACATGTTGCACATTAACCTTAATGACACTGGGTCTAGTATGATAACGGATGACATTAGACAGACGAAGTGCCAAGATAACATCATTGAGAAGACAACAGGATAACATTTTATTTTAATAGCATTTTAATTGATGCTTAATTATGTAATGGGGTTGTGCATAGTGTGCTGTGGAAGTGTAATGCTCCTCAACAGAGGCTATTCAAATGTGCTATAACAGAGCATATTAAACCGAGTTTTTAACCTCCTGCTGTTGCTGTTGGTAGAAAAGTGCTACTGTGGAGGAGAATGACAGGTGTAACAGGACGAAGTTAGCATTCTCCTCTTTGGCTAAAAAGTCAAAAATTAAAATTGAATTTGCTCCAAATAATCCCAGAATTCATTGTGCAAATATTGAATCAAAACAATCACTTTTCATGAATACGTGATAGCCAATTTACACAGTATGACACTTCTAAGGGCTACATAAAATCAAGGCACCCTTGTACATACCAAACATTAGTGAATTAATTATACATATTTCTGTGCAATATATAAATCCCCAAAAGAACTATGAGCAGGTGTGTAGGTAAGTAACTTGTAATTGTACAATTGTACAATTTCCATGCTCTGGAATAGTCATTTAGAAGCAGCAGGAGAAAAATACTCTTTGAAGAACAAATACATTTACAGTAACATACGTACAATAAAATTTATAGCAATGTAATTTGGATTTTCACAATTTTAAAAAGGAGGAATGAACATAATATGAAGAACAGAGAGAGGTCTGCACTATAACAAAATATTTATAAAGTGATGTCTCATGTTGTCCCTGAGAACAACACTAATTTGATTAAGATAAGTACTGGAGTCTGCCAATAAGTCTAGTGTCACCTATCAGGCAATCTCAGTGAACAGCAAGATTCATAGATTTTAAGTCCAGAAGAGACCATTAGATATTCTATTCTGATATGTTATAGACCACATTGCCAATACATTTCACACATTGTTCTCCAAAACTTGTATTTGATTAAAGTATATTGTTCAGATTGGCATTTATTCTTTATTTAAAGACATTGGGTGATAGATCATCCAATATTCTAGACTGACTGTCCCATAACTCTTAAACATTTGTATTTTGCTTTTGATCTAAATTTGCTCAGCTTTAGAGTCTAGTCACAAATTCTTTCCATGGCTTTCCCCTGATACATCTATAGGGACTGCATCATCAAGCAGATCATCTGCTTGGTTGTTTACTTAGTCTGAATTCCTAATTCCTAATTCCTCTAGGTGTCCCTGCGTATGCAGAGGGGTTGGACCAGCATTCTATGATTCTATGATTCTATGATTCTATGATTCTATGATTCTAATTCTTTGCAGAATCACTAGTTTTGCAGACCAGCGCCTTCCTCCTATTCCTAATCTTCTCGCCTTAGTAAAGGATCACACATTCTGTCGAAATAGCGCATATTCCATGTTAATCGGCCCATACTACTGATCAATCAGTGTTCCTCTGTGTGACCACCTTCTCTTCACCAGTACGTATCAGGAAATCTAATCTCTGTGCCCCTGGCAAATGTCACTGTTTCATTTTGAATCAGGGGGGCAGGGGAGATATAAAATACTGTGGTAGCTATATCAAATACTGTGGTAGGCCTGTCTCTGGCAGGACAGGATTCCTGAACAGTTTGTTGACTGTAGGTCTGATCGCCTTCCTAGGAGTGAATCGAGTTCCCAAATAGTGTGATCAACTATAAGCTCGACTCTGGCAGTATCGGATTCACGATCAGTCTGTCAACTGCAGGTCTGATCGCCTCCCCCCGAACAAGTAGTCGAGTTCACAAACAGAATGATTTATTCAAATGCAACATTTACAAAGCAGGTTTTGGATGTCAGTACAGGAAATTCTCTACTACAGCATGGGGTTTTTAGCCAGCTCTAATGTACAAATGTGCAATCATCACTCACCCCTGAAGATGGGAGAGGGCTCTCAGTCTCGAGTCTCATCAGGCAGCATCCCCACCCGAAGGGAGGAAAGGGGTTCAGCCCATCGACTGATCCAGAAGTTATAATGGAATCTTTCCTCCTCTTTCTTTCCTCCCTAGCTCACCTTTTATACTTTTTTTTTTAATTATTATTTTTTGATTTAGGTGGAACTTGAGTGACTGTAGTCATACTTACTTTTGTTATTGCTTGGTTGAAAAGATCTTGCTTTCATTTAAAGGTATAGTCAATCGAAAACAAAAGAGTTTGGCCACAGTGTCTTCACTCCACTCTCCGTTACTCCTCTTTGCAGCTGCCAGGGGCCAGATGGCAGTGTCAAGCGAACCGTGGGGGAGCAGCGCCTGTGCAGAACCATCCTGGAAGCGGCAACTGCGTATCACCCCAGCAAGCTTCTATAATAGCATAACTTCTGTTAGGCCCTAGTTTTTCTCTAAGTTCCCACTTTTCAAGAAATTCTTCCATAGTCACCAGTAATTAAATATATATTCTATCAATCAGCTCCATTTGTCCAATGGAGTCTTAGAACAAATCTCTGCAGAGAAGTCCTAGAAGCATCTCCAAAGAAAGAAATTCTTAGCTTACAAATGCTGATTGTGAGCCATAAGTTAGGAAGGTCTTAAAATCTTTGACATGTATTTTATGGAAACCACATTCTTACTGTTATCAAAATATTATGCAGATATTATAGTTCTACTTGAATAAGGTCTGGGGGATTAAGCCATTTCCAGTTGCTGACTATAATTCTCTAAAATTTGTTAAGAAGAAAAGAGGCCATGTGAAGGAAAAATCTTACATGATTTAGGTATTGAAATATGTGGGGTCTTTGCCTTATCAATGTTATTGAGTCCATTACTAACCATTTATTTTTAAAGACAAAAAATATTGTCATGCATATGGCTAAACATCTTAATTCATGGTCATCAAGTTTGGGGTGAAGGGGAGTGGTAGACTGGAGCTACAGTTATATTGATAATATATGTTTCTGATTAAAAAAAAAAAAAAAGTAGGCAAATGTGAGATGCAGTTTAGATACTGTACTTTTCCAGAACACTATACTTCTTTCTACTATGAAAGCTCAACGCATTAAGTTAGAGTCTAAATAAAAGTCTGTTACTGCACTAAATTCTTGAAAAACAAATCAATATAATACTGCTTATAATGACTGTGCTTTTTCGCAAGTCAACAAATTTCCTATTAATTAACCAGTGATTAAAGTCAGCTTGTGAAAATTAATCACAGTCTGGAAAAGTCATTTGTCCTTGTGTGCTTCATTAGGACAGTGTTTGCCCTTCAGGCAAGAAAGCAGAAAGCAAATGCCAATGAATTAGCTGATTAAACTAGAGCTACAGGGAACTGTTTGCCAGAGATTCAAGCTCTTTCTTACAAAACACACCCACTTCTAACTTACATGCTTTCTGCAGTTTGCCCACTGGGCAGGAGATGAAATAGCAAATGAAAACTCCTTGTTGATCCACTAAACATTTCAGTATAACCCATAGAATAAACACATACTGTTCAAGACACAATAGAGAATTATGCCCAGAAACAATGTGAAACTGAGAAAGAGTAAAGACAGAATCTCCAAATATGTGCAGTTTATGTATTAAGGTAATTTATTAAGATTTCATAAAATACATAGCATTAGTATTAGATTCCTCTCGCTCTGACCCCCCCCCCCAAAAAAAAAAAGAAAAAACAAAGAAAAGTTATTAAATATGTCTGGCTTTTGGGTGGTTGTGGAGCAGAGACTATTATTTTGAGCAGAGACTAAGAAAGCTAAGATCCCAAGATAATGAATTAGCACTTCCTGGACAGTTAATAAGAAAAAAAAAAGAATTAAAAGGAAAATCAAGGAATAGCTAGAAAAAAAAAAAAGAATTTATACTATATGACATTTAAATAGCTTCCTCAAGAAGTAATTCAATTAATTTACCTATTAGACAATAATAATAAAAAAGGGTTTTCAACTATAAGCAAGAGAGGACAGAGAGGACACCTAGATATGATTTGAGGATACTGAAAAGGACAACAGTTTTCTCCTTCCAGAGAAAGGTTATTGCTCCTTGACCTTCCCCTCTCCATAAAATAACAAACAAAGAAACAAAGAACTCATTTAAAATATAAGAAGCAGAATTAATGAAGATTCTTTGTATTCAGATTTGCATCCAGTGTCTCCTGTAGCCTTTGTGAGTCTGCTCCTTTAGATGTTTAACTATTTTAACCAATAATAGACATCTAAATAGTCTCAGATTCCTTTATATCTTCTATCCCCCTCATAGTTTTCCAGTTAATTCCCATGTACTCAGCAGCTCCTCAGTCCTGTCAGGTGCTTCCTTTCCTCTCCCTTCTGCCTTCGCACACTCTCAGTGCCTTTCCCATGTTCTGTAGGGACTTGGCCTGGCTGACACTGCTCTGGAAATACTTGTGCTTATTGATGGATGCAAATAGAGCAGAGAATTGAGCTCCTTGATTTTCTTTCAAGAGGATTATTGCTAGGATCTCTCTCCTAAGCACATTGTCTACTTTCACCAAATCTGTAGAAACTTACTATTTTTGAGACCTCTATCCTGCTATCAAATTTGGTTTTAAATAGGCTGGAAGATTAAAAAGTTATTAGGGGCAGAACTGATGGATACTGTTGCATAAGCTTCATTCCCCTAGAGAGAGAGTAAGGCTAAAAGTAGAAAATGGAATAATGCTTCCTAAATTGGAGACATCATCCAGCAGGTTAGGACCACCACTGTGTGTAAGAACAGAATTACAATACCTATTAATAGGCACCTATGCTCTTTAATGTCTAACAATGGCAATCTGCATAAAACCTTGATAGGTGTCCTTTTATCTGCTGAAAATAGTTGTTGAACAGTCCAAAGGTTTTCATTAGGATCCAGCTGAATGCTATTCAAAATCTTATAATGTGTACAGAAAAGGCAGAAACTAATCATATTAATAATTGGAATCTTATTTTGAAAAGTATTCCTAGAAATTGGGAAATAAAACAAATTGGTCTGAGAAAATACTGGAAGTTTGATCTACACATTATGTCTTCCAAGGAGTCTTGATCTCTAAGGTCACTGAACAATGGAGCCAGCCTTTTAACTCCCAACTCCTACTTGCTCTTGAAGCATTCAATCTTTGCCAGTGGCTTGATCATAAGATGCTTTAATGCTGTATTTTATGATTCAAACCCCAGGATAACTGGCTTCTTCAACTATTCATTTCTCCATATTGTCACATGGCAATTGATCCAAAGACTGCCAAATGGTGGCAGAGACCACAAATCATAAATAATACACTCTATTGAATATCGTACAGTTGAGGATGAGAACACAAGTCAGTACTGATGATTTGGGATTATATGCCTAAGTCTTTCATTAAATTGCTGTAGTTACCACGGAATCAGTTTTCTGTGTTCCATTTTCAATTTGTACAATAGACCAGATAGCAATACATGAGAATGATTGAAAAAAAATCACCTAAAAGTTTTCTTCAATTTCCTAGAGCTTTCTATAAATGTATTTTATGCTGTTATTTTTTTAACATTGGAACCTTCAAATGATTCTATAATCACAAATATAACCTAACCCCAGAGTGATGTTAGAAACTCAACATGATTCTAGAACCAATGTAATTTCAAATAATTGTAAGGCATTTGAAAAATAGTGACAAAAAATAATGCAGCATGATAGATTTCACATAAACCATACACACATAAAGTGGCTATGAAAGCTGACTTATGATAAGGAAGAGAATAAATTCAAAGACATGGAAGCAAAAAATAATATGAAAAAAATAGTCTGAAGTTTTTCTCTTATAGTGTCTTTTTTTTGAAAACAGAATACCATCCTACAAGCATTTTAAATATTTTCAAAATTGACTGAGGTCTATGATGTTCTATATTTCTCAGAATAAATGTTTCCTTTATGTCCATTTGTAAAATTAATAACTGTAAATTATTTCTTTTTGTATTATTTGTAAAACCTTGTAATATTTGTAAAACTAATAACTGTAAATTGTTTCTTTAATCCTCAAGAGAAAGCTCTTTCTGGTTGAATAAATGCATGTTTAATTAATATCATTTGTAAACAAAATATCTTCTGCACTTTTATAGTGTGCCTGGGTGGAGAAAACAAGGGAAAATAGGGGACTGAATAACATATTTTTATATCTTTATGTTATTAATGATTTTTAAAGAATAATTATGTAATTTACATGTTTCCAATGCTTATCTCATTTATTGACTCCTATTTTTATTGTTCAAATTAATAAAATTTCACTTCAAGTTACCAAGTCTGCAGTTGTGTTATCATGCTGCCAAATTGTACTGAAAGTGAAAGAAGTCTTCCAGGTATAGAAGTTACCTGCACAGGTACTTCCAGTCATGAGGACTGGGACATTTTCTGAGACCCCACTTTTTGATAAAATTGCTATCAGACCAATTAATCAATTCAGAAATAGTTCACAACGCAAACAAACTTGATGTTATCATGAGAAGCACTGAGACAACCTCCAGCTGCCTCCTCCTTCCGTTTGGATCAAAATCATGAGGGATGACAGAAAGAAAAGACCTTGTAAAGTCGAGAGAGGTCTCTTCTCTTCTTCCTTCTTTGCACTCTTACTTTGTCTCTTCTGATTGATGGATTTAATCTCTGCTAGGTTAGTGGGGTCCTGCACTGTCCTTGTAGCTGTCTTTCCTTCTGTCACCCTTTACAAGTGTAGTACTAGAATAATGGATTTCTGTGGATATGGAGCCGCACTGACTTCTATAAAACAGCTCTTATTTAATAATAGATTGCAGATTGTGGATAATTTAATAACGAAGATGTTCCAAAAATGCAGAGACAAATCTGTGGGACCTACCTGTACCTGTACCTATAAAGAGAGATGATTCAAATAGATAAAAGGCACTGGAAGCTGGGAATCCTCTAGACCATGATGGAGTGAAAAAAGCAATCACTTAAAAACTTGGGGAAACAGAATATCACTTTACAGAGTAAAAGGATTTCAAAATGCTGTGGTTCTTAATCTCTATAATCTCTGTTCATGACCTTGAGTTTTTGCTTTTGTTTTTGTTTATCTTTATTGAACTATAGAGAATTTGTTTTATATTTATTTTTTTTCAGTTACACATGTCATTTTTTAAAACCAGGAAAACAACAAAAAAAGCAATCAAAAAATAACACAAAGTTATCCATTGTCTAATGCAACAAGCAACTCATGGTAATAAAGATCCTGAAAGGGATATGACCAGACACTTTGTGTTACTCTCAGAGCTTTTTGCCTTGTAAACTCAGAACTCTGTTCTGAAGTGGTAATGATTTGCTGAATGGACCGCTTCATTCTAAGAGAAAGAACTATAGAAGATGACAAATCCGTATGCTCAGGTAGTAAGACTGTCTTGCAAATTGCAAAATAACAATTTTTCTATTTAAAATAAATAAATAGCATACACAGACAGGAAATAAGAGGAGCTAAGAGTACAAATAAGAGGAAATAAGAGGAGCTGTCTGTACAATTCTAATGAATTAACAATTTTGAAATATTACCTGGACACAAAAGGACTATGTCCAGAAGGTCAAAGTTCAGCTGCATTTAAGACATCAAGGACAACAAGAGCTTCTACCATTACACTGATAGTAAAAGGCTGAAGAGGGAAAAGTGAGTGTATTTCCAGATGGGGTGAGTGATTTAGTGACAGTGATCAAGACAAGGTTCAGGTATTCAACATCATCCTTGCCACCACCAATCAAGCCTTCACCAACAAGCTCTCCCAGGTCTAAATCCTTCAAAAAAGGTTTCAGCAAGGAGGAGAGCTGCCAGCAGTAGATGAGGGTCAAGTCTGGATTCCTTGAGGGATTCATACAGATCTGTGGGGCCAAATGGCCTGAATCCAAGTTTACTGAGAAAGATGGCCAACATCTGCATCTGTCAAGGGTCACAGACATCAAGGTAGGTTCCTGAAGACTTGAAAAGGAACTACAGGCCAGTCTTTCTCAGTCTGGTCCCCGGAAAAATCATGGAGGAGGTTGTCTCAGAACACATATCTGGGCATATGGAAAAGGTCATTAAGACCTGCCATATTGGATTTACTAAGGTTAAACCTGGCTAATCTGATTTCCTTCTATCGGAGTGAAAAATGGGGTGAAATCAATATGCTCAAGAATCAGGTTACCATCCCAGAGGAATAGGCTATCAGCAATGTTATAAAATTCAGCAAAGACAAATGCAAAGTCCTGTTCCTGGGAAGGAAGAACCACTAACTCAGGTACAGGCTCAGGACTGACACATGGGGAGCAGATTTACGGAAAATGAGCTGAACGAATCAGCAGTGCCCTGGCAGCCAACAGCATACTGGACTGCATTAACAAGTAGATTGAAGGAAATTATTTTCTTGTTCTTCTCAGCACTTGCTAGACCACATCCAGAATGCTGGGTCAGTTTTTTAACACTGCAATGAAAGAAAAACATTATTAAACAGGACTTAGGTACTTGCCTTATTGAAGAGTTTGGTGAGTCTTGTTCAGCCTGGAAAAGAGAAACCTGACAGTACATAAACCTAGGTTTTAAATGTCCTGAGAGAGATGGCATTTCCTGTTGGCATTTGGGAGTTCTGGTTGACAACAAGTTAAGCTTGAGCCAGCAGTGTGCTCTTGTGGCCAAAAAGGCCGGTGGGATTCTGGCCTACATTAGGAGGAGTGTTATCAGCAGGTCGAGCAAGGGGATCCTCCCCCTCTCCTCAGCTCTGGTGAGGCCACACCTTGAATATTGTGTGCAGTTCTGGGCTCCCCAGTACACAAGGGACATGGAACTTCCAGAGAGGGTCTAGCATAGAGCGACAAAGATGATTAAGGGCCTGGAGCATCTATCTTATGAAGAAAGACTAAGCAAGTTAGGCCAGTTTAAAAAGGAGAAGAGAAGATTGAGAGGGGATCTGATCAATATGTACAAATATCTGAGGGGAGAATGTAAAGAAGTTGTGGCCTCTGTGGTAGCCAGTGACGGAAAAGGGGTAATGGACACAAATCGAAACACAGGAGGTGTCATCTGCATACTAGGAAGAACTTCTTTACTGTGTGGGTGTCAGAGCCCTGGAACAAGCTGCCCGGAGAGGTTGTGGAGTCTCCTTCTCTGGAGATCTTCAAAACCTGCCTGGATATCATGTGCTCTAGGTGTCCTTTCTTGAGCAGGGGGGTTGGACTAAATGATCTCTAGAATTCCCTTCCAACCTCAACCATTCTGTGATTCTGTGATAAAACATTGCTCCTAGTCCTAATCCAAGATAATTTTTTATTATTTTTTTTCAAGAGAAAAGAATAGTTAGTATTCTGAAGAAACAGTTATCAGACTTTTTTATGTATAATCCTAATGGTTATAATTCCTACCACTTAAAAATGACTTCTTAAAATATGAGCGGGGAAATAAATGTTTAGTTCTTACAGTTAGATTTCCACAATGAACCCAGAGATCTTGGCGCAACAATCTATAATAAAACCTTAAACATACTAATAAATGATCTGAAAAAAAAGATTAAATAGTGATGGGGTTAATTTTCCGCTGGGAAAATTTATTTAGACCAGTCAAAATTAAGGCTGTCTGTGAGGAGTAGAAGAATAAGTTCACATTGTACTGAACGATTAGGCATAAAGTGGCAGATGGAATACAATGTCTACAACTGCAAGGACATGCAAATGGAAAAAAAAAAGAAAAAAGAAAAAGAAAAAGATAACTCCAAGTATAGATATAGACAATGGTCTCTAAATTAGGTTTTGCAACAGAATGAGGTCTTAAACTCACTAAATACCTCTCAGTGTACACCAAAAATGTTAACAAACTTCAGGATCCAGTTAGTTCAGACTAATATGTTTAAATCCATATATAGCCCATATAAATCCATATATATTTACCTTTATAGCTTGAAAACTGTATGAGTATTATGTTACTCAGCCTAGTAAATAAATAAATAAATAAAAATAAAGAATTGGTTACATTAATTGGTTGGCAAACTGACAAGGATTATGAGAATTATAGGACAGTTTTAATTCAGGAAAGATTTGACTATGATGCCTCAAATAGCAAATAAGATTATAGGAATGACAGAATTTTGTAAAATCAGGAATGATAGAGGAAGATTGATTAGAGAGTGACAACTGAGTTTTCATAACACATGCAAGAACTTATTCAGGAAATAAATTTAAAAGAAAAAGACAAGAAAACAAATTTTCACTTAACAAAGTTACCCTGTAAAACTCATTATGATAGGATGTCATGAAAGTCAAGAAGAGGTTAGATAAGCTCATGGAAGATGCAATGTCCTCTGCAGGAATTTTCTAGACTGCTACTTTCAGGAAGCTTGAAGGGAAAAGATTAGAGAAAAGAAAGTTTACACGACAAAGGTTGCTTTGTATGTACAATTCTTTAAAATGTTTTTTCTAAGTATCTAGTGCCATTTACATGACTAAATGGATCTTTGATAACAGAGCTAGAGAAACCTCTCGGTTGGTATTGTACATTTTTACGTCGTGAAGTATGTAATTTAAATTAATATACTTAATTATTTCTTATGCCATGATCAGCTGCTGAACTTATGTAGAATAACAACGACAACATAATTATCACTTCTACAGAAAGAATTTAAAAAAAATCTCTTTTTCCCAAATGATATGCTTACCTGTCAGTGGAAATCTTCAGCATAGAGAAAGGATGAATGAATAATTCCTAAAAGTAAGGATAAAAATCTGAGAAGTGGTTTGATCAAATGAGATTCTGCATTGGGTGGTCATCATCATAACCAGATGTTATTAAATGCTTAGACAAAAGTTGTATGAATGATATATTTACTGAGACAAAACGCAGGTCATCCATCCTGGAAAATCCTTTTCTATTAAAAGTAGCAACAGACTTTTAATTACTATATCTGTTTTAATATGTATAAAAATATTGCTTAGTCAAAGCTAAATCCAATTCAAGATGCAACAACAGCAGCAGCAGGTCCAACCTTCTGCAAGAAAATGACAGAACAATGAGAAATATACAAATTCCTACATCTTTCCATAAACTTAAAAAAATCAAGTTATTAATTAAAAGACCGATTTCTGAAACTATAAAATGAGAAAGAGGAGTGGGGATCTTCAGTTACGATACACAAACCATTTTTCAATTATTGAAAAGCATTGCTGCAATAGTTTTGCTTTCTGTGGTCAAACGGGTGTTTTAGAAAGAGATTATTTATAAAATATCAGGACAGAAATGCATTGGTCAAAAATTCTATGTGTCTAGTGGAAAAAAATCAAATTTGTCCTCAAACACCTGCAGATTCTTCTTATGTATCCAGAACTCTGGTATTTGCTACGATAGACCAGACTACTTTGTGCTTGTGAACATCAGTTCAGAAGTGATTTCTTTGATTCAAGGGTTTTATTGTTTTGGCTATTCCTAGTGCTTCACATAGCAAGCATCAGTGTGAAAATATTTTAGAAACAGTATTTCTCCCAAAGGAAAAAAAAGAGTATTATCAGCCTTTAGCGGTATCTTTTATAATTGTTAACCCTGTCCCCATCTAGGGGTATGTACCCCAGAGTTGTTTTGATGTTTGTATGAATCCTTTGTTGAAGGAGTATATGCTATGTACAAACTCAGAAGAACTAGTCATCTCTGCAGCAGTTCAGTGTGAACTATTTGATTTTTTTCAGGCTTGTTCTATACCATTTCTTTTCTTTGAGCACTGAGTCACTTGCTTTGAGTCTTTTGACCAAGGACTTCACTTTCAGGGTGAACTGAACCCATAAATTTGTCAGCAATGGAAAACGTATTAAATTCATTAAAATTCAAAGGTCAATGCAAATTTTTGTCTTTAATGAATTGACGGATTTGCTTTAATTGTTTTTACTTGATTTTTATCAGATGCTCTGCACTAGCAATAATATTCATTCTTCTTTGCTGGCAATGGACAAAGAAAGGGAAATAGAGAAAATAATAAAGTCATCTTCCTGATTTCTTGAGTGACTACTTCCATATCTAATGAACTAAGAATTCAGTATGCAGTCACTTGAGGACTGCAGTTTGTTTTTTTTTTTTTTTCATCAAATGCTAAGTAATTATTCATGATCTGAACCTCTTACAGTATGGCATAAATCTTCTCATTCTGTCTTACATGTTAAGCATACAGCAAGACCTAATCAAAGAAGATGAGTTTAGTATTGGCAAGGTACTATGAATTAAAAAAATAAGGACTAACAGACAGTGAGATGAGGATTCCTTCTCTGAAATGTCCAGACCTCAAAAGTTCGAACATAAAACCCCTAGTGTTGAGAGCAGCAGTTTTTCCTGACCAGATGAGTCTTTTCCTGAGTGCCATCTCCTCAGTGATTCAGAAGTTTAGGGAGCACTGAGTGTCCAGTGAGGGAGGGAGGAAGACAGAAAGCAGAAAAAAAGGAAGGGAAATTAAGACTCAAAATGTCAAAGAAAAAGGATTACAATGCAGACAAAAAACATTGAGATATGGGAAAATAAGCTAGTAAAAAAAGCACAGAATGGACTGGGACAAAAGGGAGAAATTCCAAGGAAAAGAGTGTTCACATAGAGACTGTAAGGAGGAATAAAGGTATTCAAGTGTTTTTATAGAATATCATATAGACCACTTTGCTATATATAAAATATTATAGTGTTGAATTCCAGAAAGAAGACACTAAACTTGAAATTGCCTGCATATGCTTAATTGATTCTGGGCATACAAGTATGAATGCAATCCATTCTTCCTCTCTTAATTTTTTATATATAATTTTTGTTTATCTGTTTGGGATTTTGGTTTTATTTTCTCCCTGTAGCACACTTTTTGGTGCAAAATTAAAAAGATCAATATTTGGAGGTCCTCTCATTTATTGTACTGTGTATAGAAAATGAGAAAGAGAATTCCTGGGAATGAAAAAGACTCAGTATCTCACATTGAGCACACTTGCTATAAAGGAGCTGTTAGGGTCTGGATAATCCCAAATACAGATGGATTCTGAATAATTAACATTCCAAACTACACATTTCAGTATGAAGTCATTTAAAATTCTCATAGACTTAAAACTTGGCTAAATTTTGGTTGAGGTTTATGACAACCACAGAAATATATCATGGTTATTCAAATAAGCCTTTAACACAATTTCAGAATTGCCATCATAGATCCAAAGAAATCACAGAGTTTGAGGCCACTGTCTCACCTGTCGTTCCTGGTTAAGGGTCACCTCCTTTCTAGTCACCTCCATTCTGTTTCCAAACCTGCTTTATTATTCTGGACATCTCAAGTTTGTTGAATGCTTAATGAGTATAAACCTGTGTACTGCAGTAAACAGAATCTTACTAGGCAGTTCACATCGCAGTCTTTTAAAATTCCTCTTAATGATAGAAAAATCATAATTAAAAGAGAAAATGCCTTTATTTTACTGAAATGTGAATTTCCAGAAATGATCTCTTATTCTTGGAGATAAGTATTAATGAAATAATCATGCATCCTTCTATCTAAGTCTTACTACTGCTTGATTTTAAATTATTTCAGTAATCTCTGTTATTAGCAAATTCACAAATCCAGATAGCTTCCATGATAATGTACACCTCTCTGGAACTGAAAACCTAAGGGTGAATCTACACTGGTTTAAAAGTGATTCTGATCAGGAGCAACTGCTTTTGAGCAGTTGCCTCAAAGTAACTGCTTGTAAGATAAATTCCATAATCATCCAATTTACTACACTTCTTTTTATGTCACAAAGCACTTCCAGACCACATAACCTAAATTCTTTTGAGAGAATGCCAAAGGAGAAAAAATCATTCCAGAAGGGTACTCCACCAGCTATAGGTAGGTACACACTACATGGAAGATACAAACTAAGGCAACACTACTCCCTAAGGTTTATTGCTTTCCAAACTGTTTCACCAAATGAAATGAAGAAGCATGTGTTTATAGTCATCTTTCTCAACAGGTCTAGATTAAGAAATTCAGTGTTGAGACTTCCTGAGACATTAAGCGCTTTTATCTGATTCAGTACTGTAAATCTCCCTTGCACAATGGGAGAAAGCCATTTAGCCAACTAAATTCCACCTAAACTGTAATTTAACTGCCTACCTGCCAGCTTCTACTCTTAACAAATACCCAACCTTTATCCTCATTCATGTTAATCCTTCAGGTGCTAAAATCATTGTGTACTTCACTATTTAGCTTGCAAACTTCATTTGTACATGAATATATAAGGCTCCAGAAACACATGGAAATACACAGTGGTAGAAAGATACGCATCTATCCAAAGATAGAATGTATTTCCAATTCAGGCAAAGCCATGTACACTTTTACTCAATGAATCAAATGTCAGATTTCGACTTCCTGTCCTTTTCTTAGCCCCATACATTATACTTTTATATTACATGCTATTTTAGTCATTTTGAATGTAAAAACAGAACAGCAAAAAAAAAAACAAAAGAAAAATAATTATTGTATACAGCCACAAAAATTCTGTGGGGTGTTCAGAGGGTATTTGGACAAAATACTACTCCAGGCTGATACAACTAGTCTTCCCTAGAGGGAATAAATCTGAGCATATGACATGAAACATATGAACCAGTCCAGGAAGGAGTACTTCTAGATGTGTATGAATACAGTCTTTTAATATAGTTACTCACCACCCTTTATAAGAGAGAGAAATAAGAATCAAGAGTTATTTCATCTCATTCTAATCTACATGCCTGAGACGTAGATTGCTTCTTTGAGTCCTATTTCTGGGTGTCTTTTTCTCTCCACTGCTAATATGGAGAGTATGAGAACCCTATTCCATCCTTTCCTTTCAAGATTGTCTGTAACCTATCCATCAGCCTGGTTACTGAAAAACAGAAAACTTCCCCTATATTCTGCCATTAAAAATATTCCAAACATATGCTGTAAATTATTAAGTACCACCAGACAAGTCTAAAAAAATCGGCAAAAAATCAATTTATTTGTCCTTAATGACTGAGTACTTGCTTCTTTATCAATGAAAAATTGCACAAAAAACTACATAGTTTGTCAGCTGCCTGGGAGGCTGTCTTCATCTTTGCCATTATTTATAAAAGACAACATATATAACTGAAATTATCTCACAGTAAGCATTTTCTTTCACAACCCTTTGCAGAATTAAAAATATATAGTCTTACCAAACAACTACAGAAATAAGACATGGGGCAAACTCAGCTGTAGCATCATGCAAAGGACACAAACCAAGCAAAACCAACATTTCTTCATCCGGGTTGTCATTAGCTTCCTTCTTTGCTAGTTACAAACTGCTATGTTGGAATCTATTTTAGCAGAGTCACTAAGGTGCAATAAGGGGAACATGGCACAAGGGATGCTAGCATCATCATGAACTGACAGAATCCCTTTGATTTAGCAGTAGTTCAATAACTGAAACCAAACCATAAAATTTTTAATAACTAGATCCCCAGAAGTTCCTCTGAAAAGACACTAAAAAGATAGAGATATATATTCCCATATGACAGTATGTTTGGGATCACAAGTTGAGCTGAAATCCTATTTTTTTATGTACTGTGCACAAACCAAAGAAAGCACTAGAGAAAGGAAAAAGCAACATTCTGAAGAATTCCTCATAGTACCATAAACACGAAAAAGGAAGGGAAGGGAAGGGAAGGGAAGGGAAGGGAAGGGAAGGGAAGGGAAAGATAAATGTTTTTTCCTTTCTGATAATGAACCTAGTGCAAATATGGAAGTAATATACTAGTATGAGGACTTTTTTGACAAATAAATAAAGAAAATTATTTGAAAACAAGCATCTTACCTTGCTTACAAGTTCAATTTTGAACATTTTTTACAAGAAACTTTTCCCATATAATGAGAGGCAAAGGCCAGTGTGGAAGTGTTTTTTTTATTTGTTTGTTTGTTTTTTCATAGTTGTGGATTTTTTTGTGTGTGTCTGTGTGTAAATAAAACACCTGTAAGGAGTCTGACAAGTCTGACAACAGTAAATGTACTGTTATTATGATAGTATATATCTCCTGTGTTTCTCTTCTTTCAGTATCTCTAATTTCCTATACTTGTCTTCTGCATAAGCCCTTAGAAAGTTCTCTGTAGATTTGCATACTTGCCCTAAAACAAGCAATAAAAAATCATTTATCACATTCTCCCTTTATAGTATTTATTATTATTATTTCTTTAAAACAGATCATCTCATTCCAAGCAAGTTGTCCAGCCAGGTTAGATAAGTCACCTAGCAGACCTCTTCACTGATTACAAACTGACAGACTAGCTTACTGATACAGATATGGCTAGTTTATACTTAAGACTTTAACTTTCAGACAGAATTCACTAAAACAAAGACCTCTCTAATAATTCTCCAGGTGGTATGTCATCAGGAAACTCCATAAGTCCAACCCTACAAAAACAAAACAAAACAAAACAAAACAAACAAACAAAAAAACACCTACTATTTTTAGCAACAGTAATACAAACATACTGAAATAAATGATCACTCTGGGTTTTTAGAAGGGAATATTAGCTATTCTTCAGGCAATCATTATATCAACCAACTCTGGGGCTTTAAGTGACTCAGATGATGAAGTCCTCAAAAACTCTCCATAAACAACTATCTAAACAACTTATCTGCATATAAACAAATATTAAGATCATCTAGAATGTTTACAGCTTGAAAATTTACAAGACACCTGATAGGTCAAGCAATACATTTGGAAGGCCACTCATGAAGTTTTTGACTTTTGGGATTTTTTTCTGACGGTATGTTTATATACACTGCAGACAAGAACTAATGGGCAACGTTAATCATTTCAAATGTTCCCATTGTAGAGACCAAAACCACAGATTGCTTAGTACTCTAGCAAATCACTCTGCTTTTTACTGGAGAATTTATTTTTTAGTTCCCTCAACAGCACTTTCAGTGCATTAGAATAAATTAAATTGAATATTGGATGTGTTGTACTAAAAAGAGAGCCTTTACGAGAATCAAGAATTAGATAAAAAACTATTGCATGCAATGCTGCTACTTTGCTTTCTTTTCTTCTCCTTTTTTTCCACTCCCCATTAAGCATCCCCTAATTAAGCACATGTCTATAAAAGATAAATCCTTAACATACTGTCCTGAGATTCCTCTGAGCAGATGTGTGGCCTTTGTCAGGAGGCATCCTTATGGACTGAAACATTTCCGTTTAATAGTTGTGACATTTTTCTCCTCAAAAAAATAATTTTCCACAGTTGGTCAAGCTAATTAAAATACTTATTCAGAGCCCAAAGAAGGAATTAGAAATACATTCATCCAAGAAGAATCCAAATTATTGTTGCAGTATTTCTGTTGTAGTACTTTAGTACTTATCACCCATGTAGAGGTTATGCATTTGGGTATTCTTTTAGTTCAGCTAATGGGTATAAAACTTAATGTTCTGTAATATATAAACTTATATACATCTATGTATCTATATTCATGATAAGAAATTGAAAACCTGGTGCTTCATTTTTCAAGCTACTATAACTCATCAGGCATCATGAGTTCATAAATAGTCGTAGTTCCTTGGTGAAAAAAAATAAATTGTGAAAGAAAAAAAGCTAACAACACACTTAGAAGCATAAGCTTTCTGAGTACATGATGATTGAGAGCCCCATTTCTTTGGTCTCTGTAATGACTTATGCAAACATTTTCTTTCATTACTGGCTCTGTGGGTTTAAAATGAAACACATGTTTAAGTACTTTTCTGAATGAATCCCTGACCGAGTGACTTGACTGCAGAAAACGCAAAGAATTGCTAAGAGTTATATTTTCTAACACTAGAGAAATAACACTGCAAGTAGTGTTTAGTAAACAAAATAACTTGTTACATTTGCTTTGTCTTAGAGCTGCTATTTTTATTTCAGTTCATTTTTTATTTTATTTCTCTGATATTATCATAGGATGTTTAATCTTACATAATTTTATCTATCTAGAAGTCATGCATTGTCTAAAATGAAAACACACATCCAGGGATTTTTCATCCTGCCTTTTCTATAACTTAATTTTCATTTTAGGATCTAATAAGCCATGCTAAGGAATGGGGAGGGGATGTCCCTGTTCATTGGTTCTGATTATAATTAGAAGATTAATTTCAATTAGATATGTTTCTTTTAGATACTTGAGAGACTTGGCAGGATTTTTTATAAAGCATCAGCTAGTTTTATGAGAGGTAATGACAACTTATTTTAAAAGGCATGTGTTCCTATAATTTCCATTCATATCTCAATGCTGATCTCAAAGAATTTCAGCATCTTCCAGAAGTATTTTGAGTTTGTTTTGACTGGCATTCAGTCATATTGTGTATTGCTCACTTCCTTCATTTTCAAGTTAACATCTTCTTGCACTGTCTTTGATATCTTATTTTCTTCAAACGGTTTTGCTGAGGTCTTGCTTGGTTAAAAGTAGAAAGAATCTTCTATGTATATAAATATATACTTAAAAAAAAGAATTATATATAATCAAATAAAATGTTGCTAAGTATGTAAAAAGCAGACTAGTGTTTATTTTTATTGCTGACTTCCTTGAGGGACACAATTTTACTCTAAGAGTGTGAACTGCAATGTAACAAATAGATGTATTGAGCAAACATGAGTCTGAGCAAGAAGTCAAGAGTCAGGGCCCTCAAGGCCCTGACAGGACCTACTGTCCCTACCATCCTCACCTGTGGCCTCCATGCACACCTGCCCATGGTCCTTGGATTGAACTGAGGTGAAGGCATCGCACTGGGTTGTATTGAGCAAGGACTTCCAGAACCGATTATTTAATCTGGGCTAATAGGCTAAAATCAAATATTAATAATGTAGATCTCACAAGACATCTGTTTAGTCTAATATACCAGTCTTATCTGAAAATCAAGAGCTACGGACTGTGCTTTCCCCTCTCTCCTCTTAGAAAAAATAACAAAATACAAAAATTTTTGATTAAAAATAAAAACAGAGCTCCTTATTTGAAAATTTCAGTAACTTGTAAATGTTGCTAGTCAACATGAATTTTATCTAGGACAGTTTTCATCCATTGCCTTATGAACTGTGTATCATTTTATCCTATATAATGTAAGAGTAAAATCTTACATAAAATAAAGTGTCATTTAATCAAATTCTATACTGCTACTGTAGACGAAATCAAGACCAACTCCCCATAGACATTAGAATTTTAGTTATTGATTTTATTTTGTTCATGACTTATAAGAATATATATATATATATTAAAAGACCACTTCACAAACTTTACCAGAATCTCATTGCCGCTCCATGTTCACTTATGAATTACCTTGCTAGCTTGGTTAGCTGCCTTGCTATCTGCACTTTCAATCATAAAGTTCTATTTTATAGATAATTCTCAAATTAACTATTTTTAATAACATAGATTTTAAAAGCAGTATTTTCCTTCTCACTGAAAAAAATTTAATTAAATGAACCAAAAATAAATCAAGAATTTAAAATTTCTTAATGATTAATCCAACATTAAGTGAAGAACAAATATTTTATGAAGATTCTCTTTCCAGTACAGACTCATCTCTGGCATGTTCACTGAAAAAGAACAGAGTATTACACTTGATCATGTCATTGCAACTAGAAAATCATTGTCTATTTAAAGTGACATTTCTGAGGAAAAAGCCTTTTTTTTTTTTTTTGAATGATTTTGGATGAATGATTTTCATATTTTTCTCCTCATATAAGTATAGGATATTTAAAATTTTTCTTTTGGTTTTACATTCAGACTAAGAAATTTTTTCTTAAGCATGTATATTTTTAGTAACACAAGTTTTAAAAATTAATGTAAGTGAGTTTCCAAGGCTAATTGTTCCATTTATTTGAAATTAATAGATACTAAAATATCTATGTAATACTCTTAAAGGATCTTACGGCATATCCACAGTGCCATCCTATGACTTTTACCCCTTTCCCTAAAGATGTTGTTCCAACTGCACATAAGAAGTTTATACACAACACTGAGCTGGGCATATATGCACCCCACAGACAGATACCCTTAAAGGAGAAGGAGAAAAAAAAAAAGTACTTTAAAAAGTTGTAATTCTATAAACTGCTTAGAAGTGGGATTGTCTCTTACTATGATTGTTGCGGTCAGAACATTTATAGCCAACAGAAGACAATGTTTTAAATATTTTAAATTATTAGAATCACTATTTCTGAACAATGTTTTAAATTCAGCTAAGATTGACAGTATTGGGATAGATTGGGATAGACATGATGCAAATTTTTATACTATACTACCAGATAAATGATATTTGCTCTCTTATGAGCATATGTTGCAAAAAAAAAAAAAAAAAAGTGAAGTTATACCTTTAGTTTGTGCTCAAATCTTTCCATCTTAAACTTCTGACTTTGAAGCTTTAAATGCTCTTAATAAAATTGTTCTGAATGGAGTCTATAACTCAAGACTTTACAGAACCATGACTACTCCTTTTACCTGTAAAAGATATATTCCTTTTAAGGAGCATGAGCTCCTTGTAATTGGGAGCTTTCACCCCCTGAGTGTAACAGATGGTGACAAACTAAGGGTAACGGCAGCTCGATTTAGAGAGTGGTTTGAAAGAGGAAGGCACAGATCACCTCGGAATAAGGAGCAATCAACAAGGAGTAGAAACAATTTCCTGAAGGAGCTGTGGAAATAAGAAAGACTCGGTGAAGACTGCCCACAGACTGCTGGTTCTCCAGGAAGAAGATAGTGCTGTAGAAGATCTCACAGAGTGGAAGAGGTATCTAGCCTGGACCTTGAAGGCATTTTTGTGTGAAGTCCAGGGCGTAGGGGAAAAAAAGGTATCTACAGAAGATATTTTGTAAACAAAACACAAAACAGAAAAGACATGGGGCTCAGAGCTGAGTTGCAAAAAAAAAAAAAAAAAAAAAAGTTATTCTAAAGCATTTGGCATTTGATAGAAAATGTCAGATCCAACCAGTCTGTAAAATGTGTTGACCAGTTATAATCTTCAATTTTGAATAAAAATAAGTCTTCATCTTACACCACCTTCCCTTTGCATTGTACAAACATGGAAAAATGTTGCCCTCTTAATAAATGTTTCCCTCTTTTTAGATAAAAAAGAGAGATCCTACCTGGATATCTCTCCACTGCTTTGACTTTATACTTTTAATGTTTCAGGGAAAGTTCAAAGAAAATCATACAGAACAGTCTATTCCAAGTGTCACTTTTTCTTATATGTCCCATATTGAGCTAGTGCAGAGTCATAAAATTCCTAGCTATTCATCACTGTTTCACTTAATTGGGATTGCTTTACTCTCTAGTCAGTCATTTTGGTGAGTAGTCCACTTTTTTAAAAAAAGATAAAAATATCGTAAATCACTATTTAATTTAAAGGCTTCCTCAGGAGAAGAATTTAATGAAGCCTAAGCAGCTGTGATTAGGAAAGTGAATTGAAATCTTTGTGTCTCAGCATCTCTAAAATTGTAGGCTTGGGAGGAAAAGTCTGTTTGAATAAAACCACTGATAGAATAAACTACTATACAACTATATACCTTAGATAGATAGAAAAAGTCTATTTAGCGTTCCCTCTGGATTTCACATCTTTAAGTAAGGCACTTTATTTACTAAATTCTTTTATTTACAATACATTTTCTCCTACTGTTTAGTTCTTTCTAGCTATCTACTAATCATTATAACTGCATACACAAAACTGTTGGTAACTGATAGTTACATCCTAAGTTAGATGTGAACATACAGTACTGCACAGCTGATGTATAACATTAGCGCTGAGGGCTACAGTCCTTGGTGGTGTTTAGTGATGCCAGTCTTCATCAAGTAAAATAATGTTCCAAACAGTCCTCATCATCCTGAGTTCTCTAAGAAGAGTGTGATATTCACCTTGATCTTCTCCATTTGCTCTCGGTCTCTTTGTAATTTTTTTTTTATATATTTTAATACAGTCTGCTTAGGAGCTATGTTTCAAAAATGGTCCCCAATTACAGCAATAACTCCTGTTGATTTCCCTGCTACACAAGGTACTCCTGTAGCAACTTATGACCGACTACTGTGATTTTTGCTCTGGTATCATCCTATGACCTTTTTATTATAGGCTCACAGCTCACTCCAGAAAGAATAAACACTTGCTATTACTGTAACTAAAACTACACTAAAATAAATCTAGGCAGTAGGTACCTGACTTATGTTACTTGGCAATTGCCATCAATCACAGTTAAAATGAAATTAAAATACATTAAGGTCATGGAAAGCCCAGTCAGGTCCTGGGAGCCTGCACTGTCAGATCAGCACAGAGCCTGTGGCTGTTTTACTGGAAGCTCTTCGGGCCACTCAGGAGCCTGAAGATTTACAAAACTTCTTTCTACCTGAGGAGATTTTTCCTGATGAAGTTTTCATGGAATCACAATCTTGCTGTCCTGCTGTTTCTCTGAGCGGAAGCAGTAAAGAAACTGGTCAATACTGAAGACTTATTTTATTTTATTTATTTATTTTCTGTCCACATAGGAGCATGGGCTTCATCCAGAACTGTGGAGTTTGGAATTAATAATATGGATATGATAGATTCACTACAGGAAAGATGACTCTTTCTTTGGCTGTTTAGCAAATCCTAAAACTATCTGAGAATTGCTAGTATAATTTCACCTCACAACAAGTTCCTCAGCTGGAAATGCAAAGATACTCTCTAGCTGAGGGGGTGTGGGAGTGTGGAGGAGAAAGACAATGCTACAGAGAATTGTTCATATTCTCCATGGCAGAACTACAAAACCTCACCTTCTCTAAGGTGCCAAGACTAAGACTGCCTATAATTTTTCTGCTCTTCGGAATATGTTTTTTTTTTGCATTTCTTCTGTGTAATGACCAACTATATCAACTATGTTCATTGTAACGTCTCTCTCCTTCCAGATTGTTCCTCTCCTTTTTATTTCCTTTTAAGCTCCTCTTTGCAGTTTTGTTATCAGGATTTTTGCTCAGCTTCTTTGCTCTAGATAAGACTCTGTAAATGTCTTGCATAATCATCTTCCTATCTTTAATATGTGAGGTACAACACTTTTTTTCTTTTTGTCTTTAAACTCATCTCTGCTTTCTCTTTCGCCTGTCTCAACAATTTATTAATCATTATGCACTATGTTTTCTATAATGAATGAAAGTCAGGTCATCATGTTAGGTGAGACATATGACAGCATAGCCATCAACAAAAACAAGAAATGTAGAATTCTTGGCTATATGGTTTTGCTGAAAAGTTGACCGCAGGAAGTCCAATTAGATTTTCCCAATTACTGGTTTAGATCTTTCTTCTTAAACAGAATTTTACAATATTCATTTCAAGCAGCAATCAGAAATTGGGTTTAATAAAGGCACAGTCTATACATATTTGAAAGCTTCTCTATGCTGTTCTCTACAATATTTGCTCTCTACAATAGCTATATCTTTCCAGTGTGATTTATAATGGATGGATGTATTTCTACTCAGATGATTAAAAAGTATTCATATTAAAAAGTCAATTTAATTGAAAGGCAATTGAATACTGGGATTCAGATGCATATGGGGACTGCTTTAGGTTGATCATTAATAAGACTCAGAATACAATATCAAGGATATATTGACAAGCCTTGCTGTAAGCATAGCCTCAAGGTGACAGCCATTCAAAAAATGTTTGATATTAGCAGAACTCAGGATTTGAGTTTTTCTGAAGTACAAGTCATAGAATAGCAGTAAACAAATGATTTATGGTTAGGCAACCTAAAAAAAAAAAAAGTGTTCTGTAGTGGCTGAATGACATTCATTCAAGGACAGAACTAAGAACCTTTCTGGTGTGTATATGTGCAGGTACATACACTCTAACACAGAGGAACAGCAAAGAAATAATTTTATAAAATCAAGAGGAGAAATTAATTAGTGAAAAATGGGAGTATGAAGTAGGAGAGGATTGTTAAATGATAGAAACTCAAAACCTCACAGGTACAAAGTTGTCAGATTAGATCAGAAGGAAAGATTAGATCAGAAGGAAACAGCTACAAAGTTAGGAAGCTTATTGCAAGGAACAATTGTGTATACAAAGGCTGAGCAATGCCAGGTTATTGCTTCCATATAAAACACAGCTAAAATTTATGGGAAGTACTCTGCTATTCACTTTTAAACCTGCAAAAGCTTCTCTTGTGTTATGAGTGTTACGAGGTTTAATCACAAACGCGCCTCTTGGGCTTTATAAAGTGGCAATGGAGTTTGAGGTGGTTTTTTTTTAGACTGTTGACTTTTTTCCCCCCAGCAAAGTGGTAGAAAGGATAAAGCAATCTTTATTTCAATATTTTCTGTAGATTCCCAAGAACATGTAACAGACATCAGTAGGTATAGTGCACCATAATTTTTAGCGAGGTTATCTACAAATGATGCTAACTAGCCATGGATATATTTTACTAGTGGGAAAGAGGAGGACCAGAGCAAAATAAATAAGATTAACTTCAGTCCATCTTTAGGCAACGTTTTAAATGAACAAATTAAGTATGATATAAAATGGGAATGGGAAGTGGAGACCAATCAAGACTATAACATTTTCTAACTTCTGTCTATAAGACCTCTAGAATTTGATGGGGGAAGTAGAGGGTAGGGGTGGAAAATTGTTAGCTGTTGTGGTTCCTTGGCTTTTTTATGCCCTCTCAGTGTTTATGCATACATAGAACCTATACTATCTTAGCTTGTTAAAGAAGAGATGGAAAAAAGTGAAATTCCCTGAGGTATTTTTATATCGTCTCTTAGTACCGCACAGTCTTCATAATAAGAAAAATAACACACAGAGAAATTTCTTGGTAACTGTGTGTCTTTTTCTGTCAAAGTTATGTTTCAAGAACATAATTCTGAAAAGAATAAATGTGAATTATCAGAAGAATTTTGAAATCTACACTCTAATGCAATAGATTCAATACGGATAATCCAGTATAGAAGGATTATTTTGCATATGTTCATAAACTTCTCACTTCTGCTTATTCACCAGGGAGTGTAACATAAATGTTTTGCATTTCTTCAGTATTTTTTGTCTTTGGATCTGAAAGCACTTTATGAACATTAATGAAGGTTCTCACTACCATAGCTCATTACTGAAAATAATCTTCTCTCAGTTTTGCACATCTGCTAAATATGATTCCTAACGACCTGGCAAAGCAGAAATGCTTTTAAAGATAGTATGTGTACACATACAATATGTAAGTAGCTTCCAACTCATTTTTCTTTCATGGTACCATCTGTACCATCAGAGAAAGTACATCCCCACAGATTGTGGTTTTCCAAAGCAACCTTTTTTGTAATAGTGCATCTAGTAGAATGTTATTGTTTTAACTTTGTTCAGTCCCGCAGATCCTACCAGCGAACAATTTCAAAAGCTTTAAAGGGTATTTTTTTTACCATTTAAGCAGTGTGCTCAATTCAGACCTGAAAGAAGGTAACTCTTTTTACTTTGGTTTCATATGCCTCAGATCCCTCCTGATTTCCACATGTTCCAGTCCTTTCCTTAGACAGAAATGCATAAAATATACACATACATGTGTATGTGTGCATGTACACACACACACACATACACACATATAGACACACAAAACTTTATGAAAACTAAGTGATTACAGAACCTTCTACAATCACCAGTCTTCACTTAGAGATCTCACCAAGGAAAAAGCAGAAAGAATTAAGAATTTTAGATGTCATGAGATTTGGGCCATGTTTTCAATATTTCCGCAAGACGATGTAATCAGTATTTTCCATAAAATTCTCCATAGGAATTGGTCTTTGTTTCTTCTGTACTGAGACCCTTCCTTTCTACAAGAAATACATAAATATTTACTGGAGCAGTGACGCAAGACATTTCCCACATACAAGATGTTCTGTTGACTAATGTATTAGGCTGACTATTAGAGAAAATAAAAGGTACTGTAGTCATGTCCACAGGGGAAAAACAAACAAAAAAACCACATGATTTCTGTTATAGTTGTCTCAAAGAAGAATTTGGCTCATGTTTATAAACTGTAGGCCAAGTTTTGTGTTCAGTGAAAATCATACAAATATGTTGAGCTCAGTGGGGCACCACAGTCTTGCTGTGAGCAGAATTAGATCTTGTGACTATAGTGCCTCGTAAAAGATAAAATATACTGTTCATAACAGAGTGCTATTGTAGTCTCTTGACGAAGTTAGAACTATTAAGGACAGGTTTTTGGAGACAGTAAAGGTGCCAAACTTACTGTGAAATTAAAGGATGTAGTATAACCAACTGCTCTGTAGATTTTCACATAATTGTTTTTGTGCATTTGTTGGTAACTTCTTTGCTTGTGCATTTATTTATCTTGTTTGGAATAATACAGATGTGGGTAAACTAATCTGACTTTTATGAATATATGATTTCAGTATGATAGTATCTGGAAATGTAGCTAACATCAGTAAATTTAAATATTATATTTGTGACTCCTGCTTAACAGTTCAAAGCTTGGTAAATTAAACATAGCCATATTAAAAAGTCAGCTCTGGACACATTGTTAAGATGGTAACAGAAAGACATTAATACGTGCCTTTGGGGCATATACTTAATATAACTCAAACACCCAAATATATATGTAATCCAGTACACAACACAAAATATTCAATATTACTCAAATAGGAAAGATTAGTAGTTTTAGCTTTGAGTTACATTGGCTGCAGACACTTAATTTGCTAAGATTCATCAAGTGAATTAGATACTTGTTTTAATAATTAATAAGTTCTGTCTTATGCGCTCTGTAATACATTTGATTTCATTAAATGCCCTTGTATAAATTTTAACTTAGAAACTATTGCATCTTATTATGTCTCCTGCTACAATCATTCTTTCCTCTTCCCTCTTTTGCTTTGTTTCTCATTGATTTAATGCTACATTTAAAACAAATATTTTGCATTCAGACTCTAAAGTACACTGAGTTAGGACATTTTCATTGGTTTTCCACTTGAATACAATGAAGGTTTGATTAAGAGAATTTATATTTAGGATTTTTTGAACTAAATGCCTAACTACAGGCACTGAATGTGAACCCGTTCAACATTATTCCATTTCACTTGTGTAGCTTCCACCTATGGCTGTACTTGCCTCGGGACTGCTGCGAAACTACCTGTGATGGTTATCTAGGCATATTACTGAAATATGATCCATCTGAAAACAGTAAAAAAACTCCTCAAACTTCAAGAGTAGCAGGTTTTCACTCCCCGATTTTACTGAGACATATTCAGAAATTGAAGCGGGGACCTCTGAAGGCACATGCAAAGCATCATTATTTCTCCAATAATAATTATTCTATCAACAGTATTAAGGCAAAATAAAGGGTGAAATAGTACGTACTGAATAAAGGATCTGTATGCTTTGTCAGCGTTTATGTAACCAAAAGCTGTTTTGACATTTAATTTCTTCACTATCTCATTCATCCCCTAATGAACAAATTATTTTTTTTAAGTCAATGTTAATATGATTACGCCAATATAAGCATCTCTGACATTCACGCTTAATCTGGAATAAAATAGCCCCATCTTTACTTTTGTTGAATTTGCATTCAAAATGGCCATTTCTGACATCTGATCTAGATGCTCATGCTCTAAATGCTCTTCGAATCAGGAATTTCTTGCACAACCTGATAGGAACAGGAGACTTATGTTCTAGGAAGAGAATGAACCTTTTCCATTTTTAAGTAGGTGGATTTAAACATGTTTATTTCTGAAAAAGGAGGAGAAAAACAAAAGGACAAGAATCATTTGAAATTGTGCAAATGAGTCACATCTTACCTACCTGAAAAATGACCAGAACAGCAAACCACCACCTAAATGTGGAAAAAAAAAGATGACAATAAATAAACGTATACTTGAAAGAACATCTGGACCATTTTTTTATACCTACAAAGCTAGGGTGATTTTGGGAGCTATATCAAGATGTAGAAGAGGAGAAGGAAGAACATCTTATACAGTCCACTCAAGTTGCAAAGCAGCACTGCTTCCATAATTTTAAACATTCCTAGAAGTCATGATTTCAGGATCAAACAGTGCCATTTTCTGTAAATGTTCAAGAAAGTTTGCCTATGCTTCTGCAGCAGTCCATTGTAATAAAGCCGATGATGTATAATGCAAGGATGAATCAGTTCAACCTTAAGAGCTGAAGAGCTAATGAGGGGTTTTTACTGTCTTTAATTGCCTACTGGAAAGGTATAAAAAACAATATAGAAGGTACAGACAGAACAGATCCAAGCTCTTTCTGGATGTGCACCGTGGCAGGATTAGAGGCAATGCACACAACTTTCAGTAGGTGAAATTCTGATTAGGTATTTGGGGGGAAAAAAAATCACAATCATGATAGTCAGATTTGAAACAGTTTCAGAGTTCCTTTACCCAGAAAGGTTGTGGAATTGTCGTCGATGGACATATTTAAAATTCAACTAGACAGGGTCCTGAACAACCTGATATAAATTGTCCCTGCTTTGAGAAAGTAGTTGGACCAGATGACCTCCAGAAGTAACTCCTAGCCTGTATTATCACAGAACTCTATGTTTAACTAACAATCACTTCAGCATCTGTAGACATTTCAATTCCTAAGTTTAAAACATTTCTTTCCACAAGATTTCATTTTTGCACACTAAAATGTTTCACAAGATGGACCAGTTTTAAAGAGTGTGTATGCTTTAGAATGGCTAAATAATTGCAATGCGAAAATTATTACAGCATTTTTGGTACTTTCCTAATTATCACTTCTGGACTATATTCATAAAAAATGACTCTCATATTTTATTAATGTACCTCCTCTAATTGCATTCATACATAAGTAATTATAAATTTTAACTTTTATTCATTAAATTGAAAAGGTTGAAAGAATTGCGGACAGAAATTTTCCACAAGACTATTTCAGAAGCAGTCTAGATAAAAAAAAGCATACAAAAATCTCCAAAAAAAAAGCCCTTGTACTTAATTGTTGTGTTTATTTCTTAAAATACTTACATCATAAAATATATATAAAGCTTTCTTGTTGTATTAAGAATCACTTCCTACAAAAGAGTCTATTGCATTATTTGAATAGTCAGTATGGTTTCTTTCTATGTGCTGACTTTTTTAAATTTATTTTTGGTAAGACTATTTTCCTAGGGATTAATTAGATACAATATTAGGAATCCAAACCACAAAACAAGAGGCAGAAAATAAAAAAATAGTCCTGGTCAAAAAACTGAAAAAAGCGGAGGGCCATTACAGTTCTCTTGGATTTTGCAAATAGACAAAGAAAATAATCTGAGCTAAAGCTCTGACTCAGAAAATCCATAAGTACATAAACACAGATTTACTTTCATTGGGTTCGGTTCCAAGCAACAAACAAGGAAGGCAGTGATTTCGTGCAGTAGACTTCTTTCTTAGTCAATGGCAGAGGAGATAGTGATTAGCTTTTCTGTCAGGGGTCCTTACCCCTTATTTGTACATTTGTTTTTGCTGTTGCCACACAGTTGTCTGGTATATAAAACTATGTTTATTGTTATGTCTTTACCCTTGACAGCAGCAGCAATAGCTATCCAAAGTCCATCTCCGATTCTGCTCCTTTCCCCGTTTCTATAGCAGATACATGTCATGAGACTTCTATTTTCTCTTCTGGGGGACTGAGAGACTGAGGAGGAATTTGCATAAAGGATTAGAGGTAAGCAGCTGACAAAGGAAACATGGATCAGCCTTCATCTTGGGAGAAATGGGTTAGTTGGGAAGGTCTCTAAGAGGGGGGAGAGGATACAAGTCTAGTGAGGAGAAAGGATAAAGGAAAGGATCAGTCTTCTTTCCTACTTATTCTTCATCCCAACATTTTATTCTCTTACTCCAGTAAAGTGTTAAAGCCTGACAATAGCTTCCCAAGACACATTCTAATCCCTGCCCATGTCTCTCTTTTTTTTTTTTTTCCCCTACATCCTCCTTTTGTCATTATGCTCAGTAGACACTGCCCTGATGCTCCAATTCACAGGCAATGAAAGTTGCTCGGTCAATACTATCAAACTGAATTTTCCCGCCTCCAAATACTCTCAGTCACTAATTCAGCAAAGGATGTTTATTTGGCTGTACACTTTAGCACATCGATAAATTTAAATAAAATATTTATAAAACTGGTTTCCTAAGCTGGCGCATGTATCTTTACCTGATTACCTGCCACAGAATGAGAGAAACATAGAAAGAAACATAGAATTACATGGTTGACGGAAGGGACCTCTAGAGATCATCTAGCACAACCTGCCCTACCCATCCCCAAGCAGGGACACCGAGAGCACGCGGCACAGGGTCACATCCAGGCAGGTTTTGAATGGCGTCCAAAAAAGGAGACTCCACAACTTCTCTGGGCAGACTGTTCTAAGGCTCTGCCACCCTCACAGGAAAGAAGTTCTTCCTACATGGAGTTTAAACCTCCTATGTTTCAACCTTACACCCGTTACCCCTTGTCCTGTCACCGGCCACCACCAAGAAGAGCCTGGCCACATCCTCCCTACATTCTCCCCTCAGGTCCTTATACATATTGATCAGATCTCCTTTCAATCTTCTTTTCTACAGGCTAAACAGGCCCAGCCCATCATCCATTGTAGAACACTATCAGGTTGGTCAAACATGACTTCCCTCTAGTAAAGGGAACTGACTACTCTTGATCACCTTTTCTTTCATATGCCTAGAGATGGTCTCTAGGATGAGCTGCTCGATCAGTTTTCCAGGTACAAAGATGAGGCTGACCAGCCTGTAGTTTCCTGCGTCCTCCCTCTTGACCTTTTTGAAGACTGGAGTCATGCTGGCTATCTTCCAGTACTTCGGCACCTCCCCTGCTCTCACGTTTTCCTTAGTCTTTCTCTTGCTGCTGATGTATTTATAGAAGTCCTCCCTGTTGTCTCTGACATCTCTTGCTAACTCTAATTCCAAACAGGCCTTGGCCTTCCTCATTGCATCCCTGCATTCTCTGACAATGTTCCTATATTGTTCCCATGTGATATGACCCTTCTTCCACATTGTCTATGCTCTCTTCTTCTCTTGAAGTTTTCCCAAGAGCTCCTTGCCCATCCACGCAGGTCTCCTGCCCACCTGGCTCAACTTCTTTCTTGTAGGAATGCACCAATCCTGAGCTTGTAGAAAGTGGTGTCTGAATGTTAGTCAACTCTCCTGAAGCCCCTTTCCAACTAGTACCCTTGTCTAGGGGATTTCTCCAAGGAGGTGTCTGAAGAGGTCAAAGTTAGCTCTCCAAATCCAGGGTTGCAATCTTACTTCTTTCACAGCTTCCTCCTTGCAGGTTCTTGAATTCTAACATCTCCTGGTCACTGAGCCAAGACTGCCACCAACGCTCACATTTCCAACTAGACCATCACTGTTTGTTAGTATCAGTTCTAGCAGTGCCTCTCTCCTTGTTGACTCATCAACCACCTGCATCAAGAAGTTATCTGCAGTGTTTTGCAGGAACCTCCTGGACTGTCTGTTCCTAGCTGTGTGATTATCCCAGCAGACCTCAGGGTAGTTGAGGTGACCCATAAGGACCAGAGTCTGCGATCATGAGGCTTCTTGCACCTGCCTGTAGAAGACCTCATCCACTTCCTCTTCCTGGTCAGATGGCCTGTAGTAAACACCCACTGCAGTGTCACTCTTGTTGGCGTGCCCTTTAGTCCTCACCCACAAGCTTTCGACTCACACTTTGTCTTCTGCTATGCTGGGCTCTGTACTTTCCAGTTGCTCCCTTACGTAAAGAGTAATTCCGCCACCTCACCTTCCTCGCCTGTCCTTCCTGAAAAGTCTAAAGCCATCCATGGCCATGTTCCAGTTATGAGAGTTGTCCCACCATGTTTCAGTAATTGCAGTGAGATCATGGCCCTGCAAACGCACACACATCTCTTGTTCCCCATGTTTATTCCCCCTGCTGCATGTGTTTACATAGAAGCATTTGAGTTGGGCTCCCAATGTGCCTCTCTTTCTAGCTGGGGCAGCTGTAACTTGACTATGTGAGCCTTCAGTCATTCTTATATTTTGCTGTTTTCCCTCTGCAGGCTTTGGGAACCCTTTACTGGCTCTGAAGTTAGGCTAGTGTGAGTGGCATGGTATGCCATCTCCTACCTTATCACCTATTACCCATTGAATCTAGTTTAAAGCTTTCTCAATGAGCCTTGCTAGCTCATGACCTAGGACCACCTTCCCCCTTTGGGAAAGATGAATCCCATCTGATGACAGCATGCTTGCTGCCATGTAAGGCTTCCTATTGCTGAAAACCCCAAAGCTCTGGCAATGACACAAGTCATGAAGACACGTGCTAATAGACTATATTCTCCTTTTTATTTCCATATTACTGTCAGACCCAATTCCCTAAAGTCCCTTTTGATTGCCCTCAAGCTATGAGTTGCCACTTCCTCTCCTCCCACATGTAAGATCAACAACAGATAATAGTCTGTGGGTTGAATCATGCTGGGAGGTTTCCTGGTGACATCCCGGCCTCAGGCAGGCAGTAGACTTCCCTTAGAGGACGGTCCCTTCTAAAATAGGACCCTTTGTTCCCTATATTGAGGAGTCCCCCACAACTATTGAGGAGTCCCCCTTTGCCTCTCTGACTATATTAATATTTTTGGAGGAGAAGGACTCTTGCCTTCACTATCCATTGGTTGTCCTTTGTCCTTCAGGGCCTTGAACCTCTTGGATAGGGGCACGTGGTAGGGTTAGATGGGAGAAGGATTTCTCCTGCCACCTTGAGGCTGGACTTTTTTCCATTCATTGTCATCCTGGTTTCTTCGCCTTTGTGTTGGCTGGGGGATGGAATCTGTTTTTTGTTTTGTTTTGTTTTGTCTTGTTTTTTTGTTGTCATTGTTGCTAGGGACTTCCCGGTGCCTACTCATGCTTTTAGAAGGCCAGAGCTTGGCAAACCAGTCTGTCTCCCTTTCTGATTTGCAGATAATCCTCACCTTTTCAACCTCCTCTCGTAGCTCTGCTGCATGTTAACCTAAGACTTAAGTTTCAGGAGGGAAAAACTCCCCTAAATTTCAAAAGAATTTACTATGTTGTGAATTATTTGACTTTTATGGAAGATTGAAAAGATGAGTCAGAAAAATAAATAAAAAAATGGGTAAAATTATGACTTTACTGAAGCCAAACACAAAATTTCTATAGAATGAAATGAAGTTTTCATGTCATGTGTTCAGAATGAACAGGACAAGCATTATCTTTCTGCCTCTTCTCACTTGTGAGATCTTCTTTAAACACATCAGTAACAGAAGGAAGACTAGGGAAAATGTGGGCTGACCACAGGATGGGGCAGTGGCCCATCCACTGATGATGATATAGAGAAGACAGAGATACTGAATGACTTATTTGACTGAGTCTTTATGTTAAGACCACACCTCAGGAATCCCAGACACTGGGAGAGAAAGGAAGGTCTGGAGAAAGGAAGACTTTCCATTGGTTGAGGAAACCTCAACAGAGGATGTGCAATCTGTATCACTGAAGGTATTTAAAAGCTATCTGGGCAATGTCTTGGATAGTCAGCTGTGCTGAACCTGCTTTGAATGTGAGAGTTGGACTAGATGATCTGTAGAGGTCCCTGCTCAACCCCAATGATTCTGTGATTCTCAGACCCTCAATAGACATATTTCTGAGGAAGGTACAAACCATTAAAGACAATGTAGTTGATATTATTGTAAAGAACTGGCAAGCTTTTGTTGAGTTGTTTGTAAATAGGCAGAACAATTGCTCTACCTCTACTTCAGTGATTAGAAATGTTAATGTTACGAGCCAGGAATAGTAATAACTCTCAACAGAATCTAGAGGCAAGCTGTTAGTTTGTTTGCTTGCTTTTTTCTCTTTTTTTTTTTTTTTTTCATAAACAAACTTTATATTCACAGCTTTTTGCATTTCCAGCACAATTCTGCATTCTTTCTCCAAGGAGATTCCTTGTTAAGGTAGAACTTTATGACTAGAAAAAAAAAATTCCTCTGCCTAGCCTGTAAGTGATATGGTCCACAAATCTGTTACAATGAATACTTCAACTGTCAATCATCTGTCATTCAATACATCCTCAACCACAGAACGCTTCAAGTCTACTTTCATCAGTTACAGGGCTTTAGAGCTTTTTAGTATATGTTGATGAAAATGATTACACTTAAAGGTAAATTTCCTCCTAAATATAAGCTCATAAATGTTCAAAGTTCAAAGTTCATACTTGGGTGAGAAGTCTGTCGTGCTGAGTTAACTATATATACAGAGAATATGCCGTATCCATAGCTCTCCCATCTGTATTACCCTGTACTTTCAGATAAAATCCACAGATTTTATGAAAATGATGTGATATAATAATATGTGGAATCTTAATCTTTAAACATAGGTTGAAATGACTTATTTAGGTAACATAAATCTCTCTTCTAGTTTCTCATAAGTACTAAAGTGCATGGAAGAATTCTGTTAAGGACAGTAAACAATAGGTTAAGATCAGATCAATATACACATACTGATGAATTAATAGATATTTGCCAGCTCTCAAAAGAGAGCACATAATTACTCTGCTTTAAGGGATGACCTTAAATTTCAAATGAAGGAGAAACTGAAAATTGCTTATTTAATCAGTGCTATAATACTTCTTAGGGACTATCTGTCCATATTAAAAGTACAATATCACATCTCACTAAAATAGGCGTTTTAGCCTCCGTTTAAGTGTGTAGACAGGCATTATATTTATCCTAGTGCATATAAGGGCAGAGGAGATAACCATTCTCTGCCTTTAAGACCAATTGGCACATCAAGACTTCTGCGGAAATTTCATCTTTGTAAGGGGAAGAATGAATGTCCAAGCACATCTTCTATAAAACTGGAGAACTGGGAAGTGCATATTCCAAAGATGTATATGGTTCTAAGAATGCATATGATTTCATTTCTTGCCTAGTCTGAAAATATTATATAACAGAGACTGATTTTTTTTTTCGCTTGGGCACTTTTATGTAATCACCGTGATAGCCTTCTGGAGGAAGTCAGATTCATTTCTTCACTTATTTTACATGAGTGAAGTTCTGCTTCAACCAGTGGGATGCATTTATCTTATTGAATTATCTTTTGGGATCATCAAAAGGAGCATTTACTTCATATACACATGAAGGAATAGTATAACCCTTCTGTGATACATGAACATATAAAACTACAATGTTAATAAAGCTTGAAAATAGCATTTTTTAGAATTAGAAAGACAGAAAGACAGACAGTAACTTTCTACTCCAATCTCTTATATTGTCTAGCAATCCTGGTATAGTTATATCCTCCCCTGAAGGATAAACAAATCTTTTACAGACAGTGCTGGGTCTCTGCTTAATGAGAGTGGGTGTTGTACTGCCCCTGGCTGGTTCTAGACTCATTTCTCCTGCTCCTCTCCTGGACCTAACCAGGGAGGCCATGCAAAGGCAGTACCATCTACAGGTCTGTCTAGTCATTTGACCTCAGTGCCATATGTTGAGACCTCTTTAGAAGTACACACTAAAAATATGAGAATGGGAAAGGAGAATCATAATATTATAATAGAGAAGTTCTGGGGGGGAAGAGAAAAAAAAAAAGCATGCCCTCTATATGAAAGGGGGGGAATTCTTGAAAAACTATGTATGTAAAAGGATTCTTAATAGGATAACTATCCCTTGTCCTATTTGTCAAAATTATCTCAAATATTCTCAAATATAAGTTTCATATATTCCAGCTCAACCTCTACAATCTTTACCTAAACCAAAGGATTTTAGAAATTCTTAATCAGCCTGTACTCATTTACATGCATAGTCCATTGACATCACCTACAGGAATGAAGGTGTTCAGGGACTAGCTGTCAGAGCCTGTTTTTGTCAGCCATGATGCCTACATTGACTCCACTTGTTGCTGGACCTTTTCCTGACCCCACTAGTACAGACCTCCTTCCTCACTGATCTTCAAAATAGATCCCTACAAAAAAAAAAAAAAAGTTTTTTTTTTTTTTTTTTTTTACTAAGAAATATACAGTGGTCAAAAAAAATAGAGTAATATGAACAAATCTGGTAGACTTTGGTAGGGATACCTTGCAACATCTCAGCTTCTGGAGTTGGGATACAACTAGACCACTCATACTGCTTGTTAGTTGATAAATGTCTCAAGGTGATTACATTTAGATGTAGCCAAGAAAAAAATCTATCACACTTGTGCCTGAATTGCTCCTCAAATCCATAGAAAAACCTGATTTAGCCTGTGCTCCTGATTCTTAATATGCCATGTTACAGCTTGTTTTCTACCTTCAGGGTCAGCCCTAAGGGACTGATCACATCCTTCTTTGTTTCTTGTGACTGAGGATTGCTTCACAGACCTGTGCTCCTTAATCTCTTTTATATGAGAAAATGTCACTGTTCCCTGCTCCAGCTGGCACAGTGGCTCCTTGCCACCATAGACATCATGTTTGTATTTGGGTGCTGCAGGAATATTATCTGGGCTCTAGATTCACCTGTCTGCCTTTCTGTGTGATTGATCTTGATCTGATAATATATATTCCTGCAAGATGATATCAGATTAAGGGAATAAAGGGACTAAGACACTGAAAAAATCATAAAATACTGCAAGTGTACCATTTCCTATGTGAAGTTTTATCCTCCTACAGTTTAGAGCTTAGAACTACTCAATTTTAGGCCTTTGGAGAAATATTTTGTAGTTCTTACCAGGAAGTTAGCCATCTCTTTACAAATAGCATTTTATGGTATTATGGGAGCACTGATAGAACCTTAGCAATATTATTGTGCCTGTGAACTATGATTATTGATAATTGCTACTGCTGTGTATATATGTTTGGTCATATGACACAGCAAATGCTACAGAAATAGCTCTGAATCATACAGGCTCACTGAATATCTCTCCATTTTCTTTGCATCAGAAAAAAAAAAGGTTATTTTAAAAAATAGATGATAGATTTAAGCACTGTTACTTTCTTGGAAGTATTCTGGTATTCTGTTTTTGCGCAACAATGTTTTGAAGAGGACATTGCTACACTACAACTATCTTTTAAATGTTTCAGAAAATACAGATCTATTTAACTTCTGTACTTGCTTCATTTTATGTCCACAGTGCTTTTCAATAGCTCGGCGGCATCTCTAGCCAGGAAAAACTGCCCTGGTATAAAGGCATTTTAAACGAAGTTAGGAGATCCAGCCTTCTACTAAGAAAAACACTGGTCTGATCAGAAACCACTGCTCTTCCTCTTCCTTCTCTTCCCTTCCCTCCTCTTCCTCTTCCTTTTCCCCTTCTCCTTCCCCTTCCTCTCCTTTTCCTGTTCCTCATCCTTTTGCTGTATTCAAGCCAGAGGAGAAGGCTGCATTTCTCCCTTCTTTGTTGCCACCTAGAGGAGTGAGGACTTCATGACAGCATGTTAAATGAGGAGCAACCAGGTCCAACAAGGGGGAGAACAGGCAGGATTTGGATCTGCAAACTAATGTAGAGATGCAGGTTGAAATTGCCTGCTAGACAGACAGGTGAAGTAACAGCTCCCATAGCAGAGGCTAAACTCACCTAATGTGGTGGGTTAGACTAAATGCATTCTCTTACAAGCCTGTTAGCAAGAGGCAGGGAGAATTTAAACATTAATTCCTTACCTCAGTTCATTAATATTCCTACTGTTGCTGAGTCTTGTGGTTTGATTGGGGGGGGGACAAATTTGGTAAGAGATGAGTCCCCTTGCGTTCCAGCTGATCCTCAAAGGTTAGAGGCACTGGAGGCGGCTGGACTCTTCTCTTAATAGGGACACCAAATACTATGGTAACTACAGGCCCGATTCTGGCAGTACCGGATTCATGAACAGTCTGTTGACTGTAGGTCCAATTGCCTTCCCAGGAGCAAATCGAGTTCCCAAATAGTGTGATCAACTATAGGCCCGACTCTGGCAGTACCAGATTCATGAACAGTATGTCGATCATAGGTCTGATTGCCTTCTAAACAAGTGGTCAAGTTCACGAATAGCACAATTTATTCAAATGCAACATTTACAAAGCACATTTCAGATGTCAGTACAGGAAATTCTCTAATACAGCGGGGGGTTCTTAGCTAGTGACTAGTGTACAAATGCGCAATCATCACTCAGCCCAGAAGATGGGAGAGGTCTCTCAGTCTCAAGTCTCCTCAGGCAGCGTCCTTACCCAAGGGGAGGAAAGAGGTTCAACCTGTCGACTGATCCAGAATTTACAATGGAGTCTTCCCTCTCTCCTCTTCCTTCTTTCCCCGGTCCTTCTTCCCCAGTTCTTACCACATCATACTTCTTACTATATCCCTCCTTAGTTCACCTGTAATATATTTTCATTTAGGTGGAGCTTGAGAGACTCTAGTCATACTTATTTTCATTATTCATTGGTTTAAAAAGGTCTCCCGAGTTAATGGAAAATCTAGAGAGCATTCTCAGTGAGGAGTGGTTGTTCCTTAGAAGTGGGTAACTTCTGGAGTGGGGTTGTGTATTGGTATTATAATGAGATTATAAGGAGTAGAAATTTGAGCAAAGTCTATTGGAAGGGACTGATCTGCCACCATTGTTGACCCAGCACCAGACATCTTATCGTACTGTGTGGCTTCTCAGCTGCATGGTAAGACCAGGTTGCCACCTCTGCAGGGAGTACAACAGAGTTTAGCTGCGCTGTCTTCACTCTGCTCCATCCACCATTCACTCATCAGCTGCATGGCACCATCAGATTATCCCCTCCACAGCAAAGCCAACAAAGTTTGGCCATGGTGTCTCTGTCCTGCTCCACTCTCATTTGCTCTTATTAATGTGTGCTAGGAGAGCAGATTTTGTTGCCAAGGGAATTGTGGATAAGTAGATTCCGTACATACCGAGCTGTGGTGACTGTCTCTCACCTCAAGCAAGCCTCTGTAATGCTGTAACTTCTGTTACGCCCCAGTTTTTCTCTAATTTCCTCTTTTCATGGACAATTCTCTCACACTGAGAAAGATCTAATTTGTATACTTACAAAGACAGGGATCTGCACTAATATGTACTGCAGTTTTAATTTAAGGTAGAGACTGATATGTCTGAAGAGTTCAAAGAAACTGTACAACAAAGAGCTCTGACTCTTGTTGGAGGCCTGTATTACGGATTAATATCTCAGTTAAAAAAAGAAGATTAATTTGTAATGAAAAAAGCTCCAGATGATGTGGAAACACCAAAGCAATCATGTCAAAAATAAACAATCCTACCCTATTTTTACAGCCGCCCAGACAAAAATCTTGTCAATTAATCATATTCCTGTCACAAGGCAAGGAAACTTTAAATGCCATCAAAATTTCAAGAATCCACCAAAGGAAGCTCTCACTTACTGTCCAGGAAGAAAAATGAACAAATGCAAATACCTGCAAGAGCCGGTAGGAAGTTCTACAGTCAATACAATTTTGGAAACAGAAGAATAAAAGAACCACTTGGGAAATGCTTTGTTCTTTCCAGCTTATATCAGAAATATCTCATGTTTTGTCCGTGAGTGAAGCTGAATTATGTGCCTTCATGTACATTTGGAAAATGTTTCATTGAAGTCACTGCTTTAAACAATACCTTAAACAAATTAGCCAGAAGCGTAAAAAGTTTAACACCCTTTAAAGAGCTTGGACATGCTTTCAGATTATAAGGGAACATTCATTCATAGGAACAACATTTTCTCTTTCTTTCTCAGAATAGTCCACGGAATCAGGTATGTAGAGACAACATATTAAAAAAATCCATAAGACCAAAGCATGGAATATGTGGTAATTTATCCCTTCCTGTATGCAGTTTTCCCCTTTCTTCCAGGGATTTCCAAGAGTCTGATCCAAAACTTACTGCAGTCAGTGGAAAACATTCACTGCCTGTCAAGCAGTCCTCAGCCATAGAATCTGGATTCCTAAACAAGGTTTTCCAAGACATTTTGTATGGAATTAAGACCCTATTTAAAGAAACCTCCACAAAGTAATCTACATTTAATAAACCTGTTTTCTGCATTTTAGGAGTGTCAGACACTTTAAAGTCAAGTGTCTGACAGGAGTGGTAATGCACTGAATGCCTTCAGATTTGCAGTTTATGGGAGAGGAATGGGTTTGATTTCTTTCTTTAAACAAATTGATATTTAACCTTTACAGCTATTCAAGACCCCTATTGCTGATAGTTGTACTTGTTAAACATTGTCTGAATTTTAAGCAAGTCAGTAGTACTTCAGGTTTTATCACAGCTATTTACTAGAGTGGAAACACTGACCTCCACATGACAGTGACAGAAAGATGCCTTTTTGAGCCATTGAAGCTGGATTGCACATCAAGGACTAAGCTCAGCTCCTTAAAGATATTTTAGCAGTGCAACAGCTAACAATTTCTGTGTTCTTTTTGTTTGTTTGTTTGTTTAGTAGAGTCCTAAGGCACAGATTATAAACCCACACTCCTTATGACATGTGTTGAGAAATTTGTATGTTTAATAATGAGATCCACAGAAGAGAAGTGACTGATCACCTTTATGTTTTAGCAAAAACAAACAAACGAAAAAAGAACAAAAAAGAAAAAATGAAGATGGATCTTATTCCACCATAGCTACCAACTTGATTGGCTAAGCACAGGATGCCTACACTTATGGCACCATTCACTTTGTTCTAATACCTCTACTACCTTGCTAAAAAAGAGGCAGCATTTACACAGCACAGTGTAATACAGTGATGCTACTCAGGTCCCTAAAAACTGCCTTCGGGCTCATTAGACCATCTCCTAGTCTATTCATTAAACTTCAGCTAGTCTGGATCTGAAAAAAACATTCTAAAAGGCTAAATGAGATGAATTATGTTTCAGGAAGGAGTCCATCAAATTTATGAAATAAATTATATGTAGCTCCATCTGGTAGTACAAAGGGATAGGATTCAGCAATCCAGGTTTCCCTAAGAACCTAGATCTCCCCCATGTTAATGAATGCCTATCGATACCGACAGTAGCACAGTCGGTATTACTATTTTTTACACGGCCTAAATGGGCCTGAAAAAGCCTTGGCATTAGGACCTGCTGGTGCCATAGAGGAATAAAAATAGTCTGTTCAAGTTTGTTAGTTTAATAGTAGTGCTAGTGTGTGTTTTGCCTAAGTTTATTGCTTTAAACTTGGGTTCCTACAGGGCTGTAGTATCTAAACAGTAGTAGGCACATAATGTGATAAATTGCTTACGCAAAAAGTCAGACTGGTTCATGATATTTAATGATCTGCTCTCTAACTCGATCCTCTCAAATGAATGCCCAATATCTTCCTCTCAAAGGGAAAAACAGGTGCATGGTCCCTGCTGGGTGTGACAGGGAATCTAAAACAAATTTTCTTATTCTGTTAAGAAAGAGAGAGAGAGAGAGACATAACAGTGACTTATGGATGCTGCATGCTGAGCAAGGGATTATTCACAGCAAATATTGGGTGGAGAAGTGCATTTTCAGCCCCCCTTGAGGGTCTGTTTTGTCTTCAGTCATGAGTCATTTTGAAAGATGAAAGGAAGGACAGATATCCTAATTAAATGGTTAGGAGTTTTTAGGAGCTTAAGAACTTGCCTCAGACTTGTTCATTAGTCACCTCTAGCCAAGTATGATCTGGTTAATGGAGTCCTCTCCCAAGGGTAAGTACTTAACTGAACACAGCTCACTTTTTAATCCATCACTAATGGTGTAGAGCTACTTATCATTTGAACAGTTTAATAGAACACTTGCCCAGGATATGGGAGACATGTTCAATTTCCTTTTAGCTATATCTCCTACTTCACAAGGTCGTACTCACACTAGTGGAACAAGAAAGAGTGAAAAAGGACATGAGAAAACAGCAAGCTTCTTTTCCGTAGGGTCACTGAGCAGATAGAAATGCAGGAGTTATGAAGACTAGAGAAGATCAAATAAGATAAAGCCTAAACATGATAGTGCCTAAAGATGGTCATTGCACTCTGTGGGAATGTCAGGTTTGAAATCTCTCAGTTTTTACCTGGGTCTCATGTCTTCTCTCACTTAGAAAATGAGTCTTTTAATTATCATGTCTCTTTCTCTCTCTCTATATATATGTATATAAAACATGACTTCTGCCATATGTTATTAGGTATTACTCATGTGAGTAAACTTTTACAATGCGAGATAGAATTAGAACTAAACAGCATGGTGAAGTTTATGTTCATGATGACAAACACCTTGATTGCATACAAACGAACCTGATTGTAGAGGAAAGATATCTGTTGTTTAAGCAGATGTGCAACTTGTGTTGGTTAAAAAAAAAAAAAAGAACACTTGTCCAATTGTCCATGAGCAGAGCAGGATCTCTACATCAGAGGCTTTTTTCCTAAAAAAACTTGTTATTAAAACACATGCACTTTTTTGTCTATTTACTTTCATTTCTACCTTCAAATGGTGGCATCATTTTGAGTGCCAATTCAGATTGATGTCATCACTAAAATGATAAGCCTGTGGAGTGTCACTTGGTGAATGATTGACATTGGGTGTATAGTGAGTTCTTATTCTGTCAGACTTTGGCATGTTTCTAAGTGTCAAAGTTAATCCACTGCCAGCTATTTGACAGCATCGTACTTAGTGCCTGATGCCAGTCTCCAAAACATGCATGATTAAGGCTGCATACAAATGCTGCTTATTCAATTGAATAAATAACAGTTCTGCTCACATAAAAAAGGTGGAATCTCCATTCTCCATACCAACATGCTATTTTCATAAAAAGTAGTAAATCAGGGCATGGGATACTCATGTGCTTCTGCTGAGGGCTGAAATCTTTGCAGGGCTGTTAGTAGCAAGAAATAGTAGCCACATGAGATGTAATGTCAGCAAGAGAGCCCTGGTAATAATCAGCAGTAATTGCCTTGGCTGGACAAAAGGAATAATGTGTCAAGTTCTCAACAGTTTGGACTTCACATAGTTGGGTAGGACCCTAGCATCTCTTTTAGAATCTGCATTTTTTTCCAGTAGTTCAATAGCTGAAAGCTGTTCTTCCAACTTGCCCTTGATCCCAAGAAATGTAAAAGGTCTTCTACAGAGTACATAGGAGAGAGGTAGAAATGACATTTCTAACCTCTCTTCCTGAGGGATGGCTGCCTGGATCTATGCACTGCCCTGTATAAACATTTTCTTCTTTTTCTTCCTCTTCTTCTTCCTCTTCTTCTTCTTCTTCTTCTTCTTCTTCTTCTTCTTCTTCTTCTTCGTCTTCTTCTTCTTAGCAAAATATGCCTAAAGCTGTTGTGACTAAAACAAGTCAGAATGTTATCAACATTTAAATACTCTATCCATCTTTGAATTCTCTTTTTCCTTAACACATTTTTCCTCCAAACCTATAGTCTGCTTTCTGTACACACAGCTTTGTAGGAATTTTGCAAATTCTGCAGAACAGTAAAACATGGAAAACATACTACAAGAGACTCAAGGAGGCAGGGCAATGGAGAGGGGGTAGGAATATATGTAACAAGATGATCAGAGAGCAGAAAATGGACAGGAAGAGAAGATGAAAGAAAAAGACAGTGTTGGTGTAGATAGAATTTTCCTATTAGATCACAAATAGATATTTAAAAAATCACAAGCCTTGACCGTATTCCTGTCATATTCTCTTCACATTTCTTAGTATCCCTCATTTTATCCCATATGTAAAAAATTGAAAGCTCTTCATGTCAGAGATTTCTTTTCAGCCATGGGGGCCCAACTACTGACTGAGACTTTTAAGTGTCAGAGAGTATTAAGTGTGAATACATATTTTCAATACACATACCTATATATAAGCACGTGTGTGTATAATCTTATAAATAAGAACAATTTGTCTGTTCTGTGTTCATTCTATCTGGAGAGTTTATTTGAGTGAAAAATTTTTGGTTTTATGAAAGTTTTTTTTTTTTTTTTTTAATTTGCCTGCAGGATAAAGATATGGAATAATTTGGTTTGGGTTCTGTAAACTAATTCAAAATATTTCTTTTTGTGAACTCACTGTGTACAAGCTGTTAAGATTTATGTTTTTTATCATGGGAATAATTCTCATGGGTATCAATAAAATCCATTTCTCCTCCTAAACTTTATTATCTATGATCTAACTTTCTAATTAATTTTCTCCTCTAACCTGTGTCTTGGATTTCTGACATCAGTGTAAAAATGGAGTTAACATAGGTATCAAAATAGAAAATGGAGAGAGCATGTTGAAATGCAGAACTGAATAGAAATGTAGTCAATTCTTTTACCTTAGAAATTTCTGAAAATTCTAATATGTTCCCTTAAATTGGATTATTTTTGGTGTTTATTCTGCATAAGTTTTCAATATTTCAACACTTTATTCCCTTTCTGTGAAGAAAGTTATACCGCAATGTTCTATCTTTTCTTGGCTTTAATAATAGCATGTTGTTCTGGGTCTCATAAAACCATTGCACATCTGGATATTCTCAGACTATTTTTTTGTCCCCATCCTATATAAATTTGAGTTGTTTTTATATTTGTCCAGGATTTTCAACTATCCATATCTCTTTGGTCTATACTACACAGTAGCTTGACCAGGCTGCTGTGCATCCAGAAGTCTCAGACAGGTCCACAGTGAATAGGCATCATTTTGTTCCATAAAAGCAGGGAAATGGCTGACATGTCTTTGTATACACAGGCAGTCTGAACAGGTCCAGTACTCTCAGAAAGTCTGCTCTCCACTGTGCACACTGCATATGATCAGAGCATGTGTATGTGAGCAGAGCATATGCATGGAAACTCTTAGCCTGAAAATACTGCATACACTTAAGCTCTGGGGTTTAAAAGGATTTTAGCACACGGTGATATTTTTCTCTTTGGGAAATATTAGACAAACAAGTGACAACTTTTGTTGCCATCCTGTGGAAAATAAATAAAATAAATAAATAAATAAATAAATCTGCTAATAAATTTTGAAGTGTATCCCACATAGGAGAATTTAATTCTTCCATGCATTAACAGGTATAAAATTGGACCCCAGTCATGCAACTTGCTTGTTAAGCTGCACAAAGCAGTCAATTTGCATGCAATGCACTGCAGGAAGATAAACATTGCATTACACTCTGGCTTCCCACTTCCTCTCCCAGTAATGGAGTCCCATTTGTCACTGCTCACCCACTGCACTATATCCTCATCTCAGCACCAGAAGTCTCAGCACCAGGGAAGACAGACATCTATTTACTGATTGTACCTGGTGGCAGTTAGACTCTTACCCCTTAGCAAGCAGTGCTTGATCCTCTTAGTCACTAAATTCAGTAATTTGTAATATATTCTTAACTAGAGCAGTGTGGCAAGGGAAACAACAGCATAGCAAAGAACTGGCAAAACTTATCCAGAACATGTTTATTGTTATCACTGTTTAAATTCTTCCCTTATGTTATTTGTAGCTCAGCTGGGTGATTCTTATTTGTACAATACTTCCTAAAAAAAAAAAAAAAAAGGCATGTTTTCCTGGAGGAAAAGCATGGGTTTTAAGAGCAGGATAATCTAATATCTTTTTTAGTGCAGAGCTGAGAACATTGAAAATAGAAGAAGGTATGTGTTTTTTTATGTCAGCAAAGTGTTACAGTTGTTACAGGCAAAGGGGAACATACATACAGAGAAAAAATGTATTGCTATTCTAATTAATGTTTTAACAGCCTTCACTTCACTGTGAGGACCATGATGTTTGAGATGTCCAGCATTAAGTTCAGTATCATTCCCTAACAGGGTGAAAAGAGGGTGCACAAACATGCAGGGGATGGATAGGTAAAAATATTATTTAATGTGAGTATAAGATACACTGAAGTGATCACCTCAGTGCAGGTGCAGGACTAGGTCAGGCAAGCGTACTGACCAGAAGCCTATTTATACTCAATTAGCTACTTTTATCCCTTTTGTGTTTACTGTGATTATCTTTTAATCAAACAATCTAATACTTGTAAAGACAAAATCACATTTACTGAGCTACACCAAAAACTTAACACTTTCATTATAAATACTAAAGAGATAAAAGGCACAAAATGAGATACAGGAGATACCTTTTAAATATAGTTTTTTTTTTTTTTTTTGGTTTGTTTTTTGTTGATGTGAAGGTAGCCAAATACTGGAAGAGATTGTGCAGAGGGGTCTTGGAAACATTCAAAACCCACACAGGGGTTCCCACACAGGACACAGATCTGAGCAATCTTCTGTAGTAGAATGTAGCAGAAACTGCTTTGAGCAGGGGGATTAAACTGTATTGTCCCTTCTGACCTCAAATATCATGTGAAATTGTAAAAGTGCTAAAAGAGAAGTGAAAATTACTAGTCTGTGCTCGCTTTTTTACCTCAGAAGGCACTTACATCACCATTTCTAATACAATGAATCCTCTGCTACCAGGAAATTAGTTTTGAAACCCAAATTAGGAATACCTCTTCTTCCTCATCATTCTTCCTGCAAGACTACATTCCTCTGTTCCCTCTCTAGAGCTGTGTTCTCTGATAGCTCATGATGAACGCATTACTCTTTTATGGCATTGCCTGTGTATTGTGAATTCTCTTCACTTTCTTACAGAGCTAGGTGTATCTAGTCATCTATTGCTTTAGTAATGAAACTTTGCTGATCTCAGATATCCTCTATGCTTAAACTATTACTACTACTGCTATTTTCTATGTACCTATTTTATATAATACAGAAACAATCCTTCTTCTGAAGGATTATAAAGATATATAAAATATATATGTATTATAGTATATATATACACTATATATAATATTATATAGAGAGTTGGACAAGTAAGGGATAATGAAAGGGAATGAAGAGCATTGCAATGCTATAAATTTTTGCATGAAGTTTTAAACTTGTTTGCTGTTGTTACTTTGTTTGTTTGTTTCCTAACCATGCCCAAAACTGCCTAAGGATTGTTGTAAAGCTGTGAAGGAATTTTTCTGCTAGGGCAAGGTCTTTATTTGAGAAGATATCAAGTTTTCAACTTGGGTAATTAGAGTTTTCTTCTGGCTTCTGTGCCACTTTTTGAAACACTTATTTTCGATGTACACATTTGCTGGAGTGTGGCTTGTATGACAGACTGTGATGGGAGTATGAGTTCGTGTGCTACTGTTTGTGTACTAAACCTACTTAAGAAGGTTCTTTGAAAAAAAAAATGCTAGAAACTGCATGAACCTACTTACACAGCTTCTGCTATATACAAAAGAGTTCAAGGGTCTAGGAATCCACCAATGTTTGGAAAAAAGGAAAAAAAAATCTCAAAGAAAATAAGGCAGTTTTGACTGAAATGCTGAGATTTTAGGGGAAATTAAATCACGTAAAGAGATACTAAAGTTGCATTTAAAGGTTTCGACACTTTTTAAGTGCTTACTTAGCAAAATATATCTTCTCCATGTACATGTTAATTGTCCTTTCACCAACTATTTATGCAGGAAATGAGATAGGAATAACTAAGAGATTGGAGAGTTGTATGAAAAGCCACTTTTTTGTTTTTGTTTTGTATGTTTTTTGTGCATGCGTGTGTGTGTGTGTGTGTGTATAGAATGGCCACCATTAATGATCCTCTAAGAAGGTCAGATTGGAATTTTAATCCCAGGTTTCACAGAATTGCAGAATCACAGAATGGTTAAAGTTGGAAAGGTCCTCTAGAGATCATCTAGTCCAACCATCCTGCATAAGCAGGGACACCTAGAGCACGTGGCACACGGTCACATCCAGGCAGGTTTTGAAGATCTCCACAGAAGGAGACTCCTCAGCCTCTCTGGGCAGCCTCTTCCAGGGCTCTGTCACCCTCACAGGAAAGTTCTTCCTCATATGGAGATTAAACTTCCTGTGTTTCAATTTACACACGTTACCCCTCATCCTGTCACCGGCCACCACCGAGAAGAGCCTGGCCCCATCCTCCCCACAATCACCCCTCAGGTACTTGAACATGTTGATCTAGTCTCCTTTCAGCCTCCTCTAGTCTCCTCTCTTTTCCAGACTAAATAGGCCCATATTGCTTAGTCTTTTGTCATTTGATAGGTACTTCAGTCCCTTAATCATCTTCGTGGCTCTTCGCTGGACCCTCTGTAGAAGCTCAATGTCCTTCTTGTACTGGGAAGCCCAGAACTGCACATAGTATTCCAGGTTTCTAGATGATGATCCAGAACTAGAGAAAACCTTAAATGCTACCTGTAGACTTAAAACCAATATGACCTAGCTGTCAATCCACTTGCACTCAACCTAAGATCATCAACTGAGGTCCACGTAATATAATTTTGGAGGACTTTTTGATACTTCTTACATATGAATTTACTTTTAAAAGGTTTATATTAATTGGTAGACCATATGGGGAACTTTTTGCTCATTTTTTAATGAAAATTAAATTTAAAAAGTAAGCTTTTTATGGTATATTTCTTCTTCAGACTTCTGTTGCTTTTTCAGCTCTCGCTATTGTCCCAAATCTGATTTTAAGATGTAAATAGTGCATTTGATGTTCGATCAATTTTCCTATTTTTCATGACACATTTGTTTTCCTACACCATTTACCTGCATCTGAAAAAAATAAAAATAAAAAATGCTTCATGAGGTACCAGTACTTATCTATTATTCTACAGTACATAAAAAGCTTCAAAGCACTCATCAATCTTCGTACAAATCAGAAATTCTTAGGCAAATGTTTTATCATTTTGTTTTGGCACCTTAAAGTCAACTGGTATAAGAGGAAATATAAAGACCTTATGATGTCAATCTTTTTTTTAGGGTCTTCACTAACAAGTTAAGTCACTTGCACGGCTTGCTTTTCCGCGGACTGAACGAGCACAGCTTTCTCAGCACCCTTTTGTATGCAATGGTCTCCACGGCACTCATCAATTCTGTGATTCTGTGATGGACTTGTTCCATCATTTCCTTCCTTGTACTAAAGCCTAAAACTCCCCAGTACTAAAACCAAATAATTCTCCAGGTACAGTCTCATAGAGGTGACATGAAGATCTAGTCTGCAGTTAAAGGTAAATAATCCGTTCCTTCCAAGTGCTGGCTGCTCTCTTATTAATGCAACCCAAATATGTGATTAACTTGCATCACTCCAAGGGCATCTTTTTGGCACAACTTATAAACCTTTTGCATAAAGAGGATATTTCAAGAATGTGGTGAAGAAAATCCTAAAATTGAAATTCTGTAATATTTCTGGTTACCTCCCTATTCCAGAAGATATTTGCTTGTGGATATCTAGAAACCTCAAACATAATATACTAAAAGAGAAATAAAGGACATCATAGAAATATTTTTTATTTACTTCCAAAGTGACAAATATTTGAAGAAAGACTTGTCTTCCCCCTTTTAGATTAATTAAAATCCAGGGAAAAAACAAATTTACTCCAAAAAAAAAAATCCACTTCAGTCTGAATTATTTCTTTGAGGTATCTCTTCTGCGTGCTATACAAACTATGGAACATTATAAAAGTTGGTTAAAAGTTTAAACAGTATCATGGGATTTCTGTCAACCTACATCTCTAACAGTTAACATCCATGTTTTTTAATCTAGTATTGTAAATTACACTATCAATTTATATTCAGTAAAGGAAAAACTGAATTAATGTATTCAGAACTTTTAAACGACCTTTGTTGTTTATCTTCAGTATTGTAGTAACAGGTGTGCAAATTGATAATGGACAGTCCTTTAAAGCTGACAAGACAGAACTGGTCTGTGTTGGTTCTACTGTTTGGGGATTTGGATATTTTTTTGGTTTTGTTTGACTGAGAACGGAAGAGATGCTGCTGAGATCTGTAGACCAAGGTCTTTGCATGACTAATAAGTTTAAATTTGATGCTATAGCATTGACAGATGCTCATTTGAAAATATCTATCATGTATGTAAAGGCAAATATCAAGCAGTACTTATTAAGAATAGGCCTTACTCTTGAGAATTAGGATGAATTTGAAAAGAAGAAAAACAAGATAAAATATAACAGACATGTCAGCAATGAAAAATGACTGTGTTTCTATAGATGTGTAAGGAGAGGCCTACATTTTGCATTTTATGACTATATTCTCTAGGTAAGACATTTAAATTTCTTTTAGTTGGTGTCAGAATTTATTGTCAGTCACATTTTATATGTAAAATGGAAGTTGGTATAGCTTATAAATAATTAATACATGAATAAAACACCTGTAAAAAACGTGCAGTCAGTTCATACTTTTTGTACAATCTGGCAAGAAAGTAAGTGCTCATTCTATGCTTTATAATAACATAACTTTGACAACATTACTCAACCTATGCTACTTCTGTTTGTAATATTTTTTAACTTCTATTTATTAGTGGAATCCAAAATAATACTATGACCTAATTATTACTTAGTAAGCTAAATGTGTTCAGGATCAGAATTCAGTATTAAAGCAGCAAGAGAAGAAAAGAATGAACATTGAAAATTAAAACACATTCAAAAAATATGTTAAGGAACACATTTTCTCTACTTGCCACACTGCCCACAACTCAGATGATCTTAGGACAGGATGGCATTTTTTTCTCATGGGGAAGCATCTCTGGATGATTCTAGACTGGAACTCCCTTGTTCCCTTAACCCTGCCACCTTCACTCACAATGAAAAATACATTATGAGCAGGACCTAGAAAGGTGAGAGAAGGTTTTGAATTTCTCAATTTGATAAAATGGTGATAAACAGCAGAGAGAAGGGGGAAATGTTGCCCAGTTTGCCCTTAGGTTGTATTGGCTCAGAGACAAGGTGGTTAGAAACAAAATATCACAGCAGTTATATTCCTTTGAAAAAGGAATTAAGATGGATGAAATTACCATAATTATCTGCACTGATTCAACTTTTTTTTTACATATGTTTATGGTAAAAGTTCAAATGTGAACTGAGCATTATTGAGGTTAGATGATAAAAAAAATTCTATATTTCCTTTAATTTTACTTTGTCTGATCAGTTAGTAAACATGCCTGACTTTCAAACTCTGGATAAGTTATTTTGTAATCAAAAGCCTTGTTAAAAAGGAGAAAGAAATAAAAATACATTTTAGTATAGAATGATCTCCACAGATTCCTTAATTTAAAGCAGCAATAGAACTACACACTCACACACACACACACCTGTTTAATATTCAGAGTTCAATTCTATATTTACTATAAAAACTCTTATGTTGCCATTGCCAAATGAGGCACACCCATAATGATGCAAATGGACATTAGACCATGATGCCTTATAAGTGCACTAGCTCTGTTATACCTCATAACTAATGAAAGATTCGCTTTATTCTTAGAAATGTATTAAGTCTTGCTTTCTTTGCTGCATATTATGCATCTCAGAAATTATTTCTCTGGGGAAGAGATAGGTAGAATGAAGGATATTAGCATGAACATGGAGCTGAGGAAGCGGGATTTTCTTTTTTCTAAATTACAGGGGAAAAGACAGGTAATTTGAGTACTGACCCTTAGGATGATAATTTTATTAACTTTCTGTGGCAACTTTACTGAAGTGCACTTTCTGTTTTGGTTTGGTTTGGTTTTGACTTATAATGAAATATTGTGAAATTGTATTTGTAGTGCATTAGCTGCCATTGTGAATCTGGAAAATAAATAACTTCATCATTTGCATTTAATGTAAATTAAGCATGCCCATAGCATTGGTTTCATAGTGGTGAATGTGTAATGATCCTGCCAGGTTTGAGGTTACAAATGTTTTTGTTACTTTATCTGGCTGTAACGAGAAGTTGTTTTTATAAAGGCAATCAGAAATGACCGAGAGAGCTGTCCAATTGCACTGAGTACGCTACTCAACATGAGTGGTTGATCTAATGGAAATATCTGACTGTAAGAAATATTTTCATATACTTTTATTTTTCCTTGCTCCCGTAAATTCAGTTTGAAGATTGTCTTGTAAATTCAGTTCTTCACTTTCTGATCATCAGTGAAACCCTCATAAGCCGTGTTAACTGGTGGTGAAATATATTCAATTGTACTGACTTTGCAGGTGCATTGCTGTGTTTGTCAACAAATAATTCTGGATTATGGTCAAAATAACCCAATATTCTGCTGTGTCAAGGTTGTGTGTAAATAATAAAATATTGTATTTATTGTGTTTACATCAATTTACTCTAAACTGAGATATTAATTCTAGTTACTCTGAATTGATCTCTGGAAATTCCTATACTTCATGGGACAAGCAAGGAGCCTGGAATTCTGAACATGGGCACTCTGGGACTCACATGAGCTGAACTGAGGTAGCAGTGAACTCTCCTCTCTACCCTCCCCAAAAAACATGAAGACAATTAATTATTTATTTGTAATTCATGAAAAAAATGCTTTTTTGGGAATCAAGTTCCTATTTTGTTGCAAATTAGGCAAGATATCTGTTAAGTATAAATAAGTTTTATCATGAAAGTTCCATGTACTCTGGTCAAGCATTTTAAATTTGTATGAAATACATAGATATTCACTTATTGATACACAGTCGAAATATTTTGGTACTAGTTTTAAGGATGATAAGGGAGAGTGACACATTGATTAAATATTTGGAATTAGTTATATGTTTTAACAAAGAAAATTACACAAGTGGCAAACTCAGCCAATGCATTTGTTTGAGAGGGCATTAACCAATGTATTTAGCAGGGTCTGGGGTATAAGAAAGGTGTGCTTGAGGATCAGCAATGTGCCAGTATTTAATATTTCAGTCGCATTTCAAATGCAGTAAATCTTGGCCATCAATGCTCTAGTAATCTCACTACATGTTAAATCTTTGTATATAAAATTAATCTTGGCTCACTTTCCCATGAAAAGCAAACAAACAACAACAAAAAACAATAAAGAAGTGATATCAAAAGTATAGATATTTCTCCTTTTTGAATTAAAATCTGACCATTATCTATTTATGAGCACTCTAGCTGCAATTGTCCTAGTTGGATATACAGGGGGCCATAATTTCTTTCTGTTGGAACCATTCCCTGAGGTTTGGAAGCCTGAAGCCTGGTAATTTAGCTCAATTTGAAATGGCCTCCAGCTATTATGTGGCCCATGAAGCCAAAACTATCAAAAAATAAATAATAAAAGTGACTCTGGTATTTGCAAGAGTCTCTACTATACAGTTATAAGAAAATGATTTAAGAGTAATTTAAAATAAGACAATATTTAATGAAATATTCTACTGAGGAAATACTGATACACTATAGTCCTTTATTCGCATTGAAATTTTAACAAACCACCTAGAGAGATTGGTAACAGGCAAAGATAATTTTTTGAGGATTTTTTTGAGGCAAATTCCTCAAAAAAAACCCTCTAAACTGCTTGTTAGTGATGAATATTTTACAATTTTAAAGCAGCAGAAAAAATAATCTATGCATGAACGAGGATGAACACTTTGGGGCAACATTCCCCAATTAATTTAAAGCACACCAAAGGCAGAAGCATTCCAAAGTTTTTGAATCTTCTCCAATACATACTTTCCAAAAGAAGATGAGAAACTTGTTCAAGTTATTTTGATTATAGCTTTGATTAAAAGGGTTATATTGAAAATAAAAACTATTTGGAAGCATCATATAAAAAGGATGCCTTGCAGCATACTGTCTGGAGAGCTTAGGTCCTGAGACAAAGTCCTCCCAGCTGTCCATCATGCTGCTGGCTTATGCTGAAATGAAATTACCATCTATCACCAAGAAAGTGATCTACTCAGCAAATCCTGTATATCATGTCTGATCACAGATGAGACTCCTGAAACAATACATGCCCATCACCACATTTCATCCGTGTGGTTGAGGCCCTTCTTGGATGAGATTGCTTTATAGGTGATCCCAAACCAGGTGATTTGAAATAACGACATCTCAGAAATGCGATGGTAGGGGGACTTCCCCAATACAATAATTTCCGGTTTCTTAATAGAGCATGTTATAAAAAACTTTCAGAGAAATTGCACAAAAATAGAGAATAGATCAAAGAACCAGAATTAAATAGAAGTAGTGACTGGAATGAATTGAAAGAGAAGCGGAAAAAATATACAAAAATTATTGCTGGTGCTGAATTTCTTGCCATTACTGCCCTGACATTGTATGCATGTATATGAGAACTTTAAAATGGATGTCAAATAGACATTTTCAAAGCAATAGCCCCTTTCAGGGGGTTTAGTATATATTAATGCTTTGGACAGAGATTGGTATTCGGATATTTAAGATTTTAGATCAAACATGAACTTGATATTCAATGAGAATAATGAATTCTAGATAAATACTTCTCAACTTTTCTAAATACAAACGGACTTTTTAAAAATGATCAAAAAATACACATTTGCAATTATTAATACAAATTATAGAAGGACAATTAGATCAAACCAGTAAACTCCTACATACGAGACAGATGATTTTAGAAATTAATTAAGTTTAAGTGACATAATTTTAAGTGATCAAACACACACAAAACAAACAAACAAACAAAAGCTATGCACATTGCTAGAGAGTCGTTTTGTTAGCAGAGAACAGGTTATCATTTACAGAACAGAAACAAAAACCTGCACTGGCCTGAACTGAACTCAAATATATTGTTTTATGGATAGCATCACTTTCAACAAATATCATCTAATTCTCTCTTCTAACACCCTTCTTTAAACAGACTATAAGAACACATTTGGGTTTATTTTCTAGTTTTTCTGTTTTTAGGATACTATAGATGTCAGTTTAGTAAATCTCCACATTTTTATAAGCAATGAGATTGGATCGGAAAACTATAGGTTCGAATAAAAATAAATGTAGCTATAACTCCTTTAATAGCCACTTGAGGCAGTGCCACCCTGCATCACATTAAAATAAACTTGCTATATATGAGAGAAAATCTTAGTGTTTAAATTTTTAACTCATTATCATGAGTTGATGATAAATCTAAGCTCTCCTAACTTACAGTTTAACATAACTGCGAAATGTAAAGAGATAAGTGGTAAACTTAGTGTTTACCATTGCCTAGTAAATGTGAAAATTGCAAAGTTCTTTCTCTTCAATAGATTCTATTGCGTTCATTTTATTGCATGTAACTATCATTTATTGGCTAATAGTGGATTTAAATCAAAAGACAACTTTCCTGCTCAAAGTCTACTGCAAATCCTGTAGAGTCAGAGTATTTAAGGTCATGATGTTCATGGTGGGGAATACTTCAATTTAATTTCCTATGCAACATATTTACGTTTCTTCAGCTGCTTCCTTTCAGCTTTACAAAAGCCACTGTACCTATAAAGCCAGAGAGAAATCAGCCATTTCTAGTAGAATTTGAAGACTAGTTTACACATATTTTCAGCCATATGTTATACCGGATTATAAAATCGTATGAACAAAAATGAAATGTATAAATGTATAATGCTGCTTTTATAAGAAGCATGACAGCGTCTGGAAATTCATTCAAGAAAAGTATAATCTGGATCAGTTAGAGCACACTGTATTTTTGCTCAATACTAATCAAGTAAGCAAAATGGTGGGTACCTAAAACAGATACATTGACAAGGACATATACAGACAGAATTGCTTAGTTCTGCTGCTTATGGAAGAAAGAAGATGATAAGAACAGAAATGCATACAAATATTACCAACTCCTCTGCAGGGAAATTTTATGCTCTCACTTTACTGCTGTGCAAATGAGTTTATAATCTGACCAGTTGGATTATGTCTTTTTTTCCAAATTATATAAGAGCTGAAGAAAAATCAGGAGATCCAAAGAATAAGAGTAAGGTAGGGCAATCCTTAACTTTTCAAGGATGTAACAAAGAAGATCACAGAATCACAGAATGGTTGAGGCTAGAAGGGACATCTAGAGATCATCTAGTCCAACCCCCCTGCTCAAGCAGGGACACCTACAGCACGTGACACAGGGTGGCATCCAGGCAGGTTTGGAAGATCTCCAGAGAAGGAGACTCCACAACCTCTCTGGGCAGCCTGTTCCAGGGCTCCGGCACCCTCACAGTAACAAAGTTAGTTCTTCCTCATATGGAAATTTGACTATGAATGCTTTGTGAAGTCCTGCGAAAGCACATCCTTGTCACGAGTGTGCCAAGAGAAGCAATTATTCTGGCTGAGAGGAGAGGTCCAAGAGTGTGTTCCACGGATGAGCAATTTTCCTCCTATAAAGCTCAAGGCGACTCCCTCAGGTGACCAAGATGTCCCAACTTGTCGCCTTCTCCATACTTCAGAGCTGAGAAAGGATTGGGAGAACAAGTCTCTAGGGAGTAAGTTGACACCCTGAAAGAAGGAGGAGTTATTCTGTAAGGGAGCTTTTGCTAACAAATTTTTATTCACTGCAGCATTTGAAATGTAAACAGCTAAAAATGTAGCTTCACTGAGAAACCAAGAATTTTTATCTCATAAGCATCATATAGAAATAAATATGATATCCATTAGTACTTGTTAAGAGTATTGAAAGAAAGGAGCAGGACAGAATGGAAGTATTGTTAGAATGTGGAAATATTGTATATGTATCATTTTTCTATCTAGTCTGGACTTCACACACAGCCATTTTACACAGAAGTTGCATGTACTGTATGGCAATATATAATGAAAGATCAGAGAATAGAGCAAGTGATGCATTTTAATCCAATTTTGTTTCAGAAATGTTGTGGCACAGCACCATCTGCAGGTGTACAATCATAAATTTAATGTTCTTGGTATAGTCAGATTTTGTTAATATCAGCTGTCTTTTTCTTAGCACTGATTTGGTCTTTGCTTTTGCAGAAAATCCAGTAGGTAGTGATATGGACTTTTTCAATAAATAAAAGACAGTTAATAAAAGATAATTTAAAATAGCCTGGAAATGAAGAGCTAAAATTATTTTTAGCATACATTCGGTTTGAAAGTGCTTTTGTTTTGAAGAACTGAACAGACCGACCTATTTAGCTACATGTTTAGAGTAGTCATGTCTTATATGCAGTCAGTCTATATTCATGTGGATATGACCAAATATTTATTATTGTTGTAAAATATTGGGCATTATAGTTCTAAGCCTGACCAAAAATGAGGAGGGGAAGGTAGTCAATGTGGTTGTGTATGATACAGTTGGTAATAAGCCTTACTTTACATCAGTCTAATTGCTTTACAGTGTATCGTTTACAAGTATTATTTCTGTATTGCTGTGCTACTACCACCAGGAAATAACTGCTATTCTTAAGGAACATATTTTTGCCTCATTTTCTTTCCCCTCTATCATCTCCAATGCCTCGTAGGTGCTTGAAGTAGAAATATTGTGTACTTTGAAAACTAGCTGAGTGATTATATGAAAAATTTGGGGGAGGAAAAATATATCAATCACTGTATATCAATTTACTATTTGTGTTTATTCAATTTCATGATGAACTCAGTAACAGAGACTATGTACCAGTAATACAGCCTGAATATTAGTTATGATATCTGATCAAATTATGCAAAAAATCACTAATTTTTATAATGCAGAGATTTTCATAAGGATATGTAGTCTTCCAGAAAATATACAATGATATTCCTAGATTCTAAATTATTATAATTACACATAGGTTCAAAACAATTGGAGCTGGTCATGATATACGATATAGTGGGAACTACTACAGTGTAGTGAAGACCAAATGCAAAAAAGAACTAAAAATTAGAACATAGCAAAATACACAGATCTATAGCTATTTTGTAACTCTTGCCACACAAACAGAGGGGCTTCTAGAGGGCTTCTGGCCTAGCGATCCGCATTTAAGTATCCTGTAAGATCTCAAGAGTTTTCCTACATCTGTTTAATGTGTGCTTTTACCTCACAGAATATTTTTTCTGAGTATTCTCAAAATAAGAAAATACAGAAAATGTAACATGATGTTTGGAAGTAGCAGAACTGTTTTCCTACATATTTGTTTAAGATTTTCAACAACAACAACAAAAAACCCACTACACTGCACAGGTGTGGGTGGAAAAAAAAAGCAGCTGGGTGTTTTTCAGTGAAGCTGATTTTTGCCAGAAAATATTGACACATTAAAATGGAAACTATGGCTATAAATACATAGGGTTGGAGACATTTCAACTGGGAAAGATCATTATTTATGTCATTTCTGATATATCTTACTGCGGTTTTGAAGCATAAAATGTCCCTTTCTTTCTTGCCAGCCTTCCATTTCTCCAGGTGTCTCCTCCCCCTTTTTCCTGTTAATCATTTGCTGGTAGAATTGCCTCATCTGCCATTCTAAATACCATATCACCTACGGTAACATTTAAAAGCAAATATACAAAGCAAAAAGT
>NW_010584362.1:0-21556 GCF_000705375.1 Tinamus guttatus | reverse complement strand
TAAATACTTGGGCTGCACAGACACTTGGTAATTATTCAAAGAGAAATGATTTCAGAGAGTGGGGGGAAAAGAAAGTTTGTTTCCTTTTTATGCAATAAATTCAAGTCCCTTCTACAACTAGTTCAGCCCAGGAACTTGAAGTCTCAATCTCTGCATCCTGCACAGACATCTATCTGATCGTATCTGAAGTGTCGTGCAAACTAGGATATTCTTGAAATCCTAAGATTCCTAGGCAGGGAAAGAATATTCCCTCCAAGTTTTGCAGAGCCAGGGCCTCATAAACATTTCTTTCCAGAAATATCACATGGAAATATGGGACCTGAAATGGTACATTTTGCCATATATATAATAAGAAATTACATGGCTGCCCAAGTCCTTTATTGGTGGAGAAGGAAGCTAATGCATTTGTGGCTGTCTCTGCTACACATCAGAGGTTAGTGTCTATCCTTTTGTCCAAGGGACATGGTTCTTGACTCAATGAACATGCAGTGTAAAATGCATTAGAAAGCAGAAAGTGAAAGAATGAAGCATAGAGTTAAACTTGTGAGAGTTATGGCTGTCAAAACACAGGCCAATCATCATTCATGTAGAAAGTATTTGCTTTGTATGTTTGTTTTTAATTAATATATTAGAGCAGACGGGGGCAGAGAATGAAATGGTGGAAGTGATAAGGTGATGCTACCAACAAAGTGATTAGAAGTAAGAAAAGGAGAGGAGACACTAGGTGGGTTAGAAGGACGATGGGGAAAGAAAGAGACATTCATTTTATACTTCAGAAGTACAGCAGCATATCAGAGATTGTGCTAGTAATGAGTTTACAACACCTTGCTGAAGCAACTGAAATTTTGCAAGCTAAAATATAGGCTGGAAATAATTCTTGCAGACATGTTTATCACATCATGAATCCCCAGCAAACACCTTTATGAGGTCTTCCCCTCCATTGACTTCTAATGATATTATTTGTATCAGTCTTCATGTAGCTTCACACTAGTGTCTTCACAGATTTGCATGAGCACTGTTTGACTAGCTTGACATCATAACATCACTCTCTGTTTCAGATGACAGTGCTTTGATAATTTTATGGCAATAATTAAATCAAACCAATTTTGCTCTAAGCCTGACAAGACAAAATGTCAACAGTTTAGTTAAAATTACTTGGAGAGGGGCTAGAGAGGAGGAGTTAATTATTTGAAGGTTAAAACAAAAAAAATACATTGGGGAAGGAAAGAAAGACAGTGAGGAAAGCACATACACATCCATGTGTTAGACAGGTAAATAGAGCTGTCGTCTGTAAAATACAGCTGGGTATACATGTGTATACATGCACATGTTTATGTATGCATAGAAGCGGGTACTTGCATGGCTCACATTTGGTAAATGGCCTGTGATTAGTGTTTGTTAGAAATAATAATAGTAATAATAATAATAAAGGAATGGAGGTGTAGACATGATGCTCCAAACTGTCAGGAAGGCACCTGCCCCAGTGGATGATGCTGAGGAGGGATGCCCATGAGGTGGACAGCGCAGTGCCGGGAGTGCGGGCAGCATGGGGCAAGAGATGCAGCCTGGGGCACGGGATAGTGCATCCGCTGGGGAGTAGTTGCTCAGGAGTGCTCAGGGATTTGCAAATGTTAACATTTCCTGGGTGCCTCGTATTGTCTGTTGGAATTCTAGAGTTCACTGATTGCCAGTTACTTACATGTCATTAAGAAACCAGTAAGTCACTTCGATACTGACATGGTTTATACTTTGTAAATTAAAAAATTTTCCATGCAATACCTATGTATTCTCGTAGATTGAAATATCTTCTGCTTTACATATACAACACCCCCCCGCCCCTCTTTTCTCAGCTGCGAGTTTCATCTCTATGACATTCTAAATAGGAAAAATATTAAACTTCGAAATTTATGCCCATAACAGAAAGTCCAGTCAGTTTTACTACCAGCAATGTCCCTGCATTGCTTGTGGTGGAAGCCTAAGCTTGAATGCTAAAGCACACATTGCCCCCTCTATACTGCAGCTAATCTTGCATGCACTCTATGCAGCCTGGCCACCTGGATACGGGATGAGGAGGAATGCCCTTCTAGGGAAACTGACAGGATGATACTCGTGCATGAGCATCAAGGACAAGATTATAAACAGTCTCAGTTTAATGAGTCCTCTTGAGACTTGGATATTGCAGCTCTGGTCTTTCTGTCACTCATCATTTACATAAGGAATCCGTTTTAGAATCTAGGGATGTGGCAAACATTGAAAAATATGCTATATCCAAGCTTCCTTTTTTAGGTAAATATACACAGTTCACCTGTTAATTGAAAACAAACAAACAAATAAGGAAACAAACAAACACAAAAAATACTCCTCAGCACACTTACCTAGAGATTTCTAAAATAAGTAAACTATGAATAAAATACTTTGAAACTGGTACTAACCCATTTTATTTTTCTATCTAAGATCAAATGTATAATGAAGTGCTATTTTCAGTAAATTCAAAGTACACTAAATTTATTACTTTTATCTGAGAAGCTACTACTGTAATCCAACAGACTGTAAACAAAACTAGAATAGATTATAATCTTAAATAGTTATAAATCTTCAAACTCTATTTTGAGTTCTTAAGCAATCAGATTTGAAAACAATTGAATTTAGGAAAATCTAAAAACATACATATGGGTAACAGAATTACATCAATTTTCCTTAAGTTATCAGTAATAAGTGTAATTATAATCCTTTATATTCTGTATGCTTAGATCCCTACCATAGGTGAAATATCATAAACAAATAATAAATATAAGGGTTATAATTGTGACTATTAATTTTTTGCTATTACCAGAAGTGGATGAGTACTGAATACAATTCCAGTGAATTATTTTCCTCATTTAATTAAATAACCACATTATTTATTGCTTAATACTTATCTCAGATATCATAGTTTTCTACTGCTTTTTTTTTTCATTGTGAGATGTTCTTTTTTCCTCAATTTTTCTAAGTAAGAAGTCAGACATAAGCTTTGATTTTTCAATACTAAAGGAAATGTGAGCTTTGACACTAACTTAAATAAACGTATGATCAAATCCCTGAATCTTTGCATATATACCTTTTATGTAGTAAATGCTGAATGAAGTTGGGTATTAGCATATACATATATCCATTTTGTCTGCAATTATAGGTCTGCAATTTTGTAAACCTTGTAAACAATATATAGAAATGGTGAATGCAAGTTTTAAAATAAGTCTATTCAAGTTTGCTTTTACCCAAACCCTATCAATCTTGATATATCTTATCCAGTGATACCAATGGTTTCTGATGTCTTCATTTTATAATGTAGATATAATAGGTTAACTGATTTGGTAAACTGTTGTAATAATTCTACAATTCATTTTCGCTTTCTTTTTTTAATTACTCTATTGAACTGGACCAAAAATTAGGTAAATTTATTATTGTGCCCCATGACAGAAAAAAAAAAAAAAGTTACCTCGTTGAAAGAAATGCTTCTTTCTCTCTCCCTTCCTTCCTCCCTTCCTCCCTTCCTCTCTCCCTCCCTCCCTTCCTCCCTTCCTTCCATCTCTCTCCCCAGAAAACCAGAATAAATGAAAAACCTGTTGGAAAAGATTACTACCTGTTGTGGTAATAGCATAGTTACTGGATTTTTTTTTTGGTAGAATTATGTTGTGGTTATGTGAATTCTGGAAAAAAAAAAGCATATGAATTCTGAGATCTATTGACTTGACAATAAATAGAACAGCATATTAAAAAAATATATAGTCTTTTGATGGTGAATGTGAACCAGGAAAGCATATTTTTGCTAATATATTTTTCTGCTCTTTACTTCCAGGCTTGAATTCATTTTAAAGGTTCTTCTCTGCTATGTTTTGTTAATTGATTTTGTTACAGGCATCTCCTCAAACCTCTCTTGATGCTCTTTGCATTTAGCTGCATTTGCTGCTCTGCCAGAGCAGCACTGTTCTCTATAAGTACTTTCATTCTCTTCTTCGATCTCTCTTTTTTCTCTCACTAATTATCTCCACTTTTTCCTGAAATTCGTTTTGAGTATATCAAATATACAAAGGAATTATGTAGTAATGCATGGCTTTAGATCAATTAAAAGTTTGTTAATGGATATATATATATCTTTTTTCCCATAGAGGCCCTTATTTCCCTGATGGGTAAGCGGTGAATAGGTGTTGTGTGGCTGGTTGCAGAGAAACAGATAACCCATTACCAGAGAACTGCGAGTGAATACTATAAATTGGGGAAGCTATACTGTTGTTTCTTCTGGACTAATTCCTATTACACCCCAGAGAAAGACATTCTGTTTATAAACAGAACTGCTCTGGGAAGCTCTGAGCAAGTACAGTCATTCCATTCTTCACTGGTCCTCAGCAGAAATGGACAAACTTTGTGCCAATATTCTTGTAATGGTGTGGGGGGAAAAAGCCTTCCCAACACAATTGTGTGCTTGTTTGTTTGCTTACTTAATTATTTTCTTTTAACCATATTAACAATATGCTGAGTGACAATAAGGCTGAGTGACAAAGTGCTGCCTGATTTCAGTGTTCCTGATTTTAGCCTCTAAGACATTTAGCTTCAGATTTACAAGAAACACAGGAGGACAGAACAGGTGAGAATGAAAAGGAAAAAAAAAGAAGAAATCTTAAATGCCTCCTTATTCCCTTTCTTGCTCTAATACAGCCTTCTCCAACAAGAGCAATTAGCATATGGACTAGTTTATGGAAGATGATATACACAGCTGTGCATAACTCATACAAAAGTGGCAGATTGTATTTGCTATCAAACGAGCCAGCAATCAAATTTTCAGAGGGATAGCCTAAAAATGTTCAGGCAGAGAGAGAGAATGTGTAAGCATATCACACCCCTTGGGAATACATTTTGTTATATGCCTTACCCAGAGAACTATAGGTATGTTCCAAGAAAGCCTTATCTACTTCTGTCAATTCTTTTCAAATTTTAATATACATAAGTGTTTTAAATTTATGTGTATATTTAAATATACATAAGTGTTTTTTCACAAAAAGAGCCATAAGCAGTGTTGGCAGTGTGTTCTAAATGTATGTTGAAGGAAAAGCAAAATAGAATAAATATGTAAGTGATTCTAGAGTTAAAATTATCTGATTATTCCATTCCCAGTAGAATAAGAAATCTTCTAGATATCTTTATACATCTTTCATTAAGAAAACAACCCTTTAGCAGTATACCTCTTCACAGAGAAGCTTTCCATGCTTTGGCTAATTTGAAAAAAGCCTGCTGATTCATTTAAGGCTGAATGTAGTAGTGTAGTGTCTGATTTCAGTTAGATACTGTTTTTTTTTTTTTTTTTTTTTTTCCCAACTGTGGACATACTTGCTATAATGATAGGAAATTAATCAACATGGTCTGTACATTAAGATTTAGTCATGGCATGGTTAGGGCTAAATCCTACTTGTAAGTAAGAATCAAATATCTCATCTAATCAGCCTTTGAGATGCTATAGAGAATTTGTGCTTACATATACAGACAAGGAGCAAACATGCACATTGATTCAATCAGATTTATCTGTCCTTTATCCAGACATCTCTTCTAGGCCAGTGGTACAGAACAGCTAAATGAGTTGCCTAATTTTGACTTTTTTTTTTTTTTAATAAGCTCACACTGATGGAGACAGGAACTACCAATACCAATCTTTGGAAGATTTAATACATTTTGGATGATTGCCCTGGCTGCATTTTGATGGGCGTGCTCCTTCTGCAGCTCCATATGATCTTTCACAGGTATCCTTATTCAAGTGTTAACCACCAGGGACATTATCTGATCCTGATGACTGCCTCCCTGATGTTTTCCTCCAGTCAGACAGTAACTATCATTAACAGTCATGATGGCTGCATTCTGCTGGGGGACAGTCTGCTGGACTCAGGGACACAGGTAGCAGCACAAAATGGCCATAAGTCGATCATCTTATCCCATAAATATGGAGACAAGCCCAGAGCCCGGTGAGTTTTCCTTGCAGGACAATGGTGTTCACACCAGGATCTCCCCTTGAGCAGGGATGCCTGTCAAGTTTACACCTCAGGGTTAAGACATCCCCTACCAACAAAAGATTCATGGTTAGTGAGCATAGCATGTTAATTCTAAAACTTTGTAAACATTACTAAACTGTATCTAGGATTACCTGTGCACATTAACCCTTAGAAATAAACTGTTGACCACTGTGACACTGTGACTTTTATTCACAGAGCTTTTAGACCAGTGCTACTTGTCAAAGATACTCAGAATTTCACAAAAACATTATATCTAGTTATGGTAAATATAATATCTCTGCAAGCCCACACCATTCCCTGAAAATATACTGCAAAATTCAGAATCTTTTTTTTTTTTTTTTGTCTTCTCTTCTTTAGAGAAACTTGAGGATAGACTATAATTCACTGAATCAGCCAAGCTGATAGTCCTGCAATCTTACACTATTTTGTTTAATGATATATACTCCGCAGGCTTTAGTTTCCTCTTGTGATTAGTTTTACTGCAGCAGTATTTATACTCTGGCTTCAAGACTGCCTTAGAGGATTCCTGCCATCTGTTGGCTTATTCACATGTGGTACTCTGCTTTGGACTGTATTTCATGGTGTTATAATACCCAAATGTGTAGATACTAAGCGCATCACAGATATTTGGCAGATATATGAGAAAAAAAAAATCTTTTGATGCTATTTTTTCATTATATATATATATACACAAATATATCTTTTTTTTGGTGGGGGGGGGAAGGTTGGAGGCAGGAGAGTTCAAATGTTTTATTATCTGTTACAAATGCCTTAATTTTGAAGGGTCCTGGTAGTCACACACTTCAGTTGAAGAGACGATTGGCCTGATGTCGCCCAGACATTTTGATGTCTCCTGATGATACAGAGGGAAGCCAGTCTTCTATTTTTACCCTTGCCCTAAGTGTATACCCAATAAGAGTGCCAGTGTTCTTTTTACGTCTGAGTTGTTCCTTTAATTTTACTCACATGAAAACATAAGAAAACAAGTATGCACCAAACACTGGTTTGCTCTGCAACCAGACCAGATTTATGTTGTGCATCATGTATGTCTCTTTTAGAATTTGAATGCCTTTTCAAAGAAAAACTACCACACTTACAAGGTAGTTTTAATCAGGTGCTTCATCACAGTACTAAGAGAAATATCAAAGAGCTACATATTTATGTCAACTCTACATCAATGGTAATCTCTTCACTTTATAATAAAGGCATAAAAAATTGCTCTATATATTTAGTTCCACCCTTCCCTCCAGTAACTAAAACTATGCATAGCTAAAACTAAAACCATAGCAATAGCTATGTCAGATACACTCCTTTATAAACCACTAAGCTGTTTCATTGATATTTGAATATATATACTTCTCCTGCAGTGAAATTCTGCTGTATTTGGTGAAGAAAAATCAAATATTGTAATCTGAAGAAATTCAAATCAATTTGTGAGTATTATTAACTTCTGGTAGGATTTCCTGGGCATACACCAAGATTTTGTTACTGTAAAGACTGAATAATAATATTTTTAAAATTTGTCCAGTTAGCACATTTATTGTTTTATTTAAATCAAAATCCCTAGAGTTCCTCTTTCTAATATTTCATTTCTGTACAGAGGTGTTATAAATATACTTGCTATCTTTGTGATTTTAAACCCATATTAAACTTTATACTTTCAGAAAGGATAAAATATCTTTGTCATTTCTTCTACTTTTAAATCTGATAGACCCATCCAAAAACTATGGCCCTGGAAGTCATTCATTGAAAACTTCCCTTTGTGCTTTGTACTACAGTGAATTAAAAAAAAAAGTTGATAAACAGAGAATTAGCCATCACTACATACAAAACAACATCAACAAGTGGCTAATGTGTTTCCTAGGATCATGGAACTGCTGTTTTGAAGCAAACTTGTTGGTCCATTAAGAAGAGTATCCTGCATTTGCAGTGGTAAACTGTGACCGCAGTATACCACTTGATACCACAGGGGAATGAATACTGTTTGGAGCCTTCTGAAAGAATAAAGAAAGGAAAGAAGGGAAGAGAGAAAGAAAGGAAGAGAGAAAGGAAGAAAGAAGTAAAGAAAAGATACATAAGTGAAGTGAGAAATGTTGTATTCCCCAGTAAGAAGAATTCTTGCAAATGAGTTTCTGGCTATATGTACTCAAATGCAGAATCTCATAAATCCCTTTGATTTAGAATTGAGCAACCTACAAGGGTTTCCCGAGTCCAAATTGGCAGTGTGTCTATATGCATGGGAAATTTTGTTCCTGACATCACATCTTGTTTCCACTGTAACATCACTGGGTAATGGCCTTCACTTCCAGAATGCAGAAATCAAAGCAAGCTTCATCTACAGGCCTGCGTTTGGAATGAAATATGCATTCTTCTTCATTTCCTTGTCTCAGCTTTGTAAGGAAAGTGTTCAGTAGGTAAGATACACCTTTTCCCATGCAAAATACAATAGGAGATATAAATTACATATCTCTGTCTTCCAAAAAAATAGTTAACATAGTTTTTAACTAATTTTTGAAATTCATCCCATACCTTATTCAGTTAAATTCTAAATATAAATTAATCAGATCCATTAATACAACTTTGGGTTGAAAAAAAAGCAAACAAAAACCCCCTTGATATTCTTGCACTCCCAGTCCAAGCCTCCTAATCTTTCTAAAAGAAAACCTTTATAGTCACGCTAAAATCTTCAATATTATTTAGGCAACTAAATTCTATTCATATCCTTAGGTGCCTATGAGCAGGCATCAATTCAGTTCGAGCATCATCATAACTTATGGACATCATGCTATTCTGCCATTTTAGCTTTCTCTGTAAGTCCTTTCTGCCAGATTCTTCATCTCGAGGGGTTGAAATCTATATGTTGGATTTACAGATGTTTGTGTCCAAACCTAAAACTGTAAGTTCTAGAGAATATGTAACAATGACAATACAGCCAGGCTCAAATGGTACCAGGTACCACACTCAAATATATAAAACCTTTTCAGAACATTTCCCTCTGTTGCATAAATTCACTGTTTCTGGTGATGTCTGCAGAAAACATTGTTCTTCAGTGTAGGTATTCCTTCTTCATCCACCTTAGGCTTCCAGTTTTCAATTATATTGTTGGTTTGAACTTCTCCAGTGATTCCGCACCCTGTCTGCTAAATCACTTCCACAATACTTTCATAATGTCTTTTCCAAGACAACGCTTTGAGCTGGTTAGTAGGAAGTTTGTTTCCAGAAGTGCTCCCAAAAGTTCTTGTTTTCTAGCCCAATCTCATGACAATGCTTTAGCAGGCCTTTCTTCCTATTATACTTTGACACTCTCCCCTCAAATACAACATAAACCCATGACATCATGATTTGAAAGCTCAGATATGATAATTATCTCATTATCTTGGCCATATTTTAAAGAGATTTAAATTAGCAAATTATTTTGATAAATAGTTAAAAGGCTGAAAGACATGGTCATATGAGGCCCAGAAAAGACTGAGAGAGTGTGTGACTGCATCACCTACCTAACATAAGGTAGGTGACAAGGTAGGATGTGGAGCACCATAAAGGGAGGTAAAAGGTTGCCAGGTTACTCTGGGGCAAGCTAGCCAGAGAAAACCAGCCAGGGAGATAATGGGAACCTGAAAAACAGGAATAGTTTCTGGACACTGATTGGTTACCTTATGGCTGTTAACAGGACCGGACCAAGATAAGGACAGAGTCAAGGGATTGGCTGATGGCGTGGGAGAGGGAGCGTGAACAGCACAGCAACAATGCATGCTTGGGGGGCATACAAGAGCTTGTAGCTACAATAAAGTTGCTTCTGGTTCTTAACCTTGAGCCCCTGCTCTTCAATGCATCCACAGTAGGAAATTGGGAAAAAAAAAAAAAAAAAAAAAAAAAGCAAAGAGTTCATGATAAGAAGAATTTCCCTGTGTAGCTACAGGATCTTGTCAGGTGGGCTTACCACTGAGTTCAAGTATTATTCCATCAGAACTATGCAATATTAAATAGAATTATGCAGTGGCTTATGCAAAAGTAAATTTTGAGAATGCATTTCTCACATTTTTTTGTATAATGGCTATTCCCTTAAAAAAAAAAAAAAGGTAAATCTTTTCCTGAAAAGAAAGGAAGAAGTTCCTTAATAGCCTAATAGGTAGATTGCCCACAATCACTGTGAAAGAACATTTATTTGCTTTATTATTATTATTATAAGAAACTTTTTGGAGGCATGTCATGTGTGCAAAAACTTCAACATTCATTATGCAATCAAAAATACTGAAGTTGATTATGAATTTTGTCAGGTTCAATTATCGGGAATCTGAATTCTACTTTTTAGACCATATCTCTTCCATTGCTAAACAGTCATTTTATGACAGTCCCTAGTCTTTGACCTACTTTCAAACTTTCAGTTTCTCTTTGACACAAATCCAGAAAAGAAAAGGAAAAAGAAATTCAGCAAACAAAGTACAGAAACTCCACATATTTGTTGTGCTTAAACAATTCAGCTTTAATTTTCAAAAGAGGCAGGAAACTAGACAAAAGACTCTTAATCAGCACTTTCTATTTCCACATGTCAGGCATGCTAAGACAAAACTATCTTCCCTCAGGAAACAGGGAAAACTTTCGATTGTTCTTTAGAAAACTCACCTTTGAAACATGTTTCAAATCTCAACTTCCTGATTCCTTGAAAACATAGAAGTGCCCAGATGAGGAAAAAAAAAAAAAAAAGATTTGGGGACTGGAGGACTTTCACATTTTTCAATTGAATTTGTTCTTTCGATTTTCTTTTTTTTTTTTTGAGAATCAGTGATTTTGTGTCTTTTAAGAAGGTAGGTAAAAATAGGGAGTACTTTTAAATTTATTCCAATTTCAATTTATTTCATTTTTTTCTTTTCCCCAGAAACACTTGGGAAAATTCAACTCTTTGCTAAAGACAGAAAAACAGATGATTCAAAGCTGCAAATGTGATTTAATAAGACCTTTGAAACAGAGATCAAATCATATTTGCCAAAAATGAAGGGAAATTTTGAAAAATATAAACTTTTATTCAGCGACAAACAACTATATCTACTGCTGAGATGCAATTGTAACACCTCTTGTCAGCTACAGGAATGTACAGATTTAATTACATTTATACAATTAAACAGTTAAAAGAACTGCATAGTGGTCATGAATTGCCCCTGCATATAGTTACTAATTTATGGACAAGTGTAATTCTTTTAACAAACGACTCAGCCAAGAAGAAAGGAAGGATTAATAATATCATTATTTTCAAGTGTATGTAATTTGATGGAAGTGATATCTAAGCACTGATGATGTTCCATAGATAAAAAAAATAGCTGTGGAATTCAGCTTACTTGCCTTTTTTTGTTCCCTTTTTTTTACAGTTTTCTCTAATGATTTGATCAATTTAAATAAATAGCTTTAAATAGCCTCTGTGTTTGAGGTGATTGATAAAAAGATCTGATTTGAATAAGATAAGTAGTAGTATGGCAAGATGCTTTGTATTGAGTGCGCTAAACTATATTCATTTCATCTTTTTTTGTGTTTCATTTATTCATAAACTATGTTCTGTTATTGAATATAATTCTTGAGATGCTCTTTCATAAATGGAGAGGGTGAAAAGCAGTATGATTCAAGGTCATTTCTATTATCCTCTGAATATTATGGTGTTCTCCCACTGCATGCTCTGTGAAGTCCTTGTCTCAAGAAATAAGATCAGTTCTGCTCTCTGTCTGTTAGGCATCCACAGTAGTACAGCTCCCTCAGTGTCCTGTCTCTCACAAGCACTCATAGTAGATGCATACAGAAGGGTATAAGAACTAGGTGAGTAGAAAGGGATATTTTCTCAAGCATGATCTCCCAAATTCTGAAAATCAGTAGCTTTGGGACTTCCAGATTAAGAAGTGATATTTTTGTCTGTCTCTATTGTCAAATAGCACAGTACCAGAATTTACCCCTAGCCCCTAGTCCTTTGGTTGGTTGACTCTGCAGCTATGTTTTCTTTAAAATTAAAATAACAGCTTTCTGTTCAGACAAATCCTGGATGATATTCTGCAAATAGGTCACTCCATGAGCTGCTCTTTAGACTCATTATGGATTGAACTGCACCAGTTAATTCCTACAAAATCCTGCAATACTGTTCCTGTCAGAACTGTACCCTGATACAACCCTGTCTGCCCTCATACCATTCCCCCAAACCTTACTCCCACTGCTTCTTTCTCCAGCCATCACAGCCCTCACACAATCCTTTTCTCACACTATAAACTGGTGAGAAGAAGAATAAAAAATACTTTTAAAAATAATAGCAATCTTTAAGTCTATGGGTTATTGACTGAGTCTCTCAAAAGATCTGGGATAGTGTGGATGCAACAATCCACTGTAGAGACATCTAGTCCTAACCAGCCTAAATGCGAGCATCTCTGTATTACTTGATTGTCAGAGCTCATTTTCTGGAGCGAGTTGCTTTACCAACATAGAGATAGTCTCAGAGTATCTTTTCTTAGTAGCCTCTAATGGACTTCTTGTCTATGAATCAGCTTAATGCATCTCATAAATATCAAAATTTAAAAAATAAAAATAAAAAAATAAAAAAATCCACAAAGTTTATTGAAATTACATGATAGGATATGGTTAAAAGTGCAAAGTAAGGAGTGTGGAGCTAAAAGCCTGATAGAAGTCCACACATGAGAAATTTTACTTTGAGTTATCAAGGGACACTTTCATTATACTCCATTTACTATGTTCCTGTTTTTTCAGTTTTTATAGTTTGCTCAGTAGTCTGTTTCATGTTTGTTTGTATTAATTTTCTTTCTAGTTCTTCTTTTTCTCTGGGCTGGTTGAATCCAGTAATGTAACATACCCTGAAGCCATCCCTTTGAATTTCAGGTTGTGGAATACTGCATAGCAAAAATGGACAATATCCTCTGGAATTAGAAGAAAATATTTTTTAAAAAAATCTTATTTTTAATTATTTTAATAAAGATTCACCATAATGTAGCATATATACATCAGTCTTGTATTTAGGTAAGACAATGCTTTATGCCAAGGTAAAATATATATGAAGAGGCATGAGCACAGGAGAACGATGCAAAAATATTCATCATTGACTCATAAATCACCTCCAACTGCAATTATATTAATACTGCCCAGAGTACAAATTCTTTATTACAGAGTGAGTGGTCACAACATAGCGGATTTTGGGGCTAAGAAGTCATCAGCCCCATCTGATGATGATAGATGGGGTTGATGGGGCTAAGTCATCAGCCCCATCTTCAATCTCTAGTCTTCTACATTACATCCAAGTGGGCTTTTCAGTAGTTGAGAGATGAGCAGGATTGCTTTCACTTTGCTGTTACTGCTGGATCTCTCAATGCAGACAGTGAATAATGAGTTACTGACATCTCTGCTTCACAGACTGGCAAATTGCAGCACTGAACTTTCTCTCTGTCACTAGAGAGTGCACTGAGACAGGTCATTTAGGCAGAACAGGAGAACAATAGCTCTAAAGGATCAAAAAGAGTCATTAACCTGAACTATTTGTTTAAGAAACTTTCTATGTTAAGGAAAATAGGAGATTGCAATGTACAAGCTCTTCCATGGCACTTATATTAAAAAAAAAAAAAAAAAAAAAAGTTGTAACAGCATACTAAACATTTTAAATTTGAATGCATTTTTAAGTGAAGAGTGATTTTTATTTATCTTTAAACAAATTTCAGTACTTATCTTTCTTACATTTTTCTCTTTGCTTTTAAAGTGGGAAAGAAAACAGGCTTTCTTTTTAAGGGGTCAGAAAGTGTTTCATAATCATTATTCTGCCTATGAAGACTTCTAACACTACATGAAACCAGTGGAAACTGCCACTATTAAGTTGGTTAGGTCAACATAACATAAGGCTGTCCATATCACAATATTTACTCAATAGTGTTGTCCAAACACCAGAAAAGATTGAAGAGTATTTGTTATATTATTTAGAGATGGAATAATTAGCCTGCTTTTATTAGATTAGGAATTGGATTTTGTAGGAGGCTGGTCCAACAACTGGGTGCCACCTAAGTTAGAAAATTCTGAGAGTGCTCAGGTAGGTAAAAGCTAGGTAAATGAAAAGTTCTATATGGGAATGGTGAGGTTCTAAATAATATGTTGTGTGAGGTGCTGGAGAAGAAGAAATAGTTATCCTATAGTAATTCTATAGGATTATAGGATTAGAATTTAGAAAACAAGGGCACTGACAGATTCAGAAAAATAGAAAAAAAACAGTGGCAACAGTTATACTTATATACATATTCTGTACAGAGAGGTACCAGATTTTGAAAGAGGGTGGTGAAAAATTGAAGGCTTCTTATGAGAAGTATCAGAGCTGAACTCCTGAAGAATAATTGAGCCTGTTTTTCTTAACATCAAACCCAGTCTGTTGGGTTACTAGCATGAGAGACCTGCAATGTTTGTATCTGCTCGGTCAGGATTTTTTCATGCATAGCCCACTTGGATCACAAGGAACACCTGCAAAATTCAGATATAAGTCTGATTCTGTCATCCTCCAGAATTTGTAGCTCTTGGAGCTTAAGCCTCTCTTGAGTAGTGGTTGAGTTTAAAATGGTTTGGCTGAAGTTCATCAATGACCCTGCAAACTCTCTATCTGCTTGCCAAACTGGCATATTTCTCAATGAGATGGATATCATTAATGCCACTGGGTTCAAAGTCTTGAAATAATCTGCTTCTGTTGACTTAATCTTACTAATTAAAAAAAAAGAACAGAAATCTCTTTTCTGGATTCTCCCAATACTCAGATATATTTCTATCTCAAATTCTGTGGGAAAAAAAAAATGGAATATACTGTAAATTTTAGAATAAGTCATATTCAAGAGCACATATTGAGGTCATATAGTCCAGCCTCCTATTCAAATCTATGAGACCACACCAGGTGATGACAGCTTTTTGCAGCCTGGTTTTGAAAACAGTCTGAGCAACTTGTTCTACTGGCTGATTGTCTTAATGGTGAAAAAGTGTTTTTCTTTTCTTTTTTTTTCCTTACTACAGAACTTTTATACCACAATGCCATTAGACTATCACATTTTTACTAATATATTCTACTATAAACTGAATGGCAAGATGTCTTAAATCACGGTTTGATTGTCTTCTGGTACAGCGGAAGCCAATAGGTATTTCATAAAGGTTTTGAGTGGTTATCTCATTTCTTGTTTTAAAACTTTTTCGTCTTTCAACAGATCATTTAATAAAAGTTAAGTAGATGTAAAGGAATAAATCATCAGTTGTAAAGGTAATCTTTATTTTGCACACACACACTTGTGTGTGTGTGCAAAATAGGAGTGTGTGTGTGCAAAATAGGAAAGGACTTAGAGCACAGTCATAGTGTTTGGAGAGAAATCAGAAAATGCAATGACTATTTAATGATTAAAATAGTAGGACATACATGACACTATCTGTATACAGATAACTGGAGGGCATACTGGATAATAGGACAATTCCATCTTGGGAAAACCTAAGGTATACCCTCTCCTCTGTCAGGCATTGTTTAAGTAAGTCCATCGACTTCACTCTCTTGCAGGCATTACATTTCTTTTGTCATTAAGTCTAATGTTCAAAAGAAAGAACAATGCATGGCATTGTTCACAACATGTCAGTTACTTAGCATGAACTGACCTGAAGGTGATACCTAGAAATGAAATAAGAACAAGGATCGCTAAGATGCTATAGTACTACACGTCAAGAAAAAACACAGCATAATAATATGATTGTTTATTTGTATTTAAACCTATGACCCATTGAAAGTGAAGAGGGAATGCTATTTTCATTTTCAGTATTTCCACTGTGTTTAATAATACCATGTTTCTTTTCATACACAGTATTTCTCCTAAAATCTATGCCCTGCAATCAAACAGTATGAGTTTCCACACATTGTTAAAGAAAGAAATGGAGTGAGGAAATTTTGAATAAAACCTCTCCTATACAGATTATTCTTTTTTTTACTGCTTTCTCACTGACTATTTTAATTACATGTTTTGCTAAAAAAAAAGTCTGAGAATGGATTCCAAGACTGAAATAATGGGAATGGCATTAAGTATAAAGAAACAGGTCAAAATAGAGGAAGTAAAATAGATATGAGGAGAACAATGAGAAGTATGAAAGGAGCCAATCCATTAGCCATTATGAGGACTGGTAATAGTTGTAGAGCAGCCTACAATGCACGAAAAAGCCATGATGTCTGAATACTCTCATCTACAGTGAGGACTCTTCTGTGAAGCAATCCTCTCCAGTAGACAAGGCTTACTGGAAATGACAAGAAAGGTAGGGCATATATTAGACTTCTTTTTTTGTATGTAACAGTGTATACCAGAATAATATCTACTGAGCCTAGAATGGGAAACTTGCTGGTCAGTAAAATGATTGGCATGATCTAAACTTGGAGCATCTCTTGAGCTAAATCAATTTATGATAGAAGGAATAAAAGTTAGAAATGCAAGGTAGAAGCTACCTTTTGAGGGATGTCCATGAGTATTGCCTCGGTCGGCTTATTATTATATACAGAGAAATAATTGTTAAGAGCTTCATAAATAAAGCTTTAAAAAAGGCTATTTAATGTACCCACTTTGCCAGAGGCCTCACTTTCTTTGTGTGTAGGATTTTATTTAACTGCTGCATCAGTGAAGGATGATAGTTTACTCAGATTGCCGTTATTAGAAGAAATGATAACGTCTAAGTAGCAGGAAAAAAAAAATAAATAAAAACCTATAAGTGCTTCACCCAGATGCTTTTCACTCTCTCAGAGATGTTTTCTATGGAAATGCATAGCTTCTTTCTGTAACTGCTATGAATTACAATATACCTTATGAAAATGCCTTTGTAATTCATAGATAAAAAGCACTGACAAACTGTCTCACAAACCAATGCACTTTTATATTCTGTAGTTATGAACCGGATACATGCAACTTGTAGTCTTTAGAGTGCAGGCCACAATTCAGCTGCCTGGTAAACTACTTCATCTATGGTACAAAAAGTTGGGGGAGAAGGCATTGAGTTGTGATGATTATAAATACAACTCAATTGTCAGAATCACAAGTACTACTTTGCTTACACCAACACTTCAGAATCAAAATAAGTGTTTTGCAAATGCAGACATGCAAAACAATATACATTAAAATCACAAGGAGGTAACACTAATTTGGGGCAAGGACAACACTGTCATATTCATAAGCTTCTAACGTGTCAAAAGGATCATGAAGTTGTAAAATCAAAACCATAGGAGATAGAATTAGACGGAAGGAACTGAACATGCTTTAAATAACTAATGAAGTACTACAGTCTTCGTTGACAAAACACATGCTATCTGAACACAGCAAAGAGTGCAACACGGAAGTTTTGCCACAGGAGAATTCAGAATGAGGCAGTCACAAGGACAACCAAACCATTCAATTATAGAAAATCTAAAATTAATTTACTAAGCGGGATGATTATAGAGGGTGGATACTGATTTTTGTTCCAGGATGTCAGCTTTCTGTCTCTCTCTCACATACATAAACCCTCTCTTACATGCATTTGGTATGGACTACGCTCATACCACTCTACCCTCTGGTCTCACTGGGACCAAAACCATGGACTCTGGGAAATACTTCCCCACCTGGTCAAGATGCTCAGCTGGTGGCTGCTAACAACGCTCTTGCTCCTTAAGCTCAGCCTCTACATAGTGATGGATGTCCAGGGACACATTCCTCCTCTGCAAGCCCCACAGGACTGCTGTCTTTTCCACTTACTGTTTTCTAATTCAGATGGTGGATGCAAGCCACAAATTGTCTTACTAATCAGCTAGCCTTGGGCCAATCTCTGTCTTTCTCCATAGCTAAAGCCAATTAGTGGTCATTACTTTGGTCATTACCATCCTCTGACTTTCAGCTCCAAAGGTGTTTAAAGGATATAAAGTTGTTATTTGCCACCTGAGCTTCTCTCTTACTTTCCTGACATAGCTAAACCATGAAATAAGGCTGGTGCAATCCAGAGCTCTACAGCAGGAACCGCCTCCCCAAACTCTTTGACAATTGCTTATACTTTAATTGTTTTCCAGTGCATCTGAGAACCTCCTCCTAAGTTAGAAGTGAGCAAAATTTGGGTGGGATTCACTCCACGACAAATCTTTTAAGGAAATATTTCCCTGAAATATTTGTCATGTATTCTGAGTTTGTTATTATACTTATGTATAATATATATTCAAACTTCCAGATACACATTGTTCAAAATTTTCAAAGAAATCAATTTCAGATACAAATCAAATTATACATGTGCCAAAATTAATTCTTTGCTGATGACTTAGATTAAAATAAGTTGTATTTTACACAGATGTGAATGAGCTACATAAATTGAGCTAGGACAATTTACACAGATTCACATTTCAGAATTGTATCAGCAAAGGATCTAAAAATGTGGTGCATATGAAAGTGCACTAGTGAACTAGTGAACTAGTTGGTTTGCTAGTGTTAATTGTTTTCTGACAATTCCTTTCAGAAAGTATCTTGAAATTTCCCAGAATTCAGAAAAAAATTGGGTGGAAATGAAACTTTTTTTTTTAATTAAGGTCAAAAAGATCATTAAACAAGAGACATAACAAACTCTGAAACATTTATATTTTAATTACTTTCCTCAAGAATCAAGATTTTATGGACAGATAAATCTCTGGAAACTGTAACGATCTGGAATAAAAGGTGACTGTCAGCAGAAAATTTCCTTTGTTGCAAGAATTATAGTTGATAATAGTTGTACCAGTTTAAGTATCACAGTGCCACAACATGAAGTTTTGTCCTAACCCTGCCTTCTCTACTACCTCTTCCCACAATGCATGTACAAAGGAAAACTTTGTTAGCTTAGATACCGGTACTACATTTTGCAATTTCTAATACATATCTGCAGACCTTAAACTTTATTAATCAAGAAACATTTTAAAATAACTTTTTTTTTTGTGAAATTCTGATGACTTTACCAATTTTTTTGTGACAGTATAAAGAAAACCTGCCCCCTTGCACTTCTAGATACAAGGGATGAATTTCTAACAAAGTCTATCAGAATTTTTTTCAGGCTAAAATACTTGATTTTGCCTAGTTGTTTACAGAATCACTACAGAATGAGAGCCTTCTCCAAGAAACATTCAAATCAGAATGCTGTTGAAGCTAGGATGGTCGAAGGAACAAAGGGTATGTCTGTTTTTTTTTCCAGACACATTAGCTGGTCTACAGAGTAATCTCTGTAGCACACACACAATATAAGTGTATGCCAACACATTTGTATTCCCAAAGTATCTAACAAATATCCTGAAATCCAGAAGAGATCTATATCAAGGAAATATCTTTTTGTCCATAAATGCCTTTTTTAGTGGATACTTCTATAGTGACATCAAAAATCTCTTTGATTTTAGGATAATATACGATATTTTTTTGTTTCAGAAAACAGGACCTTTCCTTTTCATATGCATCTCTTCTTTTTATCCTTCTTTCTTATGAGGTCACGATTGCCACTGTTACCCTTTGGTGTGTGGCATTGGAGAGCATCTGGCTGTGCTTATGAGGTCATTATTGCCACTGTCCCTCACTGGCCTGTAGCAAGTCAGAACTGCTGGCTATGCTTGTGAGGTCTTGATTGCCACTGTCACTCATTGGTCAGTAGCAAGCTATAGCTGCTGTGTGTGCTTGGGAGGCCACTGTTAATGCTATCATTCATTGGCTGTTGGTGAGCCAGAGTATCTGGTTATTCTTGTGAGGTCACTATTGCCACTGTCACTTATTGGCCTGTGGCAGGCCACAGCTGCTGGCACTGCCTGTGAGATCATGATTACCACTATCACTTACTGGCCAGTGGCAGGTGTTGCAGATTGAAAGTGGTGGAGGTTGTTGTGGAAGCAGGAGATGTCAAATACTGTGTTAGCAATATGCCCAACTCTGACAGTATTGGATTCACAAAAAGTCTGTCAACTGTAGTTGAGTTCACGAATAGCATGATTTATTCAAATGCAACATCTCCCATTGGGCTGCTGCTGTGTGGCTTATCTGCACCACAGCACAGGAAGTACAACTGACTTTGGCCACGGTGTCTTCACTCCACTCCAGCCTCCGTTATTCCTCTTTGGAGCTGTTAGGAGGGCAGATTGTGTTGCCTAGGGAATCATGGAGGAGCAGAGTCCATGCCTCCCAACCGTCCTGGAAGAGGGCACTGTGTATCACCCTAAGAAAGCTTCTGTAATGCCAAAACTTCTGTTAGGCCCTAGTTTTTCTCTCAGTTCCCTCTTTTCAAACAATTCTTCCACATCAGGTCAGTGCTGTTGTCTGTGCTCGTGAGGTCACAATTGCTACTGTCACTCCTTGGCCAGTGACTGGTCAAAGCTAATGGCTGTGCTTGGGAGGTCACTATTGCCATGGTCACTCATTGGACATTGGCAGGTCAGAGCATCTAGCAGTACTCATGAGGTCACGATTGTCACTATCACTCCTCGGCTAGTGATAGACCAGTGCTGCTGTCTGTGCTTACACTTGTTTGCTGTGCTTCAATTCCCCTGGATATTTCCTATTTATCCTGGATTATTAACCATTTTTGACCTGTTATGCTTCCTGTAACCTGTCAACCTTATTAATATATAGTTACTTGGAGTTATTCTTATCCTTTTGTTTTGTTTTGTTTACTTACAAAATTTCAGTCACTTCTTTGAACAGGTTCATGTTTCATTTTTTCATTAAATCAGTATTTATCAAAGCTTGTCCTGGCCTCCTTTTCAACTAAAATATTCTACAATATGTATGCATTCTTTCAATATGATAAGTCTTTCCAATATCTAAAGACCACAAACATATGCTTCATAAATTCTTAAAATTTATTATCATTTCAATCAAAAAAAAAGGAAAAATATTAGAGTAATTTAAATTGGAAGAGACCTCTGGTGATCACCAAACAGTGTAAAGGCAAAAATTAGATCTTTCCCTTAAATTTCCCTTTTTAAGACTAAACCCAGCTCCCAACCTCTCTTTGTGCTGATGTGCAATCCTTCTAGTCATTCAGGTACCCCTCTTCTGGTTTTGCTTCAGTTTGTCAATAATTTTCCTATAACAGGGAGCCTGAAATTGAATAATGAATGCATCAGTGCTGACCGAGAAATGGCTAGCAGATTAACAACCTTTCAGGAAAGGATTTGGGGATCTGAACATGAATCCACACTGAGGCACTACCACTTACAATGCTGGGTTAGCCAACTATAACTGCAAGTGAAGAAAATCTACTTGCAGTAGAGTCCTCTCTGTTTGGAATTCGTGAAGGCAAGGTTGCAATACTGTGTCCACTTTTAGCTCCTTCTAAAAGAAAGATATCAATAAACTTCATAAAGTCCAGCAGAAGGCAACTAAGATGCTTAGAGGACTGGTGCACATAACATGAAGATGGGGTTTCCTGAGTTTGCGTACCCTGGAGAGGAGAATACAAAGGGAGCAGGGGAAATCTCACTCTGCTAGATAGTCTTTAGACTTTAGATAGTCTTCCACTATCTAAAAAGAGGGTAT
>NW_010584361.1:90519-110703 GCF_000705375.1 Tinamus guttatus | reverse complement strand
ACGGCGGCGCCGCCTGGCGGCCGCTGCGGCCACTGCCAGGAGGGGCAAAGGGCGGGAAGGCAAGGGCCGAAGGGGGCAAAAAACAAGGAAAAACCTGGGAAAGGCAAAGGGCAGCAAGATAAAAAAAAAGGGGGGAACAGAAGGAGAGCACCAAAGGCCTCACGGAAGGAGATAAGTGCAGGAAAGAGAGACAGAGAGAGGAAGAAAGCAGATAGGGGCAGCCTGGGAGCAGCGCGATAACCTGACGTCACCTCTCACCCAGAAAGCTGACAGCTGCCATTTGCATTGCCCAGCAGATCCCCCCCACAGCAGCTCCCACCACACTGAAGAGCTGCTCCACATGCGGGGGGCAGTCTCAAGCCTAGGGCAGTGCAGGCACAGGCTCATCCCCAGCCACAAATGCTGCTCCGCTCACCCATGGCCATGCATCCAGATGGACCTGAGACACAGAAGCCATTGGGTGGCCAGCCACAGGGACACAGCCCCAGTGCAGAACTCACTCACAAGGTGACTGTAGACCTCATCCTGCTGCTCAGCCGCGCTCAGCCCTTCGCTCGCGGCAACGCGCTGCTGCACCGACGCAAGGAACGGGGCACACCAATGCAGAGCCACCTCACACACCTGGAAAAGAGCATCAGGAAGACAGATGCTCGTAGGGCTGCTCAGGACACTAAGCTGGGGTTTCAGAGGACATAACACATCAGTGCAATCCAGCAGCAGGGAAGCTGCTGTCACATCTGCCAGCCAGCTAAAATGTGCTATGTTAATGTTAGTGCTAACTGGTCCGCTTCTGACACATAGGTAAAATTACTCGGTGTGTGAATGCTGAGTTTTACCAAGGCCAGGGCAGCATCTGGATTTCATTGCCACCGGAACTGACAGGAGGAGCACCTGAGAGACTTGGATGTGATGCGAAGTGGAGGTACTATCATGTAACATTCCAGTTTGATCCACAGCTCAGGATTCCCAATTAACATCACGGCAGGTAAAATTAGACTTTTGCTCCACAGCGCTTTCTAGTATTCATTGCTTGAAGGCTTTTTAACAGCAGTTACTCATGCAAAATACACTCCTCTCCTTCTCTTCATACTGAGTTATTAACATTGCTTTCAAATGCTAGGGAAAGGGCGGAGAATGCTCTTCATTTCTTTCAACGGACACACATTCAGCCACAGTAATCACACAGCCGCTATCCTCCTGGCTGCAGGCCAGGCTGCACAAGTCCAATCTTCCGCCCAAGTTAACAATTCCTGGAGCAACCTTTTGCCAGATTTACTATTAAACAGCACATGGAAGTGGCGGAAAGCTGTTCTGAAACGGTATCTGATAAAGCTCTAGCCTGCTGGGGATTTATAGTAGCATCTCAAGCATCTCACAGTTTCATATATGAACTGAGCAAAGGTTTATTAGGAGATAAGGGTGTATCCTACAGGAGGCGGAGCACAAGACAATAGCTTCAAAGGTCAACCTCCCTGATTAATCAGTTACGAATATTAGATGTTGTCACGACAAGGTCACAGGATTGCCTGTGACAATTTTGTCACAGGCAAGGTTTTATGGATGTCTGTCACGCATTCTCATCTGACAAACAAACAAATCTGGGCTTTTTAGGGCTCAGAAGGCATGGCCTGCAATGATAGTAAAGTAACAAAACTTTTATTGAGGTTGATGATCTCTTAGGAAGAAGATCAATAGATTTGCCCTGCAGTTCAGTGGGAGCTAGTGTCACGCCCCACACATGAGGTCTGGGTACATCTCTGTTGTGTTCCTGTTGTATCATTACAGCTACTCCTCCCAGTTTTGTGTCATCAGCAAACTTGCTGAGGCAGCACTCTGTGCCTTCATCCAGGTCGTTGATGAATAAATTGAACAGGACTAGACCAAGGACTGACCCCTGGGGGACCCCGCTAGCTCCAGGCCTCCAACTAGACTCTGCACCGCTGATCACCACCCTGTGAGCTCTGCCATCCAGCCAGTTCCTAATCCACCTCACTGTGCACTCATCTAGCCCACACTTCCAGAGCTTGCCCAGGAGGATGTTGTGAGGAAAAAATAGTAATGCAAATAGTAATGCAAATATGAACAGTGGCTTTTTCTTTAGATAAGCTAAGTGTGCCATTTTGGCCAACAGGACTCAGTGTGCATTGACTCACTCAAAAATCATCTAGAGGATCATTTGTAGACCTGTGTGCAAAATTATGTATATGTATCTATAAAGTCCTATCAGATTTCCAAGCTACTGCAAATATCTGTAAGAACAAAACAAAATAGTTTGTAATCTCTGTTTTCTTTTTTGTTCTTTTTTTTTAGCATCACAGTGCCACTCTTCTTGAAAGCTGACAGCCTCCTCTGAGTGAATCCTGTGCAAATGCTCCAGATTTTGCTAGCCAGCTTGCTTTGGACAAGCCCAGACCTGATACTAGAAAAGATCTGCTGAGGTTTCTGGAGATAAGCTTCCTGAATAAAATAACCCTCTTTTAGTACCTATTTGTGCAAATGAGCTCCTTGTCAAGCATTGCCAAGACTATGCTGTAATCTTCACTGGCCATTAGGATGCTGAAAACCCTTGTATAAACATACTACAGAACTAAGTACATTTCTATTAGCAATAAAAGAAGGACTAAGAGAGCCTAGAAGCCAAAAGCCTAGTAGGCTGGTTGCTGCTGCTGAGACACGTATCTATCCTACGTATGCACCTACCTCAGAAAGCCGGAATGCTGATGTTCTCAACCCCACTGCTCTTGCAGAGCAGTGCTCATTGAGCAATGAAAAGTCCTCCTAAGATAATGAGAGCATAGAACACATTCCTTTAATTGGAAAATGTCTGTAATGTGCTTTTCTGCATCCCTCTGCCAGCGAGAGGGATTTTGATTGCGTGGATTACTGTTCTTGGACTACTCCTCGGGACTTGGCAGAGTCCTTTGGCAGGGTGGTACCTTGGACGCCAGCAAAGTGACAGAAATCCAGTGGAACTAAGCCCAGGAGTTCCTCCAAGCTGTCCCAGAGCCCAGCAGACATTGTGGTTACTGGATGGCTACAGCCATCCTGCTAAATAAAACAAGCACACAGAACGCGCCAGTAGACTGCCCCACTGACCATCAGCGTGACTTAACGGCTAGCACAACCCCTGGAGGCTGTGGCCGTGTCCAGGCCCAACTGCATGTGCCAGAGACCAATTCTACTAGACAGTAGAGACAGGGCTGCATCAGGTTTGTCTCCCTTTGAGAAAGGGTTTTCTTAGCCCTTAAGTAACCCTGTAGACCCTCATAGCACACACCAGATCATAACTTACATGCCCTCCGCGTTATCCTATGAAAACACCACTGAGATGGGGGCCAGCTTTGCATCATTTCAGGTACTTTGAACTGAGAATAAAACATACAAAAATTGTAACTGACTCAGAGCCATGGCATGTTACACGGGTCCGGGAGGAGACCCTGGGCCAAGTGCTGCCTGGCAAAACCACAGCCAATCCTTTAACCCTGCCAGAGAGGGAGGCCTGTCAGAGCTGTGTTAGTTTTGAGAGCTTGGGGGTGACCACCTCAGGACAAGCTGCACCGTGCCCCGTACGTCATGCCCCATCCATCAGGTCCTGTTAGGCATACATATAGCTGCCCTCCGTGGTCACTGGGACCCTCAGGTAGTTTGGGATGCTATACCGTACACCCAAGTCACTCCAGGTGACACATTTTGCTTGGGTTGGACCCCGTGGAGGTGTTGCCCTGCTGCTCGTTTATAACATGTTCTGCTGAAAGAACAAAGAGGTGAAAGTGCTTGCCACGTGCTGGCCCTGCCTTCTCCGACGGAGCTGCATTCGGCACAGCAGAGCCGAGGTGGGAGGCTCCTCCCGGCCACAGGGAGGGAGCAAACCTGACCTCCTCACGCTCGGCTTCGCAGCATGGGCAACGACACCGACACCGACACCGCTGGGACAGCCTTTCTCCTCAGGCTCGCCGAGCGGCTGGGACTGCGCACGACGTCTCGCCGCGCGAGGGCCTTCTCCCCCTTCCAGCCCTGCCACCTCCTCGGCGCTGACCACGGCTTGCTGGTGAGTGCGGCAGCAGCGGCACGGCACGCTCGCTAGCGGGACACATTTAATAATTCTTTTCACAGGAGGCAGCTTACAAATCCATAGTAAATCGGCTGCCAATTAACATAGGGAATTGCCTGAGGCGCATTATCCTCATTTACTCAAACGCTTTTAATTTCCAAGAATGCTCCCACGAAAGAAGAACCTGTCGCCCTGGAACGACAGTACAAGGCTGTGCTGCCCACTCTGTACTCTCATGTGCCGTCGGTGGGCAGTATAAATCCCTTCAAAAGCATTGATTTTAAAAAAGAAAGGGAAAAAAAAGGTATACTTAGTACAAAGCGCAATTTCCATTTGTGTAAAATGTATAACACTTATTTTACCATTTCAGCTAGCAGCAGATTTCAAGACTACGCTTTGTTTGTCACCAGCGTAAATAAGGAAATAGCATAAAAATAAATTTAAAATATAGCTTTAAAATAACTCAAAAAATAGTCTGGGTTTTTTTTTAAAGGTTTTGATCTGCTGCCCTTAGAAAACTTTGCTGAAATTTGCTCAGGATTTTAAAACACTTTCTCCCTAAGTAATTTCAACTCTCTCTTGAGATAAAATACTTAAAATAATTGGTTGGATTTTCAAATAATCAACTGAAATACACTGCTGATATTTTCCATTTGAAATTTTAGTACTGCTCTATAAGACATTTTTTTTGTTGTTTTTTTTCTTTTTGAAAGCAGCAAACTCTCTTCAGTGCCCAGAGCTTTGCAGGAAGATTGGCAGCAATATATATCATTTACCTCTTTTATAGGTACAAAATACCTTAACTATTTTTTAGAAAACAAACAGGTTTACTAAAATAGCTAGAAAGATTCTAAATACGATATTGCTGTGGCTCAAGTAGACTTAGATCAGTGTGACTTTACTGCATCTTTTTTTAAAACCATTGTGTATGAAGAGAAAATAAGACTTTGGACTTCCCCAGTCTGAATACACAGAATACACAGAAAAGTAAGCACCACAAGGATTTAGTACTCCTTGGATTGAAACAGTGGGCAAAGAGATTTGCTGGTATTTTATATTAAAGCATGTTTTGGTTAAATCTCGAGATTCAGTATTCTGAAGTTTTCCACATGCGCTATTTTGTCTTCTGGTGTGATATTATTATGAGAGATTACCGTTACTTAGCGTCTGCTTTGAAAGACGGTAAAGGAAAGGGCTCTTACTTCAAGAAAGTTTTAGTAAGAATAAAATGGTTACAACTTAAAGAGGAGTAAGGAACACTGAAAACTAAAGTACCATTCCCCTTTGCCTCTTAAGGGCCTGAAATGCCAACCATCGCAAACAGGATCACCACAGAAATGAGTCTGAATATTTGCAAGCTGTGTGCTTAATTTACAAGGTTCATGTTGGATCGCATCACCTGAAGCAAAATTATTCAGCATGTCCAGATTACAAAGTTTGAAAATGTTTCTTATTCGTTTATCCTATTGAGTCAGGAAATTAAGAAATTGAAATATTAAATTAAGGGATGCTAAGAAATTACTGAAGCAATTTATAAGACTGAACATCGCCGAAGAAAAGTTTTATTCTATTAGGCTTTAACTGAAATCAGTGCTGAAATCATTGGCAGTAAAAATACTTTAAGAAGATCTGGGAAAAAAATGCAGTGTGTAAAATTTCCAGAGTTCTTCAATTTTATATTCAAGCAATACAAAAATAAGATATTTTACTCATAGGTGATGTGATATGAAACAGCTGGTTTATCACATTATCAAATACTTCTGAATCCTGCAAAGCATTCTGACTAGGTACCACATTCAAAACAGCAATTCTACACATTTTCACTGAATCTGCTGGCCATTTCCATTCTAAAGTCTAAATATACAATTTGCAATGAATTCTAGGCAATGAATTCTTCATTTCTGGAGTTTTTAATTTGCATACATATTGATTTGACTAACATTTCTCATGGTTCTTGCTCTGTCCTGCATATGTTGACTTACATATTTCATGACAATATGCAATATTAAACTGAATAAATAATTTTTAAACAAGAACTAGGGTAATATTAAGACAACAACAACATTTCAGGAACAGTGACAAACAGCTAACCATTTTACTGTCTTTAAAGGAGCATGCTCCCATCTTGCTATGAACAGACGGGCATACAGTCCACTGAAGATGAAGTTAATTTACCAATTAAGTTATGATTAGATTTTGCAACTGTCTGCACGGAGCATTTTAGAAGCTAGATACATAAATCTATACCACAGGATTAGACACCTCCATAGGAGGCAGGTCTCTCAGTGGCTAGTTAATACAGCAGTCTGAAAGAGATCTCAAGACCCTGAATGCACAAATCTGTGGGAGAAAAATACTGTTCTTTCAGATTGCCCATGTTTAAGGCACTCATTCCTGGAGGCATTTGCCTGAGAAAGCACATGGTGCTAGAAAGAGCATTTGCTGATCGTGACCCCCAGTAGCTTCAAAATTGTAAAGTCATCTGAACAAATGTTAGAGTGGAGGAACGCCAGGTCCTTTTGGCTTTTGCAGATTTTGACCTGACTTTTCAGTGAGTCACCTGTTATATCTGTGATTTCAAAAAAGCCTATAGAGTTTATTTACAAAACTTCTCTCTCCAAGGCAGCCCTCCAGAAAGAGGATGCTGTCAAGCTAAGACCCACTGCAAAAGGCACCCACTTGCTTGTAACTGGAGAACGGGGACCCTTCTAGCTCCCTAATACGACACGAACAACAGAGCAGAGCCAGCTCTGCAGCCACTCAAAGGCCTTTTAAGGTTTGAGCCCAAACAGCTTGTGTGAAAGAAGCCAAGAGGGACGCCTGCAAGGATGCCCACAGCATGGATACATGGCACAGATGAAGGGAGAGGACTCTGGAATGCTAGACTTCCTGTATGGCATTTACACAAATGTGGCCACACTGCACTTTGATAGGTCTTTCTCACCACTTTTTTTTTATCCCTATTTTCCATTTGCAGAGGAAAAATGGCAGAAGATCAGTCACACATAAGCATTCAGATGTCCGACTCCAGCACAAACGGTAACCCAGGCGGACAGCAGCCCCCTCCAGACTCAGCCAGCAAAGGAGGGAGCACATTAACTTTCCACAACATCTGCTACCACGTGAAGATGAAGAACGGCTTCCTGTGTTGTAGAAAAACAGTTGATAAGGAGGTTTTGAGAGATATCAAGTAGGTATTTATACTTCTCTTTAGATTATACATGTTTTGTTTCTGTTCTTGACAAGTAAGACTACTGAAGTCAGTGAGCCACTCAGAACAACGTACAGAATTTGGTCAATTTTTAGAAAAAATATATACATATGGTTGCTGCAAATTAGCTGCCAGCTCCCTGATAGGCTCTTCTGGTGTGCACTGAAGGTTTCTGATGAGGTCCCCTGTGCTTGGTCCATAAAATGGCACTGAAGAGCACTAGGTGTTACAGTGAAAAATATACACAAATAAACGCGCTTCCTAAAGATCTGCAAAATCAAACTGACTGATGCTTTTTCTTGGCTAAAGAATATTATTGTACAGATCCTGTGAAACTTCTTACACGTGAATCAAGTTCAGAAAAAGTATTAAGGCCAGCTTCTTTAAATGCAGTCCATAGTATATTCTGCCTATAGTGAGCTGCTAAGAGAATAAAATTTTCCAATTGACTGTTTCACATCTAGAGATACTTTGGGGAAAAAGCCTGCACACAGGGCATCAGTCAGATTTACTACTTGCAAAAGGAATAGGATACAGCAGTTGGTTCTTCAAATAATCTTATCTAGGCTACCAGACGTAGCAGTAAGAGAAGATAGATAAATAAATAAATAAACTTTGTCTTACAGTGGCATTATGAGACCAGGACTGAACGCAATTTTGGGACCCACTGGCAGTGGGAAGTCTTCGTAAGTATTCTCTTTGCTGGCAAGAATGTGGTTTCACTTATATCTGTGCAAATCTTATTGATTTCTGCAAAATACATTCAAAAAGCAACTAACCTAAATGACAAATGAGTTGTTTTGTTTTTAATAAATGGTGTTCTGATACGCTGACTTTATACATTGCTCTAGGTAAATCAGAAAGTGTGTGTTACTAAAAGAGTCCTGGAGTCACAGTCATTACTTCTTAACTGAGTTAGCAAAGGTTATGGAGCAAATACTCATAAAAAAAAGTTCATTAGTGACCTCGTCACAGGAAAAGCTTCAGACAGAATCAGTGCTTTACTGGATACTTAAAGCTGCATTTGCGAAAGGAACTTTACTCTTTCATGTGTAATAGCTGAGCTTATGCTGTGTCCATAAGGCATTAATGGCATCCCTCTCCTTTTCTCGGGATTTTTAACATGTAATGGTTGTATGTAGCTCCTTATTTCATGGACTGGGTTTGGTGTTCAGGGCCCTCAACTCTTACTGCCTAATTTTAGAAACTGATTGACTTTTCTTCTAGTCTACTTGATATTTTGGCTGCAAGAAAAGATCCTGATGGGCTTTCAGGAGACATTTTGATAAATGGAGCTCCTCAGCCTGCCAACTTTAAATGCACCTCTGGATACGTAGTACAGGTATGTAATTTGATGTCTTCATGGTTTTTATTATCCCTTGATAACTGCAGTTGTAGGAGATAACAACTACTGTCGTAGCATTACAAGTAACTTGCCTTTATCAAAGAACCAAGGCCTGTGCATCTCTACATACACCTACCTTCATAAGGAAAGAGATTCCCTTTTGTATTTGCACCTCTATCCTTACTATCCTACAATAAACTGGAGGGGACCCTATGGATCCCTCTTAGAGGGATCCCCTCTTAAGAGGGGATCCTATGGGCCCCTCTTAGCAAAACCATCTCCCTATTCTTCACCTGTGGGACCAGGGGTCGGCTATCAACGTGCACAGAGTATTTTCCAGGCGTGACGCTTTCTCGTCACATACAGCTCGTGTCAGCTTGCCTGGGCATCATGCCACCCACTCTTGCTCTGGAAAATCTTTTTCTTTTCAAAAAAGAAGGGAGGGGATAGAGGAGAGAGAAGCGTGAAGGATAAAAGAAGGGAAACAACATCCTTCTCAGTGGATGAACACCAAGTATCTCCTTTTTGCTTTGGAAGGACGACGTGGTGATGGGAACGTTGACTGTAAGAGAAAATTTGAAGTTCTCGGCAGCACTCCGCTTGCCAAAGTCAGTGAAGGAACAGGAGAAGAACGAGCGAGTTAACCGGATCATCAAGGAGCTGGGCTTGAGCAAAGTGGCAGATTCCAAGGTAACAGCATGTGAACCTGCTGCTTAGCATGTGAACAAACAGTAAATGGTGCATGTAAATGGCTCAATGTGGCATGTATATAATGCAGAATTAAAGAGACTTTCAGTAGTTCAGGGATACATAAAACCTATATCACTGTCTATCCTTATGGACTCTGCTGTTAGCTCCATCACTACATTTTACATTTAGGACTACTTTAGAAAGTCACTCGTGGTTGGAAAAAGGAGAACAACTCAGGTGATATTAATGCTAAGGAGTGACCTCTACACGTGACAGCGCCAACTGAGACTAACACCTCTAAGTGAATCTGAGAGTGGGGTCAGAATCTCTCAGAACTCTTCCTGTTGGTAGGATGCTGCTCACTGAAGTAGTTTTACATCAGATCAAATGGCACAAGTTTCTTGTTCTATGTCAGGTTGGTACCCAGTTCACCCGTGGCGTGTCTGGAGGAGAGAGGAAGAGGACAAATATTGGGATGGAGCTTATTACAGATCCTCCTATCTTGTTTTTGGATGAGCCAACTACCGGCCTCGATGCCAGTACCGCTAACGCTGTCCTGCTGCTCCTCAAAAGGTGTTTGCCTCCGAATCAGCTTCCTATTTTCACCATTCAACTCTGCTAAATTTCAGTGGCATTTTACTTAAATTACTGTTAGACTGAAAAAACACAGACCAATGAGCCAAGACTGCACAGGCAGTAGAAAAAAAGGCTTTATGAATCACTCACCTCAAAGCAGCTACTCACATTATTACACCTAGTGTCTTGCTGGAAGCAGAAGCACACCAGGACTGTAAGTGATAGCTGGGTTCTTGGTTACCTCCATTATTGTAGGTGGCTAAAAAGAGATTAAAATGCCTCTTGTACAGCCTGGTAAGGAGATGGATTCTAATACTGAGGGTAGTTAACACACAACTAGCTTTTCCCTCCATCACAAAATCTCAGGACTCTTTGGCAAAACAAGTACAAACACTCTCTACTTGCAAGTTTTCTATCATTTTGCATTTCTTACAATCGAAGAGGGCTTAAATACCTCCCTCTCAGTGTCTGCCTTCTCTGCGTTTTCCAAGTTTTTGAATACAACCTTTTTCAAATTCCAACAAGATTCACAGCTAGAGTAAGCTTTCATGCAGACATTAAATATACAACTTAAATATTTGCTCTGCTTTTTTTTTTTCTTTCTCCCTTCCCTCCATTTTACACTAGCCTGTGCAACATAAGGCTTAATTGAACTTGTAAATTCTCCACTAAACTCTGAAAGGATTTGCAAAGCTGACCTCTCTGTTATTCTTCACTTCTACATCCAGGATGGCCAAACAAGGAAGAACAATCATCTTTTCCATTCACCAGCCTCGATACTCCATATTCCGACTGTTTGATAACCTTACCCTGTTGGCAGCAGGGAGGATGCTGTATCACGGGCCAGCTCAGAATGCCATGGAGTACTTCAGATCCCTTGGTAAGTTTTCATGGGTAACACGGGTCACAGCAGTGACAAGAGAAAAGATGATGTTTGGTATGCAGTAATTTGAAACTGTGCCTACAGCACCTGATCAGAATTGAATATAGTGTTAGCAAAGCTGAGATTTTAACAAGCTAAGTCAATGCCATCGCTGCAGGGTACGAGTGCGAGGCGTACAACAACCCTGCTGATTTCTTTCTGGACGTCATTAATGGCGACTCAACTGCTCTGGCAATGAGCGAGACGGATAAAGCTAATGCAGGTATGAATCACCGCGAGGATGTAATTCTCACAACACGTGTTTCGCCAGAACATATCCAGTGCAACACAGGTATCCCCTACAGGTATCCCACACACCAAGTGGCTGTGTTGTATGTATGTGCATTAAACAGTTATCTGTATGCATGCAAGTAGTATCTAGTGCTGAGCCATGAAAAGTAAGTTACTGTTTGTACCATCTGCTTTACAAAAAAAAAAAAAAGTTATTTTAGGGATAAAATAAAATAAAATAAACCCTCCACCCTAAATCCTTGTTTTTTGTATATGGAAAAGTTATGGTAACCTGAAATTATTGCTGAATTTACATACATCATTACTACATAAAATATTCCTAAATATGCGGTAATAGTTTGTTCACATAATGAGCTGAGTAATTAATTATCGCTATCTCTTCATGAACTGATCCATATATTTTTCTATCATGGTCAGATTACTGGATGTTAAAGATTATTTTACTGACTTGAGTAAAGAACACTAGGGAATTTAAGGAACTGTTGTATTTTGACTCCTTTCATCCTTATTGCAAATCAACTAAACGCCAATGTAAGCACAAATGATACATCAGGACAATGATTTTGGTTAGAGACAAAATATGACTTAGCTGTGCTTTCTGTATTTTACATAAGGAAATGGCTCATCTACTATGAAATTAAGCCAGCTGTCTGCCAGTTTTAATTGTAATCGGCACACAAGTGTTTACCAGTTCAGCCTGTTGTGAAGCCACTGTCTATGGGCAGGTTGCACATACAAAGAATTTCTCTCTTGCTTTTTGCTCTTACTTTGCTCTTATATAGTCTTTTGAATCACATGTTATGAGAGTGTAATGAACCACTTGAACTAAAGATGCATTATAATTCTTTTTATACATTAGTAACTCTGATGTAGCTCTTTCAGCATAACCCTTCAAGAATATTCCTGTGGACTCAGTGAAGTCAAACATTTATCTTTTCAGCAGACAACTCTGAAGAACGCATAGATTGTGGTAAATCTTTGGCAGAGAAGTTAGCAGAACAATACTCCAACTCCACCTACTACCAAGAAACAAAAGCGACACTAGAGAGTATTTCTTTGGGAAATCAGAAGAAAACCAAAGCAATTTTCAGGCAAATTACCTATGCCAATTCCTTCTGTCATCAGCTGAAATGGGTGACCAGGCGCGCATTTAAAAACCTGATTGGACACCCTGAAGCCTCCATAGCTCAGGTAACACGGTTTAGTCCATCAGTTTGTGATACACGGTGAGTTTACTCCACTCCTGTACCAGACAAGCCACTTGGGACAGTTTTGCCTCTTGGTATTTTAACTAAAACTAACATTTGAACTAAGAGAGTTAGAAACTATCCTTGATGGTCCCAGTTGAGCAGCACGATCAGGGCTCTGTGATTTTTTACCACTTAGCTATATCAGGAGCCAAGGTCTTTTTCAGTGGTAGATTCTGCTCCTGTGTTCCTTCCTCCCCACTCACAAGCAGGAGATGATCATGCAAGAACTTGTACACGTTTGCTGAGGAACTATCATTTCATTGTGCAGGCTTTGCAATGTGGCCTCAAAACTTTCCTGTGAAGGAAAGTTAACAGACTACACTTGCCCGTTTAACCTTCAGTACCCAATTAAGTGTGGCACTCGGCTCAAGTACATAGATATTTTCACAGTCTTGCAATGTGCCTGTTGTTTCTTCCCTTGGCTGTTCATAACGATTATGATATGCCTGGAAAATAGATGTCACACAAAACACCGCAGGTTCTACCCTATTTGCTAAGAAGATAAGCAGGTTATAAATGTTCGGCGCTGTTACTGCTGCTTTCTCAGAAAAATCAACAAAATGATTGTGACTTTCTTTAAAGTTTCATGTTGCCTTCAAAAATAAAGAAGGCCTGCCTGGCTTCTAAAGAATCACTAATCCCTACGAATCCCTGATTCATGGGCCAAATTCTGTTGTCTTAACAGCAGCAAAACTCCCACTGGAATTTTGAGCAACTCTGGGGAAGGCAACAAAAAGATAAGTGGTATAAATTTTCCACGTCGAGATTTATGTAGTAAATGAACAAAATGGTCAGCATGGAGAGGAAATGAGTGCAGAATCCCTCAAGTTCAAAGGCTTTGTGTAGATGTGTCTATATGTTGGTATTATGGAGATCCATAATAATTGCTTTGTAAAAGCTTGACCTTGTGACAAGAATTACACTCTCAAGGATCTTACAATCCCCCAAGGTTAACGGTCCTGACTTTTTTCTCACAATCTTTTCTATCTGCTCGCCCTCATTACGGAGGGATTTTACAGGCATTCTTGAAGTGGCGCACAGTTCATTAAGCCTCGTTTGTTAATCTGCTCCAAATTGGTCTTGATAGGATCCTTGCTTTCCACTACAATTGGCTTAGGGGCGGAATTACCCCTGACACTTGGTCCTTTCGGCAAGATCTTAGTGATTTAGTACCATGGATCAAGTGGTTCGTGGTGTTAAGACTCGGGCTTAAACCTGACAGAACTGCCTGATACCATTGATTTTCTGAGGTTTTTGTCATTCATACTTAGCCTTAGAAATTTGTGATGTACAGATTGCAGTCATTTAAATTATAAGCTCCAAGCTGCTGACATTTTTGCTATTTCAACTGTGATAGAGGCTGCAGCTATCAGTACACCTATTTTTTCATTCAGGTATCCTGGCTCATGTTAAACACAATCCCATGGATACCACTTGCAATAGCATCCAGCACTCAGCATGATGACATGTGAAGATAACCCTTCACCACGCACTCAGGAAAGCTTGCTCTCATTTTTAGGTGCCAAGCTCAAAGTAGCATTTAGGCGGGTTCATAGTGAAACCCACAGCAAGAACTGCACTGAAGTTTCCCTCCTTTCTGAATTTCCTTCTGGTACCTTGCCTATGCTTGCTGCAGAACTTGCTGGCTGCTGCCATGGGCAAGAATCCTGAATATATTTCCTGTTAATCTGTACTTACCATATGAATATTTCAAAATAATTATTGAAGCTCTGAAATGTAAAAGCAATGAAGATGACATTTTTTTTTCTTTTTTTTTTTTTTAATTTAGCTCTGTATTGCAGTTTTCCTGGGACTTGTCATAGGTGCCATTTTCTTTGGAGTAAAAGATGACTACACTGGTATACAAAACAGGTTAGCCAGTTTAGGTACTTGATATCTAAAGATTTGATGAAATGTTCTCATTATGGTGATAAGACACTGAAAAAAATACGAAAGCCAAGAAGAAACCATTAAGCTCTTTATCACTACCCCTTTAAAGCAAACGCCTCTCTTCAAATTAGGAAATATGGTCCAGCCAATTTAATGGTGAATATTTCATTGTACCTATTGGAACTTCTCTGCGGAGTTGAGATACCAGGATCCAGCCCTGACCTCTTATGTTTTAATTCAGACAAGCAGTCAAAGTGAAGTGAGCTGTGCTACATGTATAGGATGGTATTTTTCAGTGCCCGTCAGATCACTAAAAATGTTGAACAGCACAAATCATACTCAAAATGCTTACTTCAGCATTGCATCATTTTCACTTAGTTTCTGCAAGTCTCCCCCAAGATAAAAAGATTAAAGATAAACATATATAAACCTGACTACTTAAACTTGGGTAGCTAAAGCTTTGATCTTGCAACTGCTTCTACAGTGGCCAAAAGGTAGTAAGCCCAAAGGTGTGTATAAAGCTGGAGTTTTAAGTGCTTCTGTACTAAATATGCTTTTGATGCCTTTTGAGTTCATAGCCTTACAAATGGGTTTGCAGCTAAGAAAGCTCCAGGTTCTCAAAGTTAAAACACTACGTAGTATTTAGTTAAAAATGAGCCAATTTTAAATTGGATATGGTTGGTTCAGTCAATAAATGCCATATTGTAAAAGCTACTGATTAAATCACATTTTTAATTCAGGTTACTGTTTTGGTTTTTGTAGAGTTGGTGCACTGTTCTTTCTGACCACCGACCAGTGTTTCACCAGCATTTCAGCTATTGAACTCTTCATTGTGGAAAAAAAGATATTTATGTAAGTAAAACATCCAAAAGGGTGAACATTATCCACTGTTAGATTTAATCTGGATGCTTGTCTTCTTCCTGCTGCATTTAAGTATGCCTAATGCAGAGCTTTCAAATTCTTTCATTGGTACTGCTCACTGCAAATGTATTATTTCAGCCTCTTAGTGGATTGTTTGCATATCCACTCAAAAATGGTATCTATGACTGAGAGTAGCTCAGAGCTTTGACTTATTAACATATATAGGAAAAAAAAAACCCTGAAAACACAATTAAGTATTGATTAGTAACTTTGCGACTTGACACTGAAGTTAGTTAATAGTGTCTAAATTGATTCTTTAAAGTGGTACAGATTACACTATATAGAAAACTAATTTAATAAATTAACTCTATTTTGATTATACAAAAATTTACTGAAAATCATGTGCATGGCTATGTTCATTTGCACCTAAAAATACTACCATATTATAGTATTTCAATGAATATTTCCATTACATCCTAGGCATAAAGGACCTCTTTATTTTTTCAAATTTAAGCTGGCTTGGTGACAGTAATTTTACTGATTTTTTTAATGATTAAATTTGTAATATGCTGCATATATCTGTGTTCCAGACATGAATATATCAGTGGGTACTACAGAATATCTGTATATTTCCTCTCAAAGCTGATGGCTGATTTAATACCCATAAGGACATTACCAAGTATCATCTTCACCTGTATAACTTATTTCATGCTAGGTAAGTATTGTCTTCTTAAGTGCCATTAACCTTCCCCCATAAGAACAGTACTGAAATAAATCAAATCCCCAATGCGCTCACACATGTACAAATATGTGTGTGTATGTTTGTGTGCACGAATGGGATATATACATATACATATATATATATATATGTATTTTCTCCACACTCTCTGATCAGTGTGGCAGTGGTTATCGTGCTTGCTGGGTGGAAGTCTCAGTTGCTTTTAACATATTATCCAAATTACAGAATAGATGCACTTTTGAAGTATGGGGGACAACTATAATTTCTCTTGGAACGAGTGTTCCAAGTCTCTCGGCACTCAGGGGTCTCAATGGCATAGCCTACGTTGCCCAAATGAACATGTATGCAGGATGCACCATTTATTTTTGGTTATGGTACAGTTTTTGCTAGGGTCATACTGAAAACCTCCTTTTTTTCTCATCTTTAAGGTTTGAAACCAAAAGTAGAAGCCTTCTTTATAATGATGTTTACCCTTATGATGGTGTCCTATACAGCCACTTCTATGGCACTAGCCATTGCAACAGGACATAGCACGGTCTCTTTGGCAAACCTACTGATGACCATTACATTTGTTTTTATGATGGTGAGTAGCATTTTTTTTGCATTTTTTCTAATCAGAAATCCTAGCAGTTACAGAGTTCAGCTCCAATCTGAGGTCTGACTTCTGCCCAAAAGACCGTGGTGTTGAGTATGTTATACTCTGATTTGTTCCCCCAAAGAACTTGAACCTGGGTTTGCAGGCCTAGGTTTGATTGGGAAGGAGAATGACTTCTGTGCTGCGTTCTCAGTGAGTGGCAAACCTGAGAACTCCCCTTGAGCTTTACCAAAACCAAATTTGGGTAGCTGAGAATATGACCATGCTCCTGCATTCTGAGACCGTTACTTTACCCGTTCTCTTCAGACACAGACAACATCCTTAGCACTTAAGGGAGAGACTAACACAAGAGTTAGAGACTAATACATGTAACAGCATATATCTTTTTTTAATCTACCTCTTCTTACCTTGTTTTCACTGCCGCTAGCTTTTCTCTGGGTTGCTGGTGAATCTAACAAGCATCATGTCCTGGCTGTCCTGGCTCAAATATTTTAGCATTCCTCAATATGGAATGACAGTAAGTGCTCTATTTTCCTGTGTACTGAGTTGAAAAAGATTTGTTAGTAAGGAAAGTCTTCACTTACTTACATTAAACAAAAGTTTAGTGGATTAATGAGAAGGATAATTTAATTAGATATAGCAACCTTCAAATTTAGTGACATAGTTTGAAAGGAAAAAAAAGGCTTCTCATGAGTTAGCATCCACTGCTGATTAAAAAGCTAATTTCTGTAACATAAAAACAATTCATATGAGGGAGTCATGCCAAGGTAAATAACTAGTGTCTTCTTCTGCCCACCAGAACAAAAGTTGATAAAAATGCCTCAGAATAAGGAACAGTACCATCATACAAAAAAGTGGTTTGTTTTCTTTGCCATCAATTGCACAAAAGCATATCACCTTACAATTTTTCTTGTATTTTTTGATAGTTCAAGTTAATGATGATGTCTCATAGAACAATTTGGGCTTGAATGTTCCTGTATAGCATAATCTAATCTATTATAATCTAATCTACTGCTAAAGCATAAAGACACTCATGCATTGTGTGGACTGCATATATTCTCCTCTTAGAAGAAAATGAGCAATGCTTCTGCGTTAAAAAATGTGGATTTGTCCAAGATAATAAGTAGTAATGCCATCACATTTTTAGGATATATTTGGTTGGTATTATCTCATTTTATTGATTTATGATTCCTTTCCTACTAACGTCTGTTGCCACTGTTTATTTTATTTTAAAAGGCTTTACAAATTAATGAATTGACTGGTCTGAACTTTTGCAACAGCAGTAGCACCACAAATGTGAGTGCTAATTGTCCACAGATGAGCCAGACGTAAGTACTTTGGTCTATTAAAATGAATCCCTTCACAAATGACTTACCAAACCTTTGAGTATTAGTCTGTGAAATATTCACTGATCACCAGCAAATTCTGTTAAAAGTTTTTATATTTTAAAATAGTATTTTACTGGATCTTTGCATTCTGTCTGCAAAGAGCAGGTTACATAGTTATTATCAATTGTTATTATTCATAACAATTTAGAAATATTTTTATTACATATTTCACATTTTTAACTGTTTTCTGAAACCTCCCCTGTTCCCCGCGGCAATCACAAAGCCTTGTAAAATTAATTTCAACTCACACTACAGCTTCTAGGGAACTTCCTAACTACCTAAAATGAATCACCTTTATAAATCTGTTTGCATTGCTCTGCAGGTGGTGTACAGGAGAGGAGTATTTGAAAAATCAAGGCATTGATGCAAGTACTTGGGGTCTGTGGCAGAATCATCTGGCTCTGGCATGCATGACAGTAATATTCCTTATAATTTCATACGTGAAATTACACTTGATGAAGAAGTTTTCGTAAAAACAGACCTAATAATGTAATTCACAGTGTTCGATAAACTGACTTATTTTGAGAGACTTTCCTTTGTACTTTTGTTTCTGATTTCATAATTCAAAATGTATGACTCTAGTATAGCATTAAATGCTTAGTACTAAGGTACTTTGCTGAAATATCCAGCATTCCTCAATTGGCTTGACTGCTATAAAAAGTGTACTACACTCTTAATTTCTTCAAGACTAATCATCATAGTCTTTCTGCATATTCTAGTTACAGATTTAAGAACCAAAACTGACACTTGATGGCTTAGCCTGGGAAAAAATGGTCCCATAATTTTATTAGCACCTACATTTACTAACAAGTGATTCATCCCAAGTAGGAGGAGATCAGCAGTGACACGGACAGTGCTGAGACCCCTAGACCTGCACCTAGGCAGTACAGAGCAGCACTGGCACAAGGAGGCATCAACAGGACCCAGTGGTGGCGTTCCTCCTCTCTGCCCTTCTGCTCTCTACTGTTGTCCTGCTCAGATGTCCATACAAGTCCATTTCAAGGACTCCAGTAATCTGGAGATCATCAAACAGCTAGTAGTTAGCCCCAAACCTAAATTATCTACAATGTGAAAATGCATAATAAAAGGTGCCTCTCAAGCGTTAGGTCTTCTTCCTACCTTTCTTCAGGAAGCTAGAGGTTTCCATGTTTGGATAGACTCCTACATTACTAAAGATGATAGACTACCTGCAAGAATAACTAGTATTGACAAGTCACAAACAAACCACAGCTCCTGTCCTGCAGTTGGCAGTGACAGAGATGTCCTCTGTTTCCCAGGTCCCGTCTTTTTTCTATTCAGGGAACTATAACTACTTTTAGGTGTGTTTGACTGATGTCACCAAGTTTTTCTTGCCAAGACAGAGTACTGGAAATACTGCCTGTTAAATAAAAGTCGCGTTGCACTTTTTTTCATCTGCCAATTTGTATAATCCATTGTATTTGTTCTTTCTTGAAGTTTTCACTTATTCTGAGTAATTGCAACTAATCTTTTTTTTTTCTGGATGCTCTGTTATTGCCGCTATAGGGCATTATTGTTTTTTAAAGTTGACTGACCTTATATACAGATTTAATTGAGATGGTGTTATTTATAACAATTTATTCATTACAATAACTCTTTCATGATAGCCTAAATTTTCCCCTCTGAAGCTGAGATTAGCTGTCAATGAGTTACATCCCTCTTCACTTGTAACCCTTCACATATACCTTTGCACTTTTAGTATTTATCTAGCTGCCCTATTCAAGTCACAGCTCTATTTCCTGTATTAAAATTAGCTGGATTTTAAAGACGTGTTACTCCGTGACCTTCTCGGCAATTGCTGTATTCTAAAGCAAGTACTTAAGGGGGAACATTGCAGACCATCTGGCTGTTATTCACAAACTCAAAATACCATGCCACAAGAATATGGCTATAGTGCACGTTCAACGAGCCTCATGCCAAGTGCCAGGGAGACCTTCCTTAACAGTGTGTTGCTTTTCTCACCGTGCTGGACGCCTGCACGTATTCCACCCCTTCTGGGTGCTGCTACTGCACCACGAAGACGAATCCTCTGCCGTTTTTAATACCCCAAGCTCCGGCGATTGAGGCATGAGAGCAGGACAAAGCACAGCATCTGCACAACAGACGCGGTAAAGCCCCAACGGCGCAGCGAGCAGCACACCATGTGCTGAGAGACCTCCGCACTTTGTCACCGAGTCTCCTTACGCTTAGCAACTCACTTGGCTCTCCCTGGCTTACTGACTGCAGCAAAACGGTTTCTGGGGCACTTTGAGATTTAGTAAGTAACCAGCGACCCTCTCAGAGAGACCCTTCGCGGGGTCCCTGCCCTCCCGCGGCGCGAGGGGAGCCCTAAACGACAAACAGAAACGCGGCGCCACACAAGCACATTGCCACCCCGCCCGGCGGCCGTTAGCCAG
>NW_010584361.1:66055-90400 GCF_000705375.1 Tinamus guttatus | reverse complement strand
CCCCCCCACTGTTTTTAATCCATGTTTAATCATCATTCCCCAGATTTTCCTCCCTCCCATTCCCGAGTGAGTCTGCTAATTCATACCCTAATGTGCTGCATGTTAACAATCTTCTGCAGCGACACAGAAGCAGCTGTGCAGGTGTTGAGCTGCTGGAACAAGCACCTATGCCGCAAGTAAGACTATCTGGAAGCCATGGTGACTTCTCCCAAAATGTGCTACAGAATCAAAGTGAAGCGTGGCATTTTATGTTGATACAGGAGTTCTGATACAGATGAAAAAAACTGAGGCGCAATACCTTTTTGTGTAGCCTTGTCACAACCATACACCAACATTCTGCACAGTTCAAAAAAGCACTGGATGAACTAACACTGAAACACAAACACATAGCTAGAGCCTTGGGAAGTCACACAGATACAACAGCAAAGCCTCACTTAGATCTGTAATTTGCCTTTTTTACTAGTTATATGCATTTACAGTCTCTTGCCTTGAAAGGACAGGACACCATGCACAGGGCCCGACTTAGAGCAAAGATTTATTTGTTGCTGTACATAGTCCCCAGCTTGAACTAAGGTTCACCAGTTCCCATCTGCCCTGGTGGTAACTTAGGTCATGAAAGAATAAATTCAGGCAAGTAAGTACTTGGGATGGGAAGGAGAGCCGTGAGATGAGTGCCTAAACCAAGCACAAAATACTAAAAAGAAGGAAGCAAGGAATAGTTAAGAGTAGTTAATAGTCCTAGAGTTGGATCTATCAATAACCTCTTTGAAAAAAGCACTCAACTCCAATACTAGGGACTATACCCTCCCTTTTGCACAGCTGGGATCCAAACCTGGTTATCGCCACTTTCCAGATGAATTCTTTTAATGTCAGGCTTTGGGGGATAAAAAAAAAAAAAAAAAGAAATCCAGCATCATCCTGTTTTTCTGGACCATACTCCTTTAAGTCTTGCAAGACTGAACCTTGAAAATCTCACAGGTCACATGTGAGACAGTCACCAAGAGCTTGATATACTGCAGGGTCGCTTGGCTCTCTCCAAGCTCAGCATCAGGGAAGGAGCCCAACTTGTTCTGGGTAGCGTCAGTCGCACTGGCAGTGCAAACCCTTCTTGTGGCAACACACACAGAGCTCCTAGCAGCACAGAGAGCACTCACCCTCTCAACTGAATCCAAAAGAAGCACTGCTAGCATAATTTCAGATATCCATCAGGCACTTCCCAAGCATTGCTGAATTCGATTTTTCTCCTATGCTCCCAGTAACTGTGGCTGCAAAATTTCATAGCAAAAAAAAAAAAAAAAAATCATAGCATGTATAACTGATCACATATTTGTGAGTCTGAAGACCGGTTTAAAAATTCTAAATTTAAGGCCAACATATAAGATTTCAAAAAACCAGTGACTGTCAAGTTTATGTACAGATATACAAGGTACATGTTCTTAGGTACAGTTCTACAGGTTTAAGTACAAATGTATAGGTGCTCTTATGAAGAAAAGTCTGAAGGGATTTTTAGGAAAAAAAATAACAAACATGAAACTTAAGGATTGCATACAGGAAGAGAATAACATAAAATATAGCCCTGAAATTGCAAAAATCCTTGAAAACTTGAGGAAATAATTGCTAGCCCATTTGTATTGCTGTAGTTATTTGAATACAGTAGGTTTTCATGAAATAGGTTATGACTCTGATAATTTGAATATCAGTATACCTGAATCTCCAATTACAATTATTTTCTGTTCATTTTTAATCAAATTTTGATAAAATAACTTAAGGTCCTGCAAAATACAAATTTATTGTTCTTATTAATTATCAGGAAATGGTTGCCTTAATTACAAAACCATACAGCCAGACATTGTCGACTAAAAACGAGAATCAAATAAAATCATAACTTTGTATTGCTCAAGCATTTTACTAGTTCTTGAAATATTCTGATTTTACTGTACACCAAAATGAAGAGACTTTCAAATTAACTAAATATACAAATAATGAATCTTGGTTATGTTTTACAGTGTGATTTTGAGACCAGTTCTTAATGCAATCACGTGACAAATCTTCGAAAATGTTCAAGCAAGTGATTTGTTCTACATCCACTGTTTTTACTGTATGAAGACATCGCAGTAAGCAGCATATGACTAGAAGATTTTGTTAGGGATAGATTTAAGAACTCAAAGCATTCTAACTTGTTCCTATTCAAACCTGGAATCTGAGATAAACACAGTCACTCTTTATGGTACTGTCTGTGCTTAGATGAGGTGTTCTGCTGTTCAGTAGCATGATTGGTGGAGTAGAAATAGTACTTGTGATACCCATTTGAGGCTTTTGCCACATGAGACATAGAACAGATCAGCAAAATGAAAATCAAGTTTCTCAACATGACAGTTCCAGTTGTACTTCCTGGCTGAGCAAGTTTGAATTTAGAGAGAGTTGTTATTTATATATTTAACAGAGAGACTTTTATTTTATAAACTAGATTAACACCCCAATATATTTATCCTTTCTAATTTACTCCTCAAGATTCTTTTCAAAATGATTTTCTTTCTTTTTAGGTGCCTGGATATTTTGGCTGGAAGGGAAGATTCATATGGGCCCTGTGACAGACAGACCTCCCAAACCTGCCAGCTTTAAATGCATCTCTGCATATATGGGACAGATAAATACAGCCTTTGTTATTTAAATTCTATTCTAATGGACACATTCCAAAATAAAATTGAGACATTCCATGTGGATCCACGCTGAGATGTCCAAGACGAATTTTACTGTGATAAAACCCCTGTATGTTGGTTTCTATATTAACATGGATATGTTAATGATTGATATTAATTCCTGTCAGAAATTGCTGATCTATGGGAAGCCAATATGACTTCAGATTCTTGGCAACAATGAAATAAAAGCCACATCAAATAAAGGAGTTTCTTTAATTCTTCATGACCAAGAAAAACTTAAATTAGTTAATCTACCCTATGCGGACTTGCTACATGGCTGACCTGGGAAGTTAATATAAATTAAAATGCAAGTCTGCAATTACAATGTAACACTTCACATTTTTTATTATGAAAAGGAAAATAAAGCGGATAAGAATGATGTTGTGATGAGGACACTTACAGCAAGAGTCAATTTAAAATACTCAGCAGCACTTTATTTAGAAAACTCTATGCTTACAGAGGAGAAAAAAATAACAATTATCATCTTGGAACAAGTTTGAAAGAGGCAGGTTCCAAGGTAATGATGTGACAAGACAGGTAACCTGCAAAAGCTCAATTACAATGAAGGTATAGGTGTAGACATCAAACATCTGAGTGCAGTAACTCTTATTAGCATATATGAGACTCGAGGAAAAATCTTTAGAAGTGTTTCCACTTTGAAATATGACCTCAGAGTCAAATTGAGTGCATTCACTTGGTAATTTATATCTTTATTTTTCACTCCAGAGACTCAACAGAGAAACATACTGCAGTGCAGACTTGACTATCGAACAGTGACCTCTTCTCTTTTTATCCAGCCTTCTACGTACCTTGATGAAAAGCAGGTAAGACTCCAAGATTGCTTAAAGCTGATCATTTCCAAGACAGCACATTCTTTGGGAAGGTTCTGTGCAGTCCACCCAAACTGACAGGGGTTGCCAATGCCAAGCTTTCCACATCCAAAATAAAAGTGGAAATTCCAGGCCTGCTTGTGGAGGAGAGATGAGAATTCTTCCTTTCTTCATTCCCGTGGAGGGGCACACAGAGGTCAACTGTATCACTCAATGCAAACAAGGAGATAAAAATTTGTGTAAGTAATTGAATTTAAAGGTGACTAAAAACTCAAACTGAGAGCTTAAAAAAGACACAGCAATTATAAGCAGAAAGGAAACGAGCGTGGAATCCTTTCAGTTAAATGGCTTTGTATATTTGTGTGTTTCTGTATGTTGATATTATGGAGATCCGTAATAATTGCTTTGTAAAAGCTTGACCTTGTGACAAGAATTATACTCTCAAGGATCTTACAATCCCCCAAGGTTAACGGTCCTGACTTTTTTCTCACAATCTTTTCTACCTGCTCGCCCTAATTACGGAGGGATTTTACAGGCATTCTTGAAGTGGCGCACAGTTCATTAAGCCTCGTTTGTTAATCTGCTCCAAATTGGTCTTGATAGGATCCTTGCTTTCCACTACAACTGGCTTAGGGGTGGAATTATCCCTGATGCTTGGTCCTTTCGGCAAGATCTTAGTGATTTAGTACCATGGATCAAGTGGTTCGTGGTGTTAAGACTCGGGCATCGCTCGGGCTTAAACCTGACAGAACTGCCCGATACCACTGATTTTCTGAGATTTTTGTCATTCGTACTTAGCCTTAAAGATTTGTGATGTACCCAATTTAATCATTCTGATTGAATCACTAACTCCACTGGAAATGTGTTTATGTGTATGGAAATTCTCATTTTTGTTTGTTTACATTTAACAATAATTGACTATATCAGGAATCTAGGAAACTTATTGTCTAACCAACTTTAAAACAATTAATAATCAACTACAATACGGAGGTTGCTACTAATCAAAAAAATACTTTAATTTCAACTCACTACTTTGAAGAAACTTTATGATTACAATAATTTTACAAACTACTCATTTCAATATATAAAAAAGCAATATTACAGTTCCCTGTAAGGTACACCTCACTGAATTTAATGTATCGTTTTATAACTTTAATAGAATGTATTTCTTACTTATTTAGCTTTTTTTTTTTTAAAAAAAAAAAAGGAGTTCTCCTTTTATCCTATCTAGATTTGTCTCACTACTAGATATCAAAAAAATGGAAAAGATTTCTGAACATAACACAAATCCATCTCCCTCCCCAGATTCCTCCCCCTCTTGCTGCTTGCTGGGCATTAACTGATACACACCTAGTTAATTAGCTAAAAACCTTGCCATATTGGTTAGAAACAAAGCACATCTTTTCAGGAAACTGAATTCAGCATCACTGAACATAGGAAGAAAAGGCAATTTCTTACTGAGAAAACTACATGATTCCTTCGCTGCTTTCTTTGGGGCAGTCCAAAATGGAACTTCAATCATCAGGCTCTTACAGGCGACTTGCTCCTTAGCTGAAACAAAAAGGGGAGAAGCATCAGAAATTTTAGGCAAATTATCTCTCCTTGAGCTTCTAAAAACATGCCTAAATCAAGCCCACGTCAGCAGTGGCCTCTGGTGGCTAATGATTTCAGTGGTGTAGAAGGTTGTCTGTACAGTGCCCTGGTGTTTTCTTTTTCCTTGATCTCCAGGCTTGTCTCATCTTTCAACATACAACCACGTGTAATTCTGGGAATGGTGAACTCAGTATTCCAGGTGTAACTGTTTTTTTTTTTTTTTCCTCGTTTGAATATTCCTAACACTAATTTGGGGGAGAAAGAGAAAAAAAGATTAGTGTGGCATTAAGGTGGACACAACTCTAAAAGCTTCTTCGGGAAATTTCAAAACAGTATAACTATGTGCTTACCAGCAGAAGCAACTCCTAATTTCGAGTTTAAACACTGCTGAAAGGAGCTTTTTGACATCTTCTCCTGGAGAAACACTTGGGGAATCTGAGGTTAAAGAGGGATTTCTCTATCTCCAATTGCTAAAGTTTTTGCTTGCACTGAACATTCCGCATAGGAGGGGAACCAACCTTTCCTCCCAGCACTGCCCGAATGACACAATCATTTTGCAGATTTTTTTTGCATAGGACTAAATTCTTTATTCTCCTTTCTTTTTTTCTTGTTTCAGATGTACTGACAAAGAATATGCAAGACATGCAAAGCGACTGCCTGGGCAATGTGGAAGAATAATGTGACTCATTTCCATGACACTCATTTTCCTTAAAATTGCCCATCTCAAACTGTGCTTCTTGAAGAAATCTTCTTAAGTCAACATCATTCAGATACCCACAGTATTAAATAAAACAAGAAAAAAAAAGCTTCCCACTACAAAATAAATTGTTAAAGCACTAGAGCTGCATTAGAGAAGACTCTTATTATCTCCCCAGTTCACTGGTTGAGAAAACACAGCGAGGCCCCCCTAGACCTTTTCTCTTTGAACAGCAAAGCAGTAGCTCAGCCAGTCCTCTCTGCTCCTTCCCTTTTTGCATTATTATTTGCTTTTAGAGGAAGGTAAACTAAGATGGGAAGTACACATCTAAATAAAATGTGAGATTCTTAGTATTTTATGTTAAATAACTCAACTGCATTGCAAGATGTTGGTTTATACATTATGTAAAATGTTTATTAAGAAGTAAAGTGCTCGGTTTTACAGACCAATAAATTCTTGATCATTGTAGAAGACCTGCATAATAAACAGCTTCCTAAGAAGACCAAAGACTTTACATTCTTTCCTATACAGATAATCTTACCTTAATAATAAGTGACAAGAGATATTAGAAAATCCAGAAAAAAAAACCATAATAAAAAATATTCAAAACATTTGTCAAACTGCCATGCACTTACTGCAAGGCCCTTTGTCAGCACACACGGGTACCCCATGAAAACTTAATAGCACTTCAAGATGAAGTTTGTTATCAAGTAACGACACGTTACAGAAATACACCTGAACAGAGCTATACAAGCAAACAGTTTGGTTTTCATAATACACACATACTACAAAAGAAAAAGCAGCACTCTGATTGAGTTTACATGCCAAAAGATACATTTTTAAAGGAAATGCATTTTAAAACATAGTGCTAGATTTTGTTTTTTTCCAAGGCAGTCCTGCCTCACCAACAAATAACTGCTACACCATTTGCTCTCCCAGTTCCAGCTGCCATAAACACCAGCAGCAGTTTTCCCACATGCTTGAGAAGCCACAGGCACAAAACACAGTTTCTTAGTGGCATTTCAGTTGAGTGCTAGAAAGCTCAGGCTGGCTTATCTGAACAAAGCTCCTGATCTTAACTACATGGTCTATTTAAATATTATGCTGGCATCTAGACTATTGCTGACCCTATAAGCCCAACATCCATTACATGCTACACGAGTATAATTTGTTAACAGGCATCAAAGTGTAAATTGTGACTCATGGTACCTACCAATATCTGGGATATGAATGCTAAGACAAGATTTTGTAAATTCATTTTGGCTATATTTGCTATTTTCCTGGCACACCAGGGGGCCCTGCATAGACCTAGTAATCTTCTATGTTTAAATCAGAAATGCTAGTTTAACAAAGCCAAGCTTTGGCCAAAGAGGCTTCTGGAGCCCCAAAATTTCTGTCAAGGCAGAAGACAGCTTAGTCTGAGTGCCTCTCATTTCACACACACCCCTAACTATTGCGTTGCTGGCTGCTCTGTGGTAGCAATGGGCCATTTTGTAAAAGTCTTTGAATTTTATCCTAATGCAGGATAGAGAAAAGAGGGAGGAGGGGGAAGAAAAACCTTTCCAAGAATCAGGGTTTGTTTTCTTGTTTGTCTCTGTTCTTGATCCACAGCCTACTAAGAGTCCAGTGTCCGCATCACACTTTCTTCTGCTCCATCTGGCGTTTAGAAGGTTTCTGAAAATTTGGGTCTTGCTAACTAGGAAAAAGCATTATGAAATCTATTCAATTTTATCAATTTCAAGAGCTCTAATTAGAAGGAAAGTATTCTGAGTTACCCTAGACACAGGCAATGCTGTTGTAAGACCATGGGCAACGTTGCCCAAGTAACCCCACCACAAGAGTAAGGCATGTTAACCTCTGGAAACAATTGCTGTGCTGAGCTAAGAGCACCAATATAAAATACAACTGCTAATACTAAACATGGGCAATTCTCTCTGTGTTTTCTACTAAAGTGTGTATTTGATGATGTAGCTTTCAATTTTTCTTTAAACCACTGGCAAATATTTAACACAAGACTGCTATCTTCAAAGAAAAACACAATTGAGAACCTATCCCCCAAGCCAATCTGCCACTATCAAAACACGCTGCTACACTGAACTATAAACACTATGTCTTGATGCTTTCTGTAAAAATTATATGTGTTTTCAGGGTTACATCTCCCTACAAACACAAAAGATCTTCTGCAGTCTCAGAAAACACAGCACGTGAAATACTAAAACAAAATATCAGTGGTTACACTAAAAACACCTTGCCAAAGTGAATCAGTGTTGCACCCCAGGAAAAAAAGCATACGTAGAAATATATCTAATAATGTCACAAGCACATTTGTTCAAAGTAAACACAAGCTAAATATGCCAGAAAAATTATTAGTACTTGACAGAAAATATTTCAATATATTTTCCCAACTGTCAGCAACTTTTCCCTGTCCCTCTCCCTTCAAACTGAAGGAAGGCGTTTTTCAACCACACGTGCTTTTAAGGAATATATTTTCCGCAAAATGATTGTATTTATCTAATAAAATGTGAAATATTAATTCCAGGCATACTTAGATCATGAAAACACGGCATTAAAAAATAGGCATGGTGCAACAGAGTTGACAGTGATAACATTAGTTGGGCAAAGAGACTATTCTTGAACGTTACTTTTAAAAGACTAATGAAATAAAGAATATGTACCAAGTGAAGAATATGTACCAGAAAAGTATCAGGTGTGCCCTTCTATTTTAGAGTTGAATTTTCCAGCGGAAGCATGAAACTCGTGTTCCTTCCCTGGAGTGCTCTGAACATGGTAAGTACCTGTAAATTCTGCCTATAGTTTGGTGCCCTCAGGAAATTGTTCCCTGAAGCCTATGTAGAGAAACATAATTCTGTGCAGAGAGAGTTTCAAACACCCCTAGTTTCCACTCCTTCCATTCTCCATGTTCATTTCCAAGGCTAACCAATCTCACCTATGGCAACTTTAACCTGAGATATGGCTTACGGAGCTTTGAAAATTGCTGACAAAGAAAATACGAATTTTTACCCATCACTGACGTTTTCCTTTAATAGTTAGATGAGGGTGATCACCTCACCCTGGGCAACAGCTAACTAGTGTATTTGCTGGCTTAATACTGACCTGGAGCACACAGAATAAACTACAAGATTCATCTTACGCATGGATGCTATTCCCTCCGTTTCCCCCGCCTCCATCAATACCATCTGACTGGGAGGAAGACGGCCGGGAGCTCCTCGAACGAGGCTGCCCGTTGAGTCCAAGTGGCGTTCCCAAACGATGGCTCATTTGGGAGGCTGTATCATCCGATTCCCAGCGCTCCAGCTCCTCTCGTACGAGCCGCTCCATTTGTTCCCTGTGGATTTCATTGTCTCGACCCAGTCTTTCATCCTATACAGGGAGGAGATGCAAGCTAGAAAGGCAGTTTCCAAACCTCTGACTAATCAAAGTATCTTATAAGTATGGAAACCCCTAATATCTCTCAGACTTTTCCACACGCTGCTGCAGAATCACAAATAGTGAGATACACCCTATCTGTGACAGGCCAGCTGACAGTCCAACCTAGGCATGTCACCTTATTCACCCTTGTCTGCCCTATGCTTGCTGTCCTTGCCCCATCAGAAGACTGATTGTCTGCTATAACAACTCCTCTCACTTACGGCCTCTTCCCAAAGGGTCCTCAAGGAAAGAGATGTGGGAAGGGAAGTAAAAGAGGACAGATAACTCTGGTGACAGAAGAAACCCACTCCTACCTTGTCACATACAACCCTGGAAGCAATTCCAGAAAAGACAAGAGCTTAATTGTGAGTACATGCAAGAAGTTCTACATCAACTGGGAAGAGCCCACAGTGTACAGCTCTCTCGCATGAGCTCTCTTGGATCACACTTCTCCATTAACACAAAGGAGAAACTGCGTAGCCAAAGCACCCACCTCCTCCTGACCACAGCTCCACTCGATCCTTCCAAGCAAAGCAGCAGCAAAGCACTAACTATAGGCACGCCAGGCAGCTCGTTGCCAGCAAGTGATGAGTCAACAGCATATGGGTTTCTTACCTCCGTCACTCCATCCAAAAGTCTCCCCAACACATCTCTCCTTTTCAGTTTGGCTCTCTCCATTGCTTCAAGCTTTACGATAACAGCATCGATCTTGGAGACGATGCTGCCTATGGAATGCTCCATGCGATCGACCCGCCTCATGAGCCTGAGAACGAGCACAAGCTTCACTGTTTCTGACACTGCGAAGTCAACGTCACTCTAGTGCGTTAAGGCCGAGAAAAGGCATGGGGGTGAGATGGCATTTTGACTCGGGCCTCTGACTTGACAAAATGACTTCTACTGGCCAGGAAGGGAAAAGGTAAGCAAGAACAAGAAAAGAACACTGGGACAAAGACAGAATGAAAAGTGCATGTGCTATTCTGTTTCCTCTGATTTGGGAGCCTCTCCAGAAGTTATTGGTTCTCCTTACCACTCTTCGTCATTCAGTATAATTATGGAGATTTCAAGTATGGATATCTACCACTTTAGCCAAAACACTCAATCATGAGTAATACCAATCAATTAAGAGCAGCAAGTGAAGTTCTCGCTGAACGTACAGTAAACTCAAGATCTTACTGATGAAAAAAGCAAAACAGTCTTCTGCCATTACTGCAACCCAACCATCTTCTCTGTCTTCTCAATGACTAGGTTTTAAAATCAGCAGACTTTTTGATTTCCTTACTGATTCTTTAGTTGAGCTTTTCTAGAGCATTTGAAATTTGGGTAGTAATCTGACAGCTGTTAAAAACAGCAACCCGAGAATCTTAAAAATGTACATGTGCCTTTTCGAATAATTTGACAAATATTCAGAGTTCTAGGAGAGACTTCTAAACATCTGAAAGAAAAAGAGAACAGAAAAACCCACCATACAAATACACTCACCAACAAGGTAAAACTTACACTTGAAACTCTTCGTAGGAAACCCCGCTGGAGCTGCTGCCCCTCCTCCTAGAACTGTGTCCACTGTCTTCATCCTCATCCTCCTCAGAGTCGTCCAAGCTCCGGGGAAAGCTGCGGCTGCTCAGAGGACGTGGCAGAGAGCTCCTATCCAGATCGAGATCCTCCTTCATGAAAATATAAGCCACAGACAGGCAAGATATAAAAGACTCATCCGTACAGAGGGCACAGAGGGTACCAAGGCTGAAGACATCATGGTCTCCTCCATGGTCTCCTCTTGCCTTTTTGCTCGGCTGGGGCTGAGAAAAGATATGAACTGGAGCAAGCAAACCAGCAGGGAGAACAGACGGGCAATGGGGCGGCTGGTACCCCATGCCTCATGGTGAGCTCACCCTCTCTTTCTCCAGGTCATCTCTCATCTGCTGATGTTCGTGCTCTGTCAATTCCTGGTCCCCATCCTGGTCATATTTGGTAAATATCGCTTCAATCTCTGCATCAGTGTGACCCTTTCTGAAAAGGCCATAAATATAGATCCCTTACTACTTCCAGTTTTTCAGCTGCTGAACAAACTTCAAGTATTAGAAAAACAATTCAGATTACATTTCATCCTCAAGCAAAAGAGGCAACTGAATGCACGACTGCCTATAAATTCTCACCACTGTGAATTCAAAACACTGACTGCAAGAAAAAGACCAGCCCTCACCTCTACTTTATCCTCCCTTCTTTTCTTTAGTTTTTCTTAACAGCATCGCTTTCTTCCGGACTGCACCCTGCTCCTTCCCAACACCCTCAATGTTTGCCTATAAACATCTCTTTGCTTACATGAGCCTCCCATCAAACACAAGAAAAGCAAATGCAGAAACAAAAAGCACTCCTCTGCATTGGCTTCACAGCCATTAGCATATACTTTTGCCCCACTAAAGAGGCCAGAGACACTTGAACCAAAGACTGCATCACAAGTCTCTGGAGGCACTATTCAAGATGAATACCAGCTCCCTTACCCTTTCAGGTCTTGTCGGAGTTCATCAAAATTTAATTTCCCACCACCTTGTCTCAGGCTTTCTGAGATGTCATCAACAGTAGTCTTCTTCAGTTTGAGTTTGATCATGGCTTTGTTGTAGCCCTGAAAGATAAAGTGAAACTCTAATGTTTTATTTTCATGAAATTTTGAACTTTATTTCTAATGACTGAAAGTTTTTTTTAAGAATAAAAAAACTAGTGCACACTTCCATTCAGTGTGTTCCAGAAGTTCTGCAAGAAACCACCTTTTCCTCCAGTTTATTTCAGTATTTAAATGAACAATGCAAATACCCTGGCAGCTAAAGTTAAGGTTTTTATTAGCCAATTTGCATTACTAATCAGTAGAAAAATGATGGTTGGTCCTACTAAGTCACTTTCGGCAGTTACTGACAGCAGTCAAGTGACAGCATTAAATACGTATTACAAGTTATTGTGGTCATTTTGCATATCTCCGATATTTCAGTTTGAGAAATGACTTTTTAATAAACTGATTTTAATTAAAGACTGGTTATTAAAACAGTTTAAGTTCTAAACATTGAATTACTGGTGATTTAGGTACTTCTGCACGTGGTACAGCACTGTACCCACGCCAGCAGGTGCACATCTGGTTCCTAAACTGGGAATCGGGTCAAGTTCTTCACTGTATTAGACAATCTTATGGGTAGCTGCCCTTGGAAGATCTCAGAGCAAGACTTGACTCATCTTGTTGCACAGAATGAGGTATGACTGAAATAAGAACTCGGAATTCCATTAGTCAGTGTTGGTGCAGTTTCACCAGTTTGGTATTTCAGCATCAACCTGGATAGGAATATTCTGTCCTGTATTCAGTAGGTTGATCCTTTGGTGCAAAGCAAAGTTGCAATGCAAACTTTTCATGCTGTTAATCTGTGTTCAGCTCTGAATGTTATGGACTCATTTGGCAGCATTTATGGAGCATTCTATGGAGTAAGTTCGGATGTGAGGAACGAGACAAAGGAAGCATGACTTTCACCTTTCTGATAAGGTCAGACAGTTCCATTTCTGCCTTCTGGTGTGCCATATCTGATTTGACTTCGGAATATGCATCGTTGATAATGGCCAAAAACATGTTCTATTCATAAGAGAAATAAACAGTTCACTTAAAGAAAAAAAATACATATATTTATCACCATAATTCTGAGTCCCACTACTCCCATGACGTTCATGAAGAGACCTGCACACACTTTTGCTTCTTAGAGAGGGCCAGGAGAAGATAGTGGTGTTTTTAGTTAGCAGTAACATCAAACAACAGAGATATTGAAAACATGAGGGCCTGCAGTACCAAAACTTTTCAAGACTACATGAACGTAACTGGGAGATTACACCCCAAAGAAAGTTCATGTTCACACAGCAGCTGCAACAAACTGTTCTACCTGTGAGGCCCAACTATTTCTATTTTGCAAGTGTGACCTCATCCAAGTAACACACCTGCATTATCCACAGAAATACCCGAGGATGCATGTTAATTATTTGTTCTGTAGTAACCAGCACACACACAAGATGCTTATCTGCCTACAGATCTGCTTGAGGTTCAGACTAGAGATGAAGAAAACAGATGAAAATAGGCTACTTGGCATCAGTGCCACAAATTCTGGCAGGTGCTTGCTTGTTCAGACAGAAAGAGGAAAAGAAATGAGCCTTACTGCTGCTGTTCCCAGTGTTTAATTCCTAGGCCTATACTGTCATTCCCAGGAGCGTCCAGCAAGTCAGAGAGGAATTAGTTGAGGTACTACCATATCTAACGCACCCTTCTGTAGAAAGACTGTGTTAGTAGTGATTCACTATGAATTAAATATATATATTTATATGTATATGTATATTTATCTCCTTCTGGAAAACAAATCTGAACAGAAAAAAAAAAAAGAGATAACTTTATTAGCATCCATTATTTTGCTTTCAGCCACCCATGAGTGAATGCTGAGGACACTCCTTTCTGCCTGTCTTCTCTAGCTTTGTTTCAGCTATGTCTCAGATGGGTTTTAAGGAACCCACACCAACGTTTCAATCTGCACAGGTTTACAAGGACACAGCCTGTAGTGAGTATTTCAGAAAATCTGTTGTGCCTGTACAATCTAATTAGCAGTCTCCTGCTGCCTATCAGAAAGAAATACCTACACAAACACACAAATCTATTTTTATTTTTATTTCCTTTCACTAATCACTAGCCTCCACTTCTCTGGATTTTTTAAGTGATTCAGGGCAAGTTTAGAACTTGAAAACATGAAAAAAATGAAAATATGAATTCAATTCCAGTATTAATAGAGGACACGCAAAAACTGCAGGTACCCAGGTACCAAAAAAAAAAAAAAAAAAAAAGAGAGATGCAAAAGTGGTAATTTGCCTAAAACTAATGTCCCGCCCACATAAACAAAATAAACAAAGATGTACATACCAAAAGAATGAAGAACATAAAGAACACAAATGTAGTGAAATAAATTGGTCCCAAAATTCGATTAGCTTCTTCAACCTCTGTGAAGTTAAAGTCTCCCAAAATGATGCGGAACTGAGTAAATCTTAAAAAACAAAATACATCCAGAAGTTGAGAAAAATGCGTTTGGAGTTGTGCAGTTTTCAGACTGTTTTAGTTTTAACGGTCTGGCTGATGGGCAGCAGAGAGGTTTGCACTATTTTCATACTGATCAGGCATTGTGATTATTTTCTCTTTTTAGCCTGTCTTTGGAAACAGTTCTTAAACAAATGATTTATAAGAAGCCTCTCCAGAATTCATTGCTACTGAGCCATAGCAACAGTGAGATCCCTGGAGCTTATCTGTTTAGAAAATTGTTACAGGATTTGTTTAGTCTCTCAATGAAGCAGCCAAATCCATTTATCAACGCCCTGAGATTTTTTTTTTGTATTTATTACTGTACTTACATGCAGTCCTGGAAAGTGCTAAAGTCATCAATTTGAGCGCCAAAGACGAGATAAGCCAACTGAGCATATGCTAAAAAAATAATAAAAAACATAATAGCAAAGCCAATGACATCTTTGACACAGCGAGACATGGTAGTGGACAACTGACTCATCGTTCTGTTGAAGTTCACAAATTTGAAAAGCTGTTAAAAGAAAAAAAAAAAAAAGGAAAGAAAAAGAGCAACTGTGAAAAGAAGGAAGACAACTATCTATTACAACAGCTTTGCACATGAAGTATCTTTCTGAATTTGATTGGAAACAACAAGTCAGTCAATCTATGTCTAGAAATATCACTTCCCAAATTCGCTGAGGCTTGTCATGGGAAGAAAATTCTGTCCATTCTCTTTATTACATAGCAATGTTACTCATATGCTACAAAAAGGCTATTTATTTATCTGAAGGGCAAAAGGAATTTCAAATTACATTAATTACATTATGTATGTACATCACATATCTGTAATTTATGTAATTGTAATATTTTGAATACATAAAACGTGCACAGTTAAACCAGGCTGGGCAAACACAGCATCTAGTAAGAAGTACTGACTTAACAACTCCATAATAATAAAGCTATTTCTTCATATATCTGCAATGACAAAGCACTACTGTTGATTCTATTTTCTAGATTTGAACAAAGACCATCCAAATCAGTGACAAAATAACCTCGTTTTTCATGTGCTCTGCTCTGACTTGCTCCCATAGCCAATTTTACAAGGAATGTGATAAACTCATGGAAATAAACACACGAAATTCAAAACAATTCAAAAGTTTCCATTCTAATGCGAGAGTAAGGATATATGCCTTGGAGTTACCTTAATCCAGACAAAAAACACAGTGACTGCAGCAATATTGTTGAACTGTATTTGCCAGTATGCCAAAGGTTCAAAATTTGGGAATGAGTTTTGCTCTTCCAGCAGCTTTTTCAGGAGCATATCTACAGTTGCTGTCCTATAGATGTTAATTCCTATAGCTACCACGGAGAGCTGTGTTAAAAAAAAAAAAAAAACAAAAAAACACAAACACAAGACAGGAGATTTACAAGTACAGTTTTGAAGCAACTGGTTTTAGCCAGGTATGTAAGACAGATAAATACATAAATATGATACAGGACAGTTCTGACATTTGCTAGAACTCTACAATTACGAGACACTACTCTTCAAACTTGCTATTAACTAGTCAGTATTTTAACATCAAATAAAATTTGTTAGCTGTTCTTTGCAAGTATGTTCAGAACTATGCCCCATGTCTCCAAATGCCAGCTACTTTATCAATGCCTGCTGCAATGGCTTATGTCACATACACAGAAAGAAAACATGTTGGGGGTTTGCTTATCTCCCATATAGACACTGCCTAGGAAACTAACTGGGAAAAAGTATACCGAACAAATACCGATAACATTTCATTTTCAAAAGGATAGACTGAACTTGCCCTACTCAAACTAAACAGTTCAATAGCCTTTAAGTATCCTCCCTGAAGTAATGACAAAAGGACGAACTAGGTGATGGGCCTATCATTTAAACCCACAATTTTATCTCTATTATAAACATTACCTACCACAATGATCAGGATATCAAGACAATTCCAGACACTCCTGAAGTAGTGCAGTTTATGAATGTGAATTTCTAAGATCTCTTCCACAATATAATAAAGAATAAAAACACAAAATGCCATTTCACAGGCTGCTAAGAAAAAATCAAAAGTGGAGATGTAGTGAATCAACTTCACTGGCTGAAACTGCCAAGATGTGACAAGGCCTCCAGTTGCCGGAAACTCCACTAACAACCTGTTAAAAACAAAAACAGAAAACCATTTCATTGAAAAAATGTCCTTGAAATGCACTACTGAACACACTTAAGACACTTTTTTTTTGATTTTGGAGACAAGAAAAAGCCCATATATGATTCAAGTTAGACATTATGCAAAACAGAGTGCAAACTCACATCTTGCTCACTTAGAATTTGACAAAATCTAAGACATTTCAAGAACACTGAGAAAACAAAAGAAAGATCTGTCTGCACTTCCATCTCTCACATGCTATCTAAATGAAAGATTGACATTGCTACCTAGTGATCCAGGTCAATAGAGAAGTCACCTGCAAATGCTTGGGGCATCAGGAGAACCTCAACTGCCTCCAGATGGCAAGTGCAGCTACTATGTGGAGTCTCACCCCTTTGGCAAGGAAACCTGCCACAAAGCACCACCAGAAACACACCAGTGAGAAGACAGAAAGGAAAAAGTGCTATCCAGATCAGAGAAGATATAGTTCTACTCCCAGGGACATCCAAAACAGAGTGTAAAAGTCATGTGCAAGGCACTGAACTAGTTTGGCACAAGTTCTGCTTTAAGTAACATATACACTTACCTATGCCCTCAAAACAAAGACTGTGCTGTTGCACACTGTCAATGGTTTGGCACGTACCTAACAACACAAAACAGGTTGATGTTCGCATTGTATACGGAGAAATCAATGAAAGCTGCTCTTGTCCCCCTGTCCAGCCAGAGGTTCTTCTTAAGGCTAGCAATCTGCACAGCCGTCACTTCTCTGGTCCTTGAGAGGTCTTGGTAATAACCAGCTCCACTGTACGTTGCAATTAAGCCCCAGTGGCTGCTCCCGTTCAAATCCTTCTCAGTGGTATATGTCCAACTAATGGAGTAGTGAGACACAGCAAATTAGTCTTCCTGCTTTCTACTTATCATTAACCATGCCCCCGCCCTCAAACCGACATTTAGCACATGGTAATTACATCTTTCTGAAACAAAAATTCCATATATCCAGGGCAGGGAAATGCACACCAGCTTATGTATCTACAGGAGTACTACATACGCTGTTCCATTTCGAAGGCCAAAAGGAGCAGTGTCTTCATTAGCTACTGAATAGACATCATAGCAGTCTTTGATTTCATCCTTTAAGTCTTCAGGTATCGAACAGGAGCCATTTCTCACTTTCAGCTGCCGAATGCGAGGCACCCCTAGGAGCAGGTTCTCATAATAAATGAAGCTCTTGTTTTCAGCCATGGTCTTGTTGTTATACCACACCTCCCAGTAAAGACCATCCAGCAATGGTCCTTCGGTGTACTGGAAAGTAAGAGATAATTCGAGTTGTGTGTTGCCAGCACTGTTTCCACAGATCTTAATTCTGCTGAAACATGAGAATTGAAATTGGTAATTCTTCTCATGTTAAGGTGGAGTATCTGCCTTAGCATTACCCACCCTCCAAAGACATTCACTAACCTTGCCCTACACTGCCCCAACTGGCATTATCTAGATCCTAAACTTGGACGTATTAAAGGCCGGTTTTACTCTAGTGCTTTGATATTGTTCACACACACAGAGATTTTTATGGAAAAGCCCACTGTTACAAAAAAAATATTGCAAATTTAAGTTCACAGATCCAGACAGGAAACATGACAACAGTGAAACATCATTTTCTTTACACAGTACCTTCCAGAAGTCATCCATGGTGGACAAAGTTTTGAAATCAGTTTTCTCCATTTTGGATACGGGTGTTTCCAGGAAGAGCTGCGACATTACCCTGGTATAATAGTACATACTGGAACTCACTGTCCCGTAAGTCACTGCACAAGATTAGGTATAAGGTGAGAGGCAGGAGACGGTAAAAAAAAAAAAAAAATTCACAGTAAGCAGCGTTTATTTTCAAGAAGTGATTATAATATAAAATCAACAAAGAATAGATCAATCAATTCAAAACACCAAATTCTCCCTTCCCAAGTTTTAGCTATTATTAATACTTCCACAATATTATTAATACTTCTACAAAAGTGAACTTCAAGAAACACAAAGGTGGGATGTAGCACCCTAAACAGAGGAAGCCAGATCCATTTCAGCTGTCCTGTGATATCCAAGGCATCTGTACAGAGCCAGCATGGAAGATAAGAATCAGGCCCAACCTGAGCAGAAAATGATGGCCAAACAGGACATCCCAGGGCCTCAAAAATGACACTAGACACTTCAGTGGTTAGACAACTAAACTTCATTTGAGACATGCACTGCTTCTAACAGACTTTCTTCATAGAAAATAACAGCTACATATTACTTTTCATCTTCAAACAGGGCCAAATATTTGGCTTATCCACAGAGGATGAAGTGATGTACAAAGTCAAGACGTCTTGAGAGAGCTTTTGGCACAGGTGCTTTTACTGCCTGTAATTACTTAAAAAAGCCTCAAGGCTGAAACTCTGAGAAGTCAGATTCTGTGATAACTCTGAAGATGACCAGTCATGTGTAGATTGTACCGTTTTTCATCACTTTCGACACTTTGATAAAAGTGTTTATTACAAGGAACAAAAAAAAAAAGTTTTCTTTAGCAACCAAAGAACAAGAACGATCTGTAAAAAAAAATCTGCTGGGGCGCAGGCAATGTGTGACTTGACTGTGAAATATCTGGATTGTCTCTTAAATATGCTCTTTCAAAAATATATACACCCATTAAATTGTCTTGTTTCGACTATAAACATAAAAAAACCCAAGAGCTTATAAAGAAATCAAATTGCATAATGGCTTCAAGTTCCCAAGACCAGAGAAAGCTGAGGTTTGCAATCTGCTTCCCCTGTAACTCATCAGTAAACTCCTAAATTGGATGGAACTGTTGTCTCATGCGCTCATGGATATATGTAGCACCCAGAACTACAGTATTCCTATGCTTCCTATGGTATCATAGGCAACAGATGAAACAGTTAAATCACACAAATCTTCAGCCATAATTCATACCCAACAGTTTAGTGAGACTGTAGATGTGTTAAAAACATTCATTACCATGCAAACTCAGATTTGCAAATATTTCTACATAGCTAGTATTATCCTTGGTTTTCCAGCCACTAAAGAACTTGGACTTTCAATGCTCTGTACATAAACTCAGTGATACATTTGAAACCGGTGATTATGTTTAATTTTTTTGGTCCTAAATGGTTAACTCCTACTCTAACAAAACACACTTCCATTTAGTAATGTCATAATTTGCATTCTGATGCAAATTTAGTAATGTCATTTTTACATAAATCATGCTTCAACCCTAGGATCTTTTAGCAAATAACAGGCATATTATTATCCCTCTTGAAGATTCAAAAAGTATTAAGGCACAGAAAGTTTAATATTTCCAATCTCAAGCAAGAGTGATTGGAACAGTAATTCCAAGTATTTGCCTCCACGTCTACCCATTATTTTTTCTCCTCCATCACTGGAACAGCCTTATTTCTGAATTACAGATGGCACAGAGGTAGTACAGAATTGTAAGCATCAACACTGACTGGTACTTACAGACACATAAGACTACAAGAAAAATCAGGTATGTGATCAGCTCCCGCAAAACGCTTTTCAGGTACCGCTCTCTGCTAGTGTTGTTTTCTTCCATGAGTCTTGTGCTCCACAGACCTTTCAAGAAAAACAGATAAAATGATATAAATACAGTGTCTGATAATAGACATGCTAGTTACATAATTAATCAAAAAATCTCTTGCTTGGGCAGCTAGTTGTCAACTCAAACTATGTCATGTCTCCTGTAGGATCTTCTACAGATTTTGAACTGATCTAAGTTACTGTAAAAACAGCTTCTTTGGCTTGTCTCTCTTAGAGGTCCCAAGAGGCTGCTGTCACCTCACGTATATCATTTTTATTTAGTAACAGCTCAGCAGAGCTCTTGCAGAATTTGTTGAATATTTGCCAAGAATGTTGTCGTTTAAAAATCATATGGCAGGAAAATAAATCATATACACCAAGACACACTTTTGACAGCCAACCGTCAAGAAATGCAATGCAGTGAGTTTGAAAATATGCGTATGAAAGCATTCACTTTCTACCTGAAGGAAGGATGGGATGGTAAAACATAGTTTTAAAACAAGCACAGAAAACAAAAACATCACCCTCCTCTCCCCAAGAGGAGGAACATGTCCAAAAAAGAGACAGTAGGGAATCCTAGTGAGGTCTGCTACATCAATTTCTTTACCTACACACAAAGAATTATCATGGAAATGCTGGTAGTACTCTTAGTAAGCAGCTGTCATGTAGCTGCCAAACTGGGCAACTGTATTAACTAAACTATTTGGGGATGTCACCAGCTTCATGGCATTATATTTGGTAGTCTCAAGATGTCCATGTAAGAAAACTTACTGAACTTGGGTTATCCTTCCCAAGAGGTTAGCAGTGAAGAAAAAGTGGTTTGTAAAAGGAGTCACCAAAAGAAACAACAATCTGAGAATAGAAAGCAGTTAGTAACATCATACTCATTTCCTGTGTTTAATACAGGAGAGAGAAAAGCTGGGAACAGCTGCTGAACTTCAGTCCAGAACTGCTGCCTTCCAGCAACTACTCTTTATTTAAGAATAAATAAAGCAAGTCAATATAACCTTAGTTTACAGCGGTGGAAAGATGGCAGAAATATGCACACGCGTGTGGTATATGTGTGTGTGGAGTATATGTGTATATAAATTGTATTTACAACCGTGCATATGTAAATACCACTCTTGTAAATCATTGCCAAGCTTCCACCCTTTTCCTTTTCGAGTATTTTAAATGGCCAGCCCTTGAAAACATCCTTTATGTTGCCAGTGGATGGAAATGAAGTAACCTCAAAATCGCTAGGAAAAAGATCTTGGGTCCATCAAACGTACCACAGAAATTTGAAGTCAAATGGAAAAGCAACAAGGGATAGTCAAAACAGATTATGGGGCTGAGACTGAAGGGAAAGTTCAGTGCCAGCCATTGCTGCAAAGACTAAGACAGACAGATGGCAAAGCTGCCTGCTGCAGAGCTTCATTAATGAAGAGGGAGGAATAAGTGAGGTCTTCCATCTACCTGTAAGCTGAAGTGCAAGAAAAGAGTAACGTGCCAGATAATTATAAAGGTTTTTTAACTCCTGCAGTTCAAGATATGATCTAGCTGGACAGTCACCAGGGAAAGTTTTCCAGCATAAATACAGCAAATACTAAAAGTCTTTGCATTAATATTTGTCTGTTCATTCTCTTTTGTTAATTATACCTTTCACTAACCTCTATCATTAATATGTGATACCTGCTCCAAAAGAAAAAACAGCTTTGAAAAAATTCTCTTAAGATTAAGCCTGAAAACTCAGAGATAAAAGACTGCAGCTTTACAACAGGAGATGCCAAGTTCTCACCATTAGGTCATTCTAGAAGGCAGAAACACAAAAAACAAGACCATTTATACAGTCACTAGTAAAGAACTCACCAAGTCTAGCCTTTAATACAGCACGTTGCACTAGCAACATTCATAATAAAGGAAGGAAAACATTACAGCACAAAGACAAGGCTGGAAGGGCCAGTTAGCTGAGCTGGCACTAGAGCAGAGTCCCGGCTGTCAGCACATTACTCACCAAAAAGAAATGTAGAGAGCAGAAAGTTTGTAAGCTCAAATTCGGTCATATTAGAACATTATTACAAGTCAGCAAGGAATGGAAAGTTACATGTGGAAGGAAAAAATAGTAATAAAGCACCCGAGATCACACAATCGTCTTTGCATTAAATACACTTATCCAACCACTAGCTTGAAGCTTTCATTAGTGGCCACATTTCTAGAAGACACATACACATTTTATCCTTTTTGTCGTATTACACTATAGCTTAAGATGCATTAACAGTGGTGGTACACAGTGCTGGCTCTAAGTTGATATTTACTGTGAGTCACAAAAACACTTCTAGCTTTGATTCAACATTTTCAGTTCATGTCTTACATTAACTGTAGATTCATCATCCTTTTGAAGGATCTGTACACTCATTCACTTATTGAACATATCTACAGCTAATGCTTCACTCAAACACCTTACTTAAAGAATATATTCAATTCAGAAGAGAGAGGAGAAAAAAAAAAAGCAATAGCTAATAAATTCTTTCAAAAAAAATTACACTGGTTGGCATTGATGAAAACTATCATATTTGATTTCCAAATGACTACTCCCTCGTGTGTTTAATTCTGTCCAGTCAAACAGCATTTCATTAATAAAACCACGCTACTTTCCTCTGCTTATCTCCTATGGCTGCTACCAGCTTCATTCCAACAATTCTACAAAAAGCTCAACTAAAGCCTGACCTGTTTTCTTTTCAGACTACAGTATGACATGTCTTTTTGAGCTCTGTTAGATCTAGAAATAAAGTACTAAGCTTGCCATTTTCCAGCCATCAGAGCTCTTTGCTGTCACACATGAAATGTCAAAAGCGCCATCAATCTCTCTTTCCAATAATACAATCTCAGTTCAACAGTCATCTTCCAAATACTCTATTTTGATTTCAGGCTTGAAATCACCCTTTCACTACACAGTCTGCAATGATTCCACTTTCGTTACCAGGCAAGTATGGCACCCCGGGCAATAGCACCAAAGTCGCATCCAGCCATTCCTGTGCCTATGAAATTCATGGCAACAACATTCTCTATTTAAGGAACTAAGATGGGACCTGCCCACTAAGGTAACTTCAGCTGTACTTGAGTATGGACACAAAATAAAACAGGTCAGAAAAATGAGAAACCGTGGATACTAAGCACATGAATAGACCTGTTCCCAATATTCACAGCACACAAACTCAAGGTCTTTTTATTTTACAGCTGAAAGTGGCACATTAGTAGTGCACAAGGACCATCTCAGATACCAAGCAGCAGCATGGTACATGGCAATAACGGAAAGTTTCCTTTTATTTTGTCCCATTTAAAGGTAAGCATTTACGTACCTCAGGAACAGACTAAGCTAAACACATAAAGACTGGACGCAGCAATGTCAGTTGGCTTATAAGGCCTAACCATCACTGACATATTTTTCTGGACATTCAAGTCTATCGCTTTAAAGTTAGTCTTTTATTGAGCAGCCTCCCTATTAAATCTACTGCAAAGACTACAAAGCCTATTCTATAATCTCTGAAACTTGGACTTGGACTTACATCCAAGTCAAATACTACAGTGATCAAGAGGGATTTATTTTCGGAGCAATACAGCTCGTCACAGAAATCATTATAGCCAACAACTTCTGATTGTGCGTGAGAAACAAAATGAGCATATAAACAATACGCAACAAGTCCCTGCTCAAAACACTTCTCACGTGGTGACAGTCACTAACTTTGCATCACTTCATAAAATTCGCATGTTATAAGAAGAAAGCTTATTTTGTAAACAAGCCCTACTTATGCAGTTCTCAGGTGCTGATGCTGAAATTTCATGCTTCCCTTAAGAAGACAGGCTGCTCCTCACACGCGTCCCCATAACCCTACGCGCGGGGAAGTCCCCAAGCACTGTTCGCTCTGCTTTGCCGAGGGGTAGCAGAGGAGGCAGAGGGGCGCAGAGACCCTGAAAACGGAAAACGAGGGGGAGGTGGGTGCGTATACATCTGGTGGGAGCAACAAACACGTCTGAGAGCAGGAGAGGGAGGTGTATCAACAGGCAGGGGGGCACAAGGGGACAGCGCATGGATAGACAGAGGTGAGACAGGAAGGCAGGCAGGTGGAGAAAGAACAGGTGGCAAAGAGGTGGGTGGAGAAGAAAGCAAAAGCAATGATAATAAAGTTTAAACAGTTTCTAAGCGCTCCTCTCCACACAAGGCTTCGGAAGAAAGGCCAGCGAGGCACGAGGCCGCGCGGGAGCCGCGCGCGCGGACGAGGACAGGGCCGCGGCCGCCCGGGCGCCTCTCACCTCGCAGGCG
>NW_010584361.1:44072-56697 GCF_000705375.1 Tinamus guttatus | reverse complement strand
AATGTATTTTAATACCAAGGTCAGTGGAGCAGCACTTAAACCAACATAGAAACATCTCATTATTTTCTAATCATCATAGAAACCAGTTTGAAGAACCAAACACGAGGTACTCTGGTATCCATTCTGTTGCTGTCTTTCAGCTACAAAACAATAGGGAGGAAAAAAAAAAGAAAAAAATAAAGAATTACATTTGTCTCAACTAGGAAACTTCAATACATGAAAGAGTCTGAACTACTATTAGAAATAAGTACAACCACCGAAAGCATATGGGATACACCGTTTTTGTTTTTGTTATTTTTTTTCTCGCGTAACCCTCAAAAGCAGTTGTCTAAGAACCAGAGGATGAAGCCTTAGGGTAACCCAACAGAGCTAAGGTGCATTGGGTCTCATGGCCTTAACACTGCTGCAGAGATAACGTTACAGAACCAAGGAGAACCTGCAGGATGTGTGCACTTAGATCACCTGTATGCACATAAAGGTAACTGTCTCCCTGACAGTTCTGGATGCATGGCCTGAATTCTGACGTGGGATTTAATTGCAAATAACTTGACGGAAAATTCCTTTTGGATACATATTGCAAAAACGCTGTGATGACTTATTTCCCTTTTTCCACTCTCTGCTGCCATCTTATTTCCTTATTTTCTATCCTTACTGCAATATTCTCTTTCCAGCAAGAGAAGAGACTCATGGAAACTTCTGAAAATGCAGAATGGGTGTGGAAAGAATATCATCTTCTTGATACACATTGTGAAACTGTTGGAAAGTCACAAGATGCCTGTTCCACCTAGCACAGGGACTTTCAGCAGAGCACTGCAATGAAAATTCTGCACAGACTACACCCGTCCACTCTCGTCTGCACTGGGCTGTGCATGAAGACCACCCTCTCACTGTCAGAAACCCAAGAAGGAATCGCAACACAGTACTGCAGGGAAGAGGTGGATGGGGAGGCTGAGCCACATCTTCCTCCACAGTCACCGGTGTAAACTAAAGGGAGCCCAGACTGCCCTCCCCTGTAGCACAGAGGCCTTGATCTTGCCCTCCACATGTACCATGTTAAGATGGAGCCATGTTTCCACAAAGAGCGCGAGGAGAAGCATGTCTACGCAAGCCTTGGCAGAGACGTGCTTTCCCAGCGTCTCCTGGAAAGGGCCAGCTGTGGGAGCACGGATGCCTATCCGTGGTTATGTACACGCAAGCCCTCTTGCCTGCAGCCTGCTCTGATTCCTCTTTCTCCACAAACCCGGGGGAAGGTGAAGCACAAGCTTTACAAGTGGTGTAGAGCAGCCAGGATGGGCTGTGACCCCACCAATGAACCTGACCTCAGCCTCAGCCCGGGCTGCCACCAGAAGCCATTTGCATTTTACGCGGTTTCAGGTTTTGCTGCGAACAGTTTTCATGACTCTGGGTCTAGACCTGCTGTGGTCTGAGGTGGACAGATGGAGAAGTGAGTCAGTGTGAAAGCAAACATCTCTCCTGGGCACTGCAAGCCTGGGTGTGGAATCCAGGCCGATGGGGTGGGAGAAAAACAAACAAACATTTGTGGGTCTGATGAAGGGAAATCTAGATTTGGAGAGGAAGTAATTTGGCCCAGGAGCTGATCCGATTTTGCGGGGGAACCAAAAACCATCAGACCAGGGTCAAGGCCTCTGCCATCCTGACTGAGTCACAGCAAGATTCTCCGCAGTTTTCTCGAGTGCAGAGGTGATGAGACTGTTCTTCCTGGAAGCACATCCAGGCTGATACTCAACAGGAACCAAGCCTTGCTCCTGCAAAGGAACACTTGGATTCCAGTTGGAAAATCAGGACAACTCATGCACCTCAATGTATTTCATTTTAATTGGCATCAGGGTAACAACCTCAGAGAAAACAAGCCATGTCCCAGTGGAGATCGTCACTCAGACCTAGCAATACTCATTGTTTTTTATTTTTGTAAAGTCTTGCTAAATGGTTACATTTTTAAAAACTGGTCTTTTTTGGAGTGGAAAATAGCAGCTCACACCTGAGTGATAATATTAACACAGAGCAAACATTCATTTTCTTAAGTGTATACTTTAAAAAATAATAGTAAAAGTTGAATAGTTCAGATCATGGGGAATAGAGGTAATATGTGCAGTGTGCTATGCATGTGAGCCCAGCAGTATGTTTGCTTTGGAGAAGACCATGTTCTCCTTTCCTGCTTACCAGTGTACTTCAGAGGGGAGGGATTTTTTTAGATATGCCCAGTTATGAGATGATCAAATCCAGATTTAGGAAATCACATTTTGCCTCTAATTCATACTGGCTACCTAGAAAGATTATTGGTTGAACATGTAGCTATAAATTTGGCAGAGTAAATGGCAAACTGTGGTTGGCATATGGATGCGAAACAGGAAGCAGACTGTAGCTATACATTAACGAGAGGAAAAAAAAGCCCAAGAAACCCGGTAACCTCCAGGCTCCGAAGCAAACAGCAAGAAGGGGCAGCTGATGGGACAGCTAACTCCCAAGAAGCAGGAAACATCAGTGATCTTTGCATTAGGAGGAATATTACTGGTCAATAAATAAGGAGCCAGAAGTGCTGTTTGCTCACAGAGTCTTGTTTATCTCAAAGAAGTCAAATGACTTCTCCTCACCCATGGAAAATGTGAACAAAGCAGATGACAAGCAAGTTTGGGAAGCAACATCCGTTCTGTATGGAGAAACTTAATCTGCTATACCCAAAATAACTGATGTTGAAACACAGTCAAATTCATATCTAAGCAATTGATTAGACCAAATGAGGAAGAGTAACTTTTTTTTAGAGCATCTCGGCCAGCCAGGGACCGAGGCAGGTGGGGAATAACGCGTCTCACGTGGCTGGTTCGAGACTGATAGGGCAGCACCCTCAGTCCCGTGGGAGCAGCTTGCCGAATCGCGTGTCCCGTGGCGTCCGAGAGCTGAAGAAAGGCCTCAGAAAACCCAGCACCTGGTACAGGAGGGAAGGCCCTCACGGGCTGCGCTCGCCTGCACCTAGACCGCTCCCGAGGAGCGATCTGTCCCACACTCGGGCACCTACGTATTAAATCATCACCCGGGTTCCTGGATGTGCTGAAGAAAAAGAAGGTGACGTGGCTACAGCAAAAGTAACATCAGAGGAGTCTATATTTACCCAGGGTAGAATTTCACCGGTTTAAAATTTAAAAGTTGAGCAATTATTCAGAGAATTGAGTATCTTCCTAGCCTCCACTCCAGGCAAAAAAAGCTAGGCTAAGGCCCTAGGCATTTTTGGATAAACCTTTCCCAACTTTGAGACCTATCAATTCACTCAACCTACCTCGTTGTGAGTTCTCTGCTGTCACAGCAGGGCAGAAAGCAGCCGCAGTCCCGTTTCACATAGATTCAGATACGAGGAGGTGCGGGCTAAAGTCTCAGGACCAAGTGTAAAAGGAGGCACTTGGTCCAGAGAAAACTCGCACCCAGGTTTTGGATCAGTGCTGTGAATTTCATTGCTGGTGCATAAGTCTGAAGGAACATGGGAAACGCATGCATTTTTCTGCTGCTTTACAGTCAAGTCTCCCCTTTCTAAAGGTTCACGGGCTAAGATAATAGGAATAACATGATTTTCCCCCACAAAGAAAGTATAATTCTGTAAAAAGTCACATGAAAACAACAAAAAATAAAAACCACCACAGTGAAGTCTTTCTGTAGTAGCCTTTCATTTAATTTAATATCTACCATTCCTCTCCTTCCCACCTTGATGTGATTGCACGTGCCTTAAATCATTTTTGGCATGATCAGTACTCATTATGGTTCTGTATGGGCCTGATCTCACATGCATTATCTGGCAACATTGCTATACAGCCACAAACTTTTCCTTGTTGATCATTTAATCTTCAGCTAAAGACTATTAAATAAACAGGTTTAAGGGAAAAAAGAGAAACTGTAAGGGTAATGCAACCATTTCCCTTTTGTTTACCAGCTCTTGGCTAAATACTATGTACACATCAGATGAGGTATAGATGTGTCTGCATGGTGCCAAAACCTCACTCTTACCTTGCAATTACAGTAGAGTTTCTCTTAACACACAGACTTCCCATCATGAAAGCAAAGAAGAATATGGAGGTGGAATAGATAAAAACCCAGCAAAGTAATTGCATTCTCTGGCTGTCAGCTTCCTTTGACTGGAAATCTTCCCATAGGCCTAAGTGGAAAAAAAATACATTTGCACATATGCTCAGATTGCCTGTTGGAGGCAGGCAAAGAGGGATTTTTTTTTTAATTGTGTGGCTTGTGCAAACGCTGTGAATTGCAGCTTCAGAGCGCCGGGTTGCTCCTGTTTTTGACCGCAATAAGGCCTGCTGACAATTAGCCTGTCTGCTCACCCTGCTTTGGGCTGATTTGCTTTCCTCTCCCACCTACCCGCAGCCGTTAACAGAGGAGAGATGAAGAGCTGGGCACTTGTACTACATGTCAGAGCAGCAGCCTGGGCTACCCAGAAGGTTCAAGTCAGGACCGAGGATATCTTTCCTGGAAAGATCAAAGCGCTTCCAGGGCAGAATTTATGTGTGGACAAACCAAAAGAATAACCCACTGAAGTGTATAGATGATATGGACCAGATAGTGAGAATTATCGCATTTTAAAGAAAAAAAAAAAAATGGGAGACCTACTACTTGGTCTCCTGTGCAAAGCAGGCCAGCAGACTAAATCTTACTGAGGCTGACATCTGAATCGTGCCATCCACCTGATGTAGGGCTAGGTTTCTACTGGACAATTGCTCATTTCTAAGATTATGCACCTTTATTTACTGTGCTTGCTTGATTTCAGCTCCCAGGTTGCTCTGTCTTTTCTCCTGACAAGCGGGATTTGTCTGCTGGCAAAGGAATCTAATCCTCACAAACATCTAACTTTTTTAATAGCATATTAAGCACCAACACGCATTTTTCCAGCACTCACTCAGGAAGCAGCCATCCATGCTGTATTTGAAAGCAATAAACTTTCTGATTTCTTTGCACTGTGCACCAGGCTTTCTTTATTTTTTATGGGCTGGAGATTACTCGTCCTGCTTGCAGGATTTGGCAAGGCACAAACTCTGCAGCCCAGCTCACGGATCACAGCCGTATGTCACCCTCAGAAGCACTGCTAGCCACAAGGCATGTTTGAATTTTAATGGAGACTTCCCTCTCATTGATGCTATCCTAACCTCTATATGTTTGCATAACGTCCCTCTTAGAATCAGTATGGTTGGAAAAGACCTTCGAGATCATCAAGCCCAGCTGTAAACCCATCACCACCATGATCGGTTCAAAGAAGTTTCTTGCAGGGCCAAAGCCCAGAAGTAGAAACTCTTTGTGCACCCAACTCAATCACTACTTCCCAAGAAATCTCTTCTGTGTAGGACCTGCACAAATGAGCAATAAGAGGGAAATGAAGCTCTCCAAGGAAAACAGGCCTTGGGCTATTTGCTTGGTTTCTCTATTTCAACATAGCAATCTCCCTACAGAACATCTAAGAAAGCACACAAGAAGTATGCAAAACGTAATTAACATCGTTTGCTTCCTGTTACCAAGCATAATTGCAAATGTAGACTGAAGCACAAGAATGGGGTTTATTTTCAGTTATGGTTTGTGCATTTCAAAACACTGTGACGGATTTGGGTTGTCAAGCTGAAGCCAGGGCAGACGTCTCTCTCGCTTCCTGTTTAAGCCAGTGGTCTGGGAAGGGCTGCTGTTAACATATAATGACAGCTGGCTTGCTGAGAGCAGCTCGCTTCACCCAGGCTATAAATGATATTTTTGAAAGATTCAACATATGCCACAACATGCATGTACTTCATTATCAGCAGCGCGACATGAACGCTTAGTTGAGATCAAGCAATTGTATAACTTAAAAATACTCAGTTCCTCATATATATATATACACACACTTAGAATGCTTATACAGAGTCATATAAGCTCCCATAACTCTGTAGCATATTCCTTCCAAGCCAAAGCTATCAGACACATTTTTCCCAGCAAAAATATTTTCTAGCTCCAAAGAACTAGAGCCGGGCAAAATATTTAAAGGCAAACTTTGTTGATCAAAGGGGAGCAGTCTCAAGTCATTGCTTATTTGCAGTGTCTCCTGGAATGGATAGTGCATTTAAACATGGGTATGACCAAGCTGGAGGAACTGTGGCTATAGGCGAGGTCAAACAGAGCAATGGGTGGCTGCATAGTGGCAGCCAAGGACGTCAGTAGCTGGAGGTCATTTTGCCCAGGCGGGTAATTCCCTGCAACGTGGCCCTGCAGGCGAAATATATCATTGAAGGCAGCAACAAGTGCGTGACTTGCCCCTGCTTGTCTAGCAAGCTCAATAATTAAACAGCAACTGGAAATTGGTGTCTTGTGAGTGGAGAGCCTGGATGGTGCAAGGAAAAAGGCACTTAACTGAAGCTCTTCAGTGATGCACTGAATACTCTTTGCTATACACTTTGCTAAGCCACTATAGCTTAAAAAAAACTTTTAAAAATATCAACAATTTCCTCTCTGAAATCATGGTAGGGCCTTAAAAGTGAGTATCCCCTTACTTAACACATCACCACATCCATGCATCGCTGCGACATGTTCCGCAGCTTCCCTCACCTCCGCGCAGAGCCTGTCCAGCTCCTAGAGGACAGCATATGACTTGGGAAAAAAAATATATATATATCATGCTCCTACCCCACTTTTGCCTACAAGTTATTCTAGATATCGCAAGATATCAGTAAAAAAGGAAGTATAGCTTTTTCACTGAGCATATTGCACTAGTGGGGTGCAAATCCACTTGGGTGTTGGCTGCTGGAATCACTTGGGCACACAAAATTCTCAGCTCCTGGAATGGGCAAAACTTTCCTCCACTTCTTCCACAAAACTCCCTAATCTAACGCAGGACATCCTAGTGGCTGTCTCTGGGAGAAGCCATGGCTACATATGCGTGCAGGGGGGCACTGGAAGTCAGGACTGTCTTTGCCTTTTGCTTTTGCCCCCTGCGTTTTGCTGCAGCCCAAGGAGCAGTAACACAAATGTCTAAAAGAAGCCCTAGGCAGCCAACAGCCCTGAGGTCAGGGAGCTCTGGGGTTTGGGAAGCTCCTCTTAGGTTAGGATAGAGACCCTGTCCCCTTCTCTCCTCTTTCTGCTTGGGAAGAGTTTATTAAAACCTAAACTAGACTTTCCAAAAATAAGATCAACAAAACAGGAGGAAGAAGGAAAGGTGAAAATAAGAAGAAAGGTATTTGCATTCCCAAGAAATTGCACAAGAATCCTTGGGCGAAACCTAGAGAGCTTCTAGAAACCTTAATTCTGGCTCAAGTTTAGCGAGAGCGCCTGAGGCATCAGGTCGATTTGGCACTCGCCTGCCCTCAGGGACCTCCAAGGAAAACCAAATCACAGCCACATCGCTCACTCCCTTCCTCTGCCAGATGCTCAAGGCACCAAGGCCCGCTGCCAGCCACGGCTTCAAGGTGGCAGCCGGCATTGCCTGGACTCATGCATGTGCCGGCCACAGCTCCGTGCCTGGACCAAGGGGTGGCAGAAAGATCCCAAGACTGGCTAATTTTGGAGTAGACCACTGAGCCCAGCTGCGATGATGGTCATTTGTCAGCAGAGGAACTCGGCATTGCTCTGGGCAGAGCGGGAGTTGTAGCGGCTATCAAATATATATGGTATGACATCAAATATCGCACACCTCCTTGGGCTGCTGCCCAACGCAACACCTTGTCAGGAGCAGCCAAGGGCAAAGCTTGCCCCTTTCTGTATAAAACCCAGGCAAGGAAACATGAATCATTTCTGAGCAATGCCTGAAGTGGGGCAGACCGCTGCTTTCAGTAGTGTTTAAATCCTTTACATTGGGATTTTCCAGCAGCCTTTCGCTGCCAGGCTCATGAATCATGCTTTGCCCCTGGCATCAGCAAGGTAAACGCTTCAGTTCCTGAGGGAAAGGGAATTAGAGCTACAGCAAGAAGGAGAAGGAAAAAAAAAAAAAAAGGGTGCTCCATGCCACATACCTTGAGCAAAAGCTTCAGTGAGTGGCTGGCACCCTGGATGGGCCACCACTCCTTCCTGGTACCAGATACACCCCCTGTCTCCAGGTCTCTACCAGCTTAGGAAACGGGTCTCATGTGCAGCAGGAACTTGGGAAGAGGCAATAAAACCTGCGCCTTCCTTCTGACACAAATCAGACCAAGAACTGGTTAGAGACAGAGGAGACCCAGAGAAAGGGTGAGAGCCAAGGAAGCAGCTTTTATACAGGTGTTGCTTAGCAGATCACAGCAGCTGCTGGAGGCGCTTGGGCTGGCAGCTGCTCGGCGTTGCCTACAGCCTTTGGTCTTAATCCCGTGCTGGAGAAGGGAGTTTTCAGACTCTGCTCTTGCACCTTTCAGAGCTCTGAGCATTTAAGGGATCTTTACCGGAGCCCTGCCCGACATCCACTTACCCCGCTATTGATTTACCTTTGTAACACCTTGACCACGGTGTGTAAGAGCCATCTGTGAAAGCCAAGGGAGCCCGGGCAGGGAAACCCAATCCTCAAGGCTTCATTTCATCTGCTGTGCAAGTCACCTCCCAATCAGTGGAGACAGGTCTGGGCCAACTAACCCGAAGGTCTTCCACATGCCCCTTGGTACCCATCACCACTATCAGTTATTTACCTTTTACAGTCCATATGGTGTATAGGGCAACTGTCTCCTGGCAAGAGATCCTTCTGCCAGCCCACTGTGATCTTGGTCCAAACCCATTAGCAACAAACAGGAGTGAAAGCTGAGTTTGAGGCACAGCGAATGAGGCCCTGAGGGATGGAGGAGGTCTGACAGTCCCATGTAACTGTTAAGCAAATGCTGATTTCTGCAAGACAGAGCAAAGTGGAAGACAGGATGAAAATCCTAGGGCCAGGACAGCGTTGACAGAAGGACAGACCTGTGCAAAGAGGAGTGAAAAGCAGCCAGGTGGGAATTCATAGCCAGCGCTTAGCATGAGTTGCATGTTTGGCAACCAGGCCTAGCCCTATTCCCCTTCACATAGTGCTGAAAGCCGGGGAAGAGCGCCACGACTGGCAGAAATCAGGGAAACTTCTCAGCAAGGATGTGGGATTATGGCCTGACCAACTCCAACTGTGCTAGACACAGTCCCTTCCCGCTCTGGCAGACCCCTAGCCCTGCCAGACAATCATTACATGGTTTCGTTACGCTTCTATATATGCACCTTGCTGTAAGTTTAAAGAAGACCTTCCCTTCCAGTAAATTATAGCTTAGTTTTGGCTTTCAGGCAAGGCTGCAGCTCGAGTGTTTAGACAGTCTGACTTGCTCGGTTGGGGCTTTTCCTGAACACCGCGTGCAGGGGAGGTAAAGCAGTTCAGTGGTTCAATCATGAGCACACAAACAAACCTACAGATTTCTGATTGCAAAACACATAAAAAAACATAAGAAAAACACCATGTTGTAAAGAAGTAGCTCAGCTAGAGCCAAGTACACATGGGATAGCATTACACGTCCCCAGTGTTTATTTACAGTCAGCCAAGTAGGAGTGCCATCCAGCTCTCTTTCAATGTGCGGAAGTTTTCCTCGGATCATTCGTTCACGTAAGGCTGTAAACATCAGACTCCTCCAGTCCACGTATAGATAAGCAAAGTGCTACTGTGTGTAGGAAGCCTGCAGATTCCCACTTCACGTCACGAAGGACACAGAATCCGAGAGCTTCACGGTGCCTGCACCGCAAGCCTGAGCACTGTGGTACCACCTTGGCCTGGGTCACAACCCTCTGTGGGGAGGGTCCCCCATTCAGTGTCACCCCCTCAGTGGTGACATCGCTGAGTCTTGAACTGGACCTGCCCAAAGATTGTGAGCAATAGCAAGAGGAGGAAGCAAAGGTAAAACCACCCTGGAGCAGGTGGGTTTTATACCACAGGTTGGGGTATTTTGTGTCTATGCTTGGAGTCACGCTCTGAATCCTCTGCTGGCTCCTAGGCATTGCAGAAAACCCTGAATCTTTCTGTCCTTCATTCTGACTTCCTTGGGGAGGAAAACAAAACAAAACAAAACAAAACTATTTTTTTTTCCCAAGAAAAGATACATTAATTATCACTTCAGCAGGGCTGTAAAAGCCAGAATGCAAAGCTAAAGAAATCTTTCTGTTTACAAATATTCCTTGAAACCTGCTAGGTGTTAACAACATTTTCCAGAACCCTCATGTCCCTACCCACCATTGCTTTGCTGTCGCAGAGGCGTTGAGGTTGGAAGGGGCTTCGGGAGATCATTTAGGCCAACCCTCCTGCTCAAGCAGGGTCACCTAGAGCGTGTTGCCCAGGATCGATGACGCCACCCCGGAAAGGCTCCGTGGGGCTGAGATTGGCCGGGTTTCCACAATCGCGATGCTTGCGCCTCTTGGAGATGCCTGGTCCTTGTCCAGGGGCACGGGGCCACATCAGCAATTTCCATCGCTGTCTGGGGTGGGAAGGGTGGCTCATGCTGCCTGGATCTCACTCACATGATGTGCAGGAAAGCTGACTTCTCTTTTTCTGCCAAAGGTTACTGTGCCTTCTTTTTCCATTACCGCTTCATGAGCAGGCCCTCACTTGAACCACACTTTACTGATAATCCACTTCTGCAAAATCTGGCCATTTTCCTCTGCCACGGCTGTGGCAGAAAACCCTCTTCACTCAGCACCCGGATACTAGAAATCAGTGATAATCTCCAATTAACACAGACATTTCTCCTATAAGCATGACATTCCCCTAAATGCACATATTCACTTGGCCATATCCCTCCAATTCTTACTTTTAATGCACAACTATGACTATGCCTGCAAGGGAAGCTAGGATTTTTAGGGACTTCGCTTTGTTTCAACATGCTCATTTACAACATGGAATAAGAAACCTTGAAACACTCGAGCAAAATACTCCCCTATGCCCATGCAAAGAGACTCCAGGCAGTAACTTCATCAGGTTCTTCCTTAGAAAAAAGCATGTGAACAGGTAACTACGTGCTTATATGTCGGAATGAACATTTCCCCAGAAACACAACACACTGCAGAGCTTAAGGCCTGAACCAAATGTGGCTTTGAAACCTTTGGGATGGTTTTTCATCATTTCCAGGCTCCTCCACATACAAGCTAAGCACTCAGTTAAAACTGAGTTTTGGAAGAGTAAGAGCAGGTACTTCAGTGCAACCTTCCTTTAGCAGGAAGGAGAGCCTGCCAAAATTCAGTGATGTGCCCTGTTACACAGGCATGGAGTCATCTGAGAGAAACCTGAGCACCTTTAAAGCAAATATGCAAGGAAACGATGATGTATGGGTTGTCGCCTCTGTGCTGTACAAAGCTAGTGCCAATCTTCCGCATGGGAAAATTGACAAACACAAATATTCTGTAACAGGAAACAAAAATATTCTGTAACGAGCAGAAGTCATATGTGTAGGGTTGGACTATGCTGCTTTTTAAGGAAAGCACAGAAAAGTTTTTCAAGAATAGGAAAACCGCAGCACTCTCAGACCTGCACAAAAACCCTCACAGCAAAAGGCTTTTTTTCCCACTAGATGGTGCCAAGACCTTGCTGATGGCCAGGTCCCTGCAGGGTGCAAATTCAGGAAGAGTCCCAGCCTGCCAGCCCTTTGGAGCAGTGCACTCAAGGACAGGAGGGGATCCTGGAGCCCACCAGAGTCGTGCCAGATGGTCCCATCCAGAGTCTGATGGAAATACGGTGTTTCCATCCTCATCCTGACACTGGCAAGCGGCATCAGTAACCCCTGCCTATTCCCCAAAAATCTGGGTATGTGCTTGGGAAGGGGAGCTGCCTCTCCAAGCTCTCCAAGCTGGCCTCTGCATGTGGGGCAGGGGGAACATGCATTTCCTCCTCTTTAGCCACATTATTTTAAGCAGGCCAGCTCCATGAACCCCAGAAGTCCCCAGAGGGCAGCATTTCTCCACACAGCAGGCTACACCACTGCCGCCTCACTGTTCCCTCCGCCTCTGCCTCCCGCTCCAACTTGAGTAAAAACTGGAGAGCAAAACAACACACTGTTATGTAAGTAACATTTTCTTTTGGACATGGCCACCATGCCATGGATGCAAGCATGAACCCACTGTGTTCAAGCACACCCCAACTTTAATAGGTCTGGTGGAGGAAAAAGGGTCCCAAAGCCACAGCACTGTCTGGAGGGGCACCTCAGGACTCAGGTGATGGATGGGGAAAGCATTTGGCCACACTCCAAGCAAGGAGTAACAGGGGCCAGGGAGGGTGATTGCAATCGCGGAGAATGGGGGTCTGAAGTCCTGAGGGAGGGAAATGACAAGGATGGGTCATGGTGGGGCTGGGGCGAGCAGGGCACAAGAGCCACACTGCGACACCGAATACCTTCCTCCCAAAGTGCAAGGACCACACGGACAGGCTTTTCTCACTGTTTATTTCCTCGCTTCAGACCAGGGGACGGCAAACAACGCTCTCGCGTGCTGCGCTATTGCGATTTACGGCATGGCCTCCTAGTGCGCGTTGCCTACAGCAGACCCAGACGCGGCTTTCCTAGCATGGCAGGCGCCCCCCACCCTCTCGAACTGACGGCATTGCAGGCTGGACCGGTGCTTTGGGGTGCCCAGCTGCCGAGCTGAAGCACGGCATCGAGGCGCAGCCACCGCTGTGGCCACGGCGGCGGGGGCAGGGACCGCA
>NW_010584361.1:1241-43757 GCF_000705375.1 Tinamus guttatus | reverse complement strand
CCTCGTACACCCGGGCAACGCCGCCGGCTGGCCCCCGGCCAGAGGGGACTCCTGGCCTCCCCCTGCCACCACCATGACCCTTCACCTCCTTGCCCCTCAGCCCCGGGCTCCGGGGGGTGCCCCCACGGCGGGTGCTGGGTGCTGCAGTGTGGGCTGCGCCATAGCCAGGAGCTGCTCCGCGTCCCGTCGTTCCGACGCTGAGAGGAGCCTGCGCGGGTGGACGGGGATGGGCCAGCTCCATCCTGTCACCATGGGATCCCTTGGTGGCCTCCGTTACCTGGGATTGTCCCACCACTGGCGCCTCCCCACCACTGTCATCTCTGCCCCGGCTACTGCTGCCTTTCTCTTTCCCCCGTGGGGATTTGGGGAGCCCAGCACCCTTCTGCTGGTGCCGTGGGCCGGTGGCTTGCGGCCTGACCTGGCGGCTCCCGCCTGGCCCGGGCTGGCGAGCTGCCTCCCCGCTGACTGTGGTGCAGTCCCCCTCATCCGGCCGGGGGGAAGTCATGGCGCCACGGCCCTCCTGCTGCGCTGCTATGGACACCAGCCCCTGCTCCTCATCGGGGCCATCCCTGTCACCATGGCCCACTGTGGTGGATGCTCCTTCATCCTTGCCACCTTCTTGCCCGCTCCCGGGAGTGCGCTGGCCACTGTAACGCTCCTCAGTGGCAATCGGTGTGGGCAGTTGGCTGCCTGCCCCTGTCACGGTGGTGACGGCATCATGGCCATTGTCGTCTAGGTGCACTGTGGCAATCCCTTGCTCCCCGACATGGATGTTGGCCTTCCCAATGAAGATGTTGACTTCGTCGTCTGCCTTGGTAGGGATCTGGACGAGACCTGCCCTCTCTACCTGTGTTGCCCCTCGGGTAATGGTAACAGCGCCAGCATCTGGGATGTATGTGTATTCATCCACGCCGGCCGCGTCAACTTCCACATCCTCAGTGTTTTCAGTGATGGATGTTAAGGCAGCACCTCCTCCGACAGTGGTTTCACCATGGTCGCTTCCCCGAGCAGTGCCCAGCATGGTGACATGGCCGCTGCCCTCTTCCTCGGCCGCCGTGGCAACATCTTCTGCTGGCCCATGTCCTGTCGTCACCACCTCCCAGGCCTGCTCAGCCTCGTGGCTGTCACTGACTGCTTCTCCAGCCTGGGATTTGTTCCTCTCCCTAGCTCCCTCCAGCTCCCTGAGGCCGTCTCCTTCCCTTCTAGCGCCATCGGCACCTTCCCGGGAGCCCTCGTGCTCTCGTGGGGCTGTGACCGCATGTTGTGATAGGACCAAAATGCCACTTTCTGCCCTGTCCTGGAAATTGAAGTCACCGCTGCCCTCGGTACCAGGAGCCAGGCTAGGGTCACCGCTGTCAGCACCCGCCTCTGGGCCGGGCCAGCGTGCCTCCCCACTGCCCGCATTGACCACAGTGCTGGGCGGTCGCCCGTCCTCCACAGCGCTGCTGTTCTCGGGTCCAGCGCGCTCCGGCAGAGAGCTGTCGTTGTCCCCTCTGCGGCCAGCCCTACCATCCTCCACCAGCTTCCTTGCCACCTCCTCTTCCTCCCTGGGCTGGGGGTAGGAGATGTTGTTTTGAGCACTGGCCTCTTCCTTCTGCATGATGCAAAGATGAGAGGGTTAAATCAGGCTGAACACGTATTTTCTGCAATGTTACAAAGCGCCGACTCACAACATCCTCTCACCTGCACCTGCGTCTGATTTCGCCGTGTTGAAAATGAGTACACATATTTAAAGAATAAAAAGCCATGATTGAGATTGCAGCCTTTCATCAGTATCTAGAGAGAGAGAGAGAGAAAATAAATTTAAAAATATATATACATACATATATATACACATATAAATCTTTTCGTAAGAGCAATGGCAGGAGCTTTTTTTCTGGGGCCAAAGCTCAGGGTCCTCTCCCAGTTCAGCTCAGACCTGGGCACTGGTTAAACGTGGGAGCCCTGGGACAGGTATAGCAGCCCTTGCCTTGTGACCGATACAGCTGTTGGGGACCTCAGCAGAATCATGTTTATCAGGCCTCCTGCCTCTTGGATGTGGCTGCTCCTATTGACTGGTTTTCAGCTTCTGCTTTCTTTCAGAATTTATGGTTTCTTTGTAAGGTAGCTCATGGCTTGAACAAAAGATCTCATAAGCAACCTTGTTAAACATGATGGATGGGATCTAGAGCAACTCAAGTGCCAGAAGGCAAACAGCTGGTTTATAATAAAAAATTAAAACATTTTCTCTCATTTTATTTGGGAATATTCTGCTGAATTTTGTTACTGATTCATTTGAGAGTGATATATGTTTAAATAAAATGCAGAGTAGCTAAGACTTTTAAAGCCTCATCTGTGAGTGCAAAGAATATTTCTGCGTTGGGCATGAGAGCTTACAGATAAGATGTGCTGCCTGTATTTAGGAGCTCAACCACACCAGCATGGTCTCCTGCTGGGAAATGTTACAAAAAGAGGGAAAGGAAGACCAGCCCCCATTAGGGACCAAACCGACTGTTGAGCACAGAGAAGCTGCAGTGTTTGAAATGGCTACGTATTTCAGCATGTGCTTGCACTCCCCACCCTCTGCAGATCAACGGTTTTGCCCTGGGAAGGGCTGATTTACCCGGTGCTGGCCCATGCAGTTCTCGCTTGGCTTTCTGGAGAGTGGCGGAGGCACCTGGAGCAGGGACACAAAGGAGAGCAAAGGCATTACATATCACCTCTGTCATCTCGGCTGCTATAAATGCCCTGTACAGGTTACCTCTTCTGAAGAGGATGGTGCTGGCCTCTTTTCAGTGGTGGCCACCGACAGAACTAGAGGAAACGGCCAGAAACTGAAACACCAAAAGTTCCACGGGAACTTAAGGAAAATTTTTTTAACAGTGAGGGTGACAGAGCACTGGAACAGGCTGCCCAGAGAGGTTGTGGAGTCTTCTTCTCTGGAGAGCTCCAAAACCCGCTTGGACGCAGCCCTGTGCCATGTGCTCTAGACAACCCTGCGTGTGCAGGGGGGTTGGACTAGATGACCTCTAGAGGTCCCTTCCAGCCTTAAGCATTCTAAGAAAAGAAAAAAAGCCATTTACTGCTATCAGGTCCTTGCTCAATCTATAAACCATCCTGGTCATGCAGCCGGCAGCCCAGGGCCAGCCCCACTGCAGACCTGGCAAAACCTGCAGGTGTCCATGAGCGTCCATGCAGGCGTTTGCCAGATGGGTGACAGGTTGCAGATTACGAATTATAAATTGTACGGCATGGATTGCAGGTCTGGCGAAATGGCAAGAGTATTTAACAAGTTCTCCTCTATGCCAGTATTAGAAAAATGAATCCACAGTGATTAATATCCTTACCCTTGCTGCCCTGCTACGGACTGTGTTGTGCGAGCTTTAATTTAGGGAGGAAATGACACACACCTGGTTTCTCACCTACTTAATCCCACATGAAAATGAATTATTATAAGCGCTAGAATATAAAGACCTTTGAGTTCACAGGAAATGCAGCGCATCCAACTGCCCGCCCTACCTGTGTGGTTAACACAGGTATGCTTTCCTGCAATTCCCTTTTTGTGGAAATGCTAAGGGTGTTTCTCAGCCAAAAACCAGAAGAGCAGGAAGGAGTTTAAGGGGAAGAGCTACAGCGGTGCACAGTGGCTCTTGTGCCAAGGCCTAGCTAATTGTCCAGTTAAAGTGGCGCAGCGGATAGCTTTGGAAACCACGGGCAGAAATACTCACAGGCATTGAGAAGGCCGTGCTTGCAAGACACACGCACAAGAGGGCAACAAGCATCTTTGGTGATTCCTAGGGACACAAAGCAGGTGTTACTTGTGCCATATGTGACTGTAAAACATGTGTGTGGGAGCAGATGCAGCAGGGCCCGAGGGCTGCAAGGCTCTTGGGAAGCCTGGCCTGGGGGCAGAGCAGCCCGGGCCTGCTCACGTTTTATCCCCTGCTGCCTGCACCTAGCCTTGCTTTTCCATGGCTGGACGCTGAACCACAAGCACTATAAATAGAGGCAGTAGCTGAGTTACCTCTGCACAGATGTGACATTTGCTCTACGGAGCCTGTATGTCTCAGGCAGGACTGGGAATAAAAGGACCAAGAGCGCAAGCTCTGGTGACAGTTTTATAAAGGTCATTAAAGCTTCTTCAGCTCTGGCCCAGCAGTTCTGACTCATGCTCTTTGGTCAAAGCTCTTCTCCTGGACTTCATAATGAACACAAATAAATAATGAACACAAAGGTCTGTCGAGTAAAGAAATACAGTCATACATGGAGTGATTCATGTAGCACAAGCTTCACTTTTGTTCTCCATCTCTGAATAAGAAACTTTACTGGATCCTGACTTTCCTATATGCTGTTTTCAGCAGCAGTAATAACTGGCAGGCAACACCTACCAGTTATGTCGAGTACTAAGTCTTATTTCTTTCATCCTTCCCAGCCACAGTTTGCAGATCAAGTTGTAAAACTAGCTAATATTGCTATAGAAAATATCCAAAGGGAATCTGTACGTTATGATCACTCCACAAAGCTTTGCCATGTATCATATCCTGCTTAGCCTATATCACATAGAAAATTATACATACTACATTGTTCTCCTGGTGGCCACTTCCATTTCTGCAGTGAACCCACTCTACTATCGGAGGAAAAAATAGATTAAAAGATAAAGGGAGAGACAGGGTAAGGAAATTACCTTCTGTCGTCAGGAGGTGAGGTCCCTTGAGCGGAGTTTGGAGGCTCAGGGCCCGTTGCTGAAATTTAAAGTTGGCTATAACTCCCCGGAGCCAATCAACTCCCGCACGCAGGCATTTGTCACACCTGGAAGTGCCCACAGATAACCAGGGGGAGTAATTTTCATCTAAAAATGTGCTTGTGGTAGAAGAGAGCTATCAAATGTTCCACCCCGTCGAATAAACAGAAAGTACAGTTTATAAATATCTGTTCTGAAGCTTAAATGGCGCGATAATTTAGCATTGATCCTAGCACGGCACGCTGCCAGCTGTGTTGTTAATGAGGATGGGGGCGCAGCGAGGGGCAGGGTGTTTACTGTGATGGACGTGGGAAAAGGAAGGGCCATGGAAAGCAAACAGAGCCTGTGAAAAGGGAGAGAACAATGTATGGTGGCAAGTGCCTGTTCGCAGCACCCACCACGACCTGCGCCCTGGGGCTAAACCCAGAGCTGGCTAGGCTACACGATGCCCCTTTCGAGCTGTAAGTGCCTTGGGCAGCCAGCTTCCATCGCAGGTAGATTTCAAAGGAGCTAGAAAAAGAGAAAGGCCCAAATCAAAACTAATGGAGCTGCCAGAGGCTGCTGGGGCCGGGGCCCGGCGCAGCGCTGGGGCTCGCTGCGCAGAGCAAGGCAGCGGCCTTGGCACGGGGCCGGGGCAGGGGAGGTTTTACGCAAGCCCTACGCAGGCAGGGCCTCGTGTGCCCCATGGGAGAGGGCTGCCGGGCCCCGGGAGGCCGAGCCCCGCTGCGGCCCAGCGGCCTCCTGGCCCCACCGTGGGCACCCCCTGGGCCATCCTGATACGACCACTGGCGCTGGGGGGAAGTGAACAATAGGGCTGCCCTTTCCTGCTGCCATGCTGGGCCCTTCCCAGCCTTGGCAACTTGCTGGTCCGTGGGAAGCACCCCTGGAGGGGACAAGTGAAGGGGGTCCACAATGCACACGTGTGCGGGACTACCTGGGGCGAGGGCAGCCAGAGCACGGCTGGGGTGGAATTGAAGCGGTTTTGTAACACAGCCAGCGCTTGGCAAAGGATGTGTGTGAGAATAGCAACTCATTTTCCAGCTGGGCCTATATTAGGAGTTGAACACAGGTTGCTTTTCTGGAAGCGTGAAGGCAGCGCGGTAACTTCCCTTAACCCATCGCAGGGCTCTGCACAGCGCTCAGTGCCAGTGACCTGCTCACGAGGTTCTAGCTGTGGCCTTGCCCATAAGGCGCTACCTCCTACCTAATCCATGCCCTTGAGGAGGTCCTGGCCTCATAGCTGCAGGCCACACAGAGCAGGGAGCTCCATAAAATGGAGTGGTGACAAGGTACCAGAAACGGCAGTGAAAAGGTAGCACCTGAATTGCAAACACACAAGTCACTTCTCCCCTCACTGCGAACCTATTCGCTTCATTTGCTTTATTTTGATTTGATTTGGGAGATATAAAACCAGACGAGAGACAGTGTTCAGCGAAACCTGCTTGGCAGCCCCCTCCGGCACGCAGTAACTCTTTGAACTGGACACAAAACCGATGGACACCAGCAGCAAATGTAAGGGACCAAGTTGAGCATGTGGGGTTCTCTAGCCCAAACTCCTGCCCAGAGAACGGTGTTGGAGTGGCTGCTGGGGCGTGTGCCCTGGTGGATGCACCAAGACCAATCAAAGTGTGGTCAGCACATGGCCAAGCAGGGTGCAGGTTTCGCGTTTTGCAGGCACGGCCATATTGCTTGTTCCTGAGTGAAACCAGGGGAGGAGCAGGGTAAGGAGGGACGGGCGAGCGGAGCAGTAGCGCTGGAGGTGGGGGCTGCTGCCAGCTCCTCCCTCACTGGCTGTAGTAGTAATCTTGACCGTAAACATCATAGCCGTGCCCCTTGTAGTAGCTGTACTCATCCTCGTAGGCCCGGTAGCTGTCCCCGCGGGCGTCCCCCCCTTCATGGCCATAGTTGTAGTCGCCAGTGTGGCGCTCTATGCCGCTGACTGTCATCTCATACTCCCACTGGTCATCAGCCGCTGTGGTGGTGTCTGGGGAGCTCGTGTCTCCCGGGGTGGTTGTGGCAGAAAGCCCCTCGTTAACGGTCGTGCTGATGGCGGTTGTCGCTTCGCTTTCTTCCTCTTCCTCCTCCCCTTCCTCCTCCTCCTCTTCTTCTGCTTCCTCCTCCTCCTCCTCCTCACCAGCTGTGCCATTGCCTTCCTCTGCTGCGGCGGTGCCATTGCCATGAGTGCTCTCTCCTTCTGCGGTGGTGTTGGTGCTCGTGCCGTTAACTCCCTGCCCGTTCTCCTCTACCTCCTCCTCGTTCTCTTCCTCCTCCTCCTCCTCCTCCTCGTTCTCATCACTGTCTTCGTTTTCAGAGTCCTCACCTTTACCACCCTTGCCAGAAGATTTGCCTGTGCTGGTTCCCACCTGGCCATTGCAGTCCTGTCCCAGAAGAAAATAATTTGACATTAATGGTGCATGATGGCCTTACAGAAAATAATATGATGTTAATGGTGCACGCTGGCCTTACGGCTTGTCAAAGCCCAAGGGGCAGAGCTGTGGTGGTGCCCTGCTCCAAATCAGCTCATCTGGCATCCAGCTGGGTGTGAGAAAGACCTGCACAGGTCTGCCAGGAGCTATTATCCCCTTTGTCCCCCCAGAACAACACCCAAGGCTGGGAGCTGCTCCAGCGTCACCTTCTGTGGAGCGGCAGCGAATCCCCCAGCTCCAGCAGCAGCGTCGGTGCCGGCCCCGTCACCCACTGCGTTCTGGCCCTCATAGGTTGCGCCCTGCTGAGAAATGACAGGCTCACGTCGCACACTTCCAACAAGCGTGTGCTTAGTGCCGAAGGAAAGAAGGCTGTTTTTGCACCCACTGAGGGCCCACTGAATTGCACGGTGTAGGGAGCACCACCACGACTCTCGGACAGTGACTGTCACAGCGGCGCTGCCTGCACAGCAGTTGCTGAATACAGGGCCTTTCATCGTCTTTCCTCCCACCTCCCGCAAGGCAGAGCAAGCCGTGCCCCACGCTGCTAGCAGGATGAAACTGTGTCATTTGCCCCAATATACGGTCATGCCAGTGTGCCCTGACCCATGATTGTGCGATACGGCTTTGAAAGCTGGGCAGACTAGGGGTGCTTTTAACCCCCAAATCTGCCTCTCTCACATTTGCCTTCCAAAAGGAAACAGGAAAAAAGAGAAAAGAAGAAAATGGGAAAAGGAAAGGAGCTGAATAAAAAAAATAAAAAAGAAAAACACAAAAGGGTTTCAAATCCCGAGTGGTATCTGTGGGCAGACAGTAGTGCTGACCACAAATTGAGAGGAGTGGAGGCTAAAAAACACAGCATGTCCCCAATTTCTGCGTTGGTTTTCCAAGCTGCTGCCGGGCAGTTTGCCATGACAATGGCCACATGAGTACTTACCTCCTCGTCCTCCTCCTCAGAGCCGTCCCCTTCTTCTTCTGATGAGTCACTGCCCTGTGGAAAGGCAAAGCGAAGGCAAAGCGCTTTTCCCCGTGCTTCCAAATAATGCAGATGGCCAAAAAACCCTGGGTGCGCACCCCGGCAGCGCCTCGCTCCCTGGCACATGCGTGGTGGCAGGGATGCTTGGCAGGGGCCAGTGCTCTCCAGGCCTGGCCATAGCTGTAGGGTGCCTTAGGCTGTCGGTGTCACAAGCATGAGAGCCTCAGCCCAACAAGACTCGGCCAGGGCCTGGCCCAGCTTTGCAACCAAGAGGGTTGCGCCAGGGAGGGTGGTGCCTGTGACTGTTGAATTTAGGTGTCTCTGGAGTGGATGGGTACCCAACCACTTGGCACTTACCCGATACCGCCTCTGCGGAGGGTACGCATACGCGTACCTGTACAGATAGTACCGATGCCTGCTCTTCAAAACCTACCGGAAGAACGGGGCGAGGGGAAGAGAGAAAAAAAAAATCTCTTCAGTTTTGCTTTTGAGGACAGATAAGAGAAAAAGAAAAAAGAAAAGAAAAACTGTCCCACGGCTCCACCCTGGCGGACGGAGCCATCTGAAGCGGGCTGAACTCCTACCGCATTTTCCTCCGAGTCATCCGGCTTGACACGCCGCAGCCAGCTCTTGACCTGCAGGGGAAGGCGGGGGCTGAGTGCATGTAATGTGGGCACGGGGGCTCTGGCGCGGTGCGGGGAGCGCGGCTACTCACCGAGAACGCGCAGGCCACCCCCACGAGGCACGCCAGGACGAGCAGCGTCCGCATGGCTGCGACCGGGAGCCGGGAGCTGAGCGAGGAGACCAGAGAGGGCTCTGTCACCCCCGGGAATTAAGTCACCCGGGAATTCGATGTCAGCAAGAGGAATAAAAGAGGGAACCTCTAAAGTCTGCTGTGGGCAAACAGAGCCACGGCCAGAGCACCCATGTCTCATTGAGTAGATACTGAGGGAAGCAAACTGCAGCTTCCCCTTTCGCCAAAGCATCTCTTTCTGTCTTTGTGTCTCCAGCACAAACAATGACCAGCCCAGCCTTCCTCATGGGATGCAGCCCAAAATAAACTCTAGGCATCCATTGGAATCAGATATAGCTACCCCCTTGCAAGGCCAGGATATAAGCCTGGGGCTCGAAGCCTTGGCTGCACCACAGTTGTTATTATACCTATCCCCCTCATCTTCATGCAACTCAGAAAACAACCCGTATCAACAAGAAAACAACCCGCATTCAGTAAGACTCTGGATGTATTTCCCCTGCTTCTGAGCACTGGTTCTTTCACCAGAGAGGCAGAAGAGAAGCCGTGGCATGACACAGCCCCGCCAGCCTCCTCTCCAAGGAGGCTTCGCAGCAAGCCTCAAACCTCAACCCTTCACTCTCCTTCTGAAGCAGGAGTGGAAAAGCAGGTGCAAATAGAAAAAGGCCGCCAGCTCAAAAACCACCCTCCCTAAACACAGCAACCTTACCTGTGTGCAGTCCTCAAAGCCAGTCCAAGGAGTGAGCGGACACAGATTTCCCCCGGCCTCTGCTTGCTCACTGCCACCCTCCTGGGATATAAACTCTATTTTTGCCCCCGGGCAGCCAATCGCCGCCTCGCCTGGTGTGACGCCATCCGGCGGCCTCTCACCAGAAAACCCCCAAACTTCAACACTTCTCCAGGCCCAGATTTAGTATATAAACATAAAGCCCTGCCCCGCTGCCAAGAGGCTTGTACCATTCCACTTAATTGAAGGGCTGGCTGAAGATGAACGGGTTGGGAGGTTGAAATGTATAATAAAAGCTCTGGATCGAAATTAAAATAAATATTGAGAAATCTGTTTTAAGGGATTTGTCTACCTGCCTTTTTGGGAAATTCTGACCCTTTTTTTTCCAATAAAATAATAAAGAATCCCCCTCCCCAGCTCCCTTGTCATTCAGGCATAGACATTAACACAAAAAAGAACCAAAAAAAAGTATGCAAAAAAATATCGTAGCAAATGTCACTGTCTGCACTAAGGTCCATTTCATCTCTCTTTTGAAAGAAACAGGGATTTATCTCCAAATATCACCTTAAGACCCCTGAGTCCTGCTGGTCAGGGACACCCTGCAAAATGCCTGGCTATTTAGCTTCTCCCTGCGCCCAAATACACACCAAGTCAGGCCTAGGGATTCGTGCCCTCCGCTCACCAAATTCAGCTGTTTCTGCAGGCTGAAACGTGGCAACTTTCCATGAGTTCCCAGCAAAGCCAACTATAAGTGCTTGGGACAACATGCAAAAAATACCCTTGTGGCCACCCAAACTGCAAGGGCATGAGGACCTTCGAGGTGGAATAGAGTAGCTCTATTATAGGCTAGGTCCTCTCGCAGCTGTATGGGAATTTGGTCAGGCCACCGGGGTTCAAGTCTTGCCTCCGAGAACCGTTTGTGGGCACCTGCTCACAGCCAAGCAGGGCCTGGTCGGCGAGAGACCCTTCCACGTTTCTCCCAAGGCTTCCCGATATTCCCTGGGGGATCCCCAATTCCTAGGCCTTTCTTTCCAGGATTTCTGTTTTCTGGGGGTGGCTTTTTCGCTGAGGAAAGAGCCCATAAAAGCGGAGTGAAACTCAGCCAGGCTGTGCTCCCGTGCCCTTCTTCAAGCCGGACACAGTGCTGCTGCGTCCTCTTTCCCAGGCTTGCACTGAATTCATTCAAAAGGGTCCCTTGGATAATCCTACTTTTATTTTCTCGGCCTGTTACCGGCCGAAACAAAACGCTCAAAGGGAATTAATGGCCAAACTAATTTCGGCTCCTTTCCAGCCTCCAACCACTTCACCAACTGGAAAAAAAAAATCCTTAAAAATCCCCAAGTAAAAGGAGTCGGTGCAGAGGGAGGCTGCCCCACTGGGGACGGTCACATTTCGGCCCTGCCTCGTGCCTGGGGCAAATGGGGTTGTGCTGTAGGTCCATGCTGGCCTGGATGGTGCCAGCAGCGAGCAAACCTATGTGCCCCTCGGCAAACTCGAGGGCCGCGTTGCTGCGAGGCATCCTAATTACAAGGGACGTCCCGGGCTGGCTGCGGCATTCCCACCGGGGCCTCGGGCCAGGCAAAGCCACAAGAAGAAAGAAACAAATAAATAAATAAAAATCAAACGGTGGCTCCGCTGCCCCGGTGCCAGCGCAGCAGCCCGCGGCACAGGCAGAAACTGCGGCCTCAGCACCAGCGGCTCTGCCGCCCCTGCCAGGCACCCAGCACCCAAAACCCGCCCCGCGCGGGACCCCCTGCCCCGGCTTCTCGTGCCATGAGGGATGGGGTCCTGCAGGGAGCCGGAGCCCTCTTCCTGCTCCGCTTCAGCAAATATCATGGAGGCCGCTGGGGCTTCCTTGCTCTCTGCCTTCAGCCTGGGCTTCCCTGCATGGGAAAGCAGGGAAGCACTTGCTTAGGTTTAAGTTTACATTTAATTAGAGCCGGGCGACAGTGGGGGAGGCATTTTTTAATCTAATTAAAGGGCTGCTGCTCTAGGCTTTAAAAAAAGAACCCTGGCTCTAAAAATGCCCATTTTGCCTGAGATCCCTAAAAAGCACTGGGTCGGCTGCGGCCTATGTTTAGCTTCTGGCCTGCGAAAGCAAGCGAAGGCGACCCAGGCAAGGGCCAAAAAGCACCCAGGTCCTATGGCCCCATGTGTCTTTAGACATGAATAAATGACGTGCCAAAGGCCCACGAGCATCGCCGAGGAGCTCAGCTCCAGAGGACGCCCGCGAGGGGCTGGCGCTGCCGAAGGAAAGGCCGGAGGCAGCAGCTCCCTGCTGTGAGCTGGGCTGCCAGCTGCCTCCCACGCGGGGATCCCAAAAGGACGCGGCGCCCGATTACATCGGCCCGACCGCTCTGCCTTAGCTAGGGCAGGAGGGAGCCCAGGGTAAAAATCCGAAACGATGGGAACCAAATCTGGCCAAATTGCGTCTTTCCTCTGCCAGTGGCACATGTCTAGTATGGGGACGGCGAGGGGTGACTTGGCCCTGGAGCCTGCAACAACACAAAGCAAGGGAGGCCTTTTTTTTTTTTTTTTTAGTATGAGCTGTTTTCCCCAGGGCCCGATGCCTGAAAGGTGGTTAAAACTGGTTGTCAGCACTAAAAATGGGTGGGTTTGTGCCCAGAATTACTAGCCTGGCCAGGGACAGTGTGACAGGGTACATTTTTATTTTAATTGCCCGAGTTTTCTACGACTTAACGGTCAGAGCGTCCCTTTTTGGCCCAGGTTGACCTGGTTGCTATGTTCAATTCTAATTATTATTTTTACAGGGCAGTAAATGAGAAGAGAAGCATCGCTGGCTGGGCCCAGGCTGTGGTCAGTGATGTGACAGCCTTCAGGCACCCTCTGCCTTCTGCCGCCCTATTTCCACGCCCTGGAGCTATTCTGGAAAGAAACCTCAGCTCCAAAAATAAGCAAAGAAAACAAAAACAGAAGCGTACCCGTGAACGGCAGGAGAGACCGGTGCGCTTGCTGCAAAGGTGCTTTTTCGGAGAGGCACCAGCCCCGTTTCTTCTGTTGGAGCTGGGGGCTTTGACGTTAGCCCCCGGCTCACTGCTGTACTTAAGCAAAACCCGACTTCCTCACTTGGACTGGGAAACTACCTGCTTGCAAAGACAGTTCAAGGGAGGAAACGCCATGAAAACCAAAGCGGAACGCTCCTGCACTGCAGGAGCCAAAGCCAGAATTGAGCTAACATGCGCCAGCGTAAGCGATTAGTGCCCGTTTTGGATATACGGGTCCACTGCAAATAGTTTCCAGGATCTTTGGCCTGTTTTGCAAACGGGTCACAGAGCGATCGTAACCTCCTTATTTGCCCAATGCTTGTGTAAAGGAGGAGTAGATCAGCCATTCATCCTTTGGTGTATTTGTGTTGCTCACCAGAGACAAATTCCACGCGGAGCGCAGAAGAACGCAGGCATTTGTTTAACTTCTAGTTAAAACCCCCCTTTGCTAAAAGCTCCTGGCCAGGGGGGAAATGCAGCTTGTTCCCCCACATGCTGTTCTGAGCCGCATTCAGGCTTAAATCATTGCGATTTGCAGAGTGGATGAGGAGACCGGCAGGCACCAGCGGGAAATGACTGAGCTGGAATTTATTTTGGAGAATTGGTTATTGTGTTTATATACACAGATGGACATAAACAGATAACTAGATGTCTAAGGACGCAGTAAGTACTTTAAATTTCAAGTATGTGTCTTATCTTTGGGAAAAAAAAAAGGTAGGTTTTGAAAGTATTCAGACTATAATCTAATTTGCTTTGCAATTGAATATTCCAGCAAGATAAAAAGGCATTTCTTTCCAGCTTTGCATTTATGGGTGTTAAAACATAGAAAGCACAAATTTTGGACCACTTAGTCCTTCTGTAGCTTTCTATTGTAGGAGGTGCAGTAAATTTATCATGTTGATTATAAAGCTTTAGCTTCACTTTTAATGTGATGGTGCCCGATCACCCCAAGCACCGATGTGGGCTGGCAAACAGCAGGGCCAGCCCTGCGGCCGGCCCGGCCTCGCCGCAGCCCTCTTGGCATTGCTGCAGGGCTGCCCTGGCACGGTTCTTTCCAGGAGATTCCCGAGAGGAAAAGCCTTCCAGGCCCCATGCAATTCACTGCCTTGCAGCGTTCCCTTTGGTTACCTCGGGGCATCCACCCAGAGCGACGTCCATGCGGCGTCAGAGACCCGGCCGGGAGCTGAGCAGCAGCACCGCTTGCTGGACACGCGCGACTCCACAGCCCAGCGCCCTACCTGGAGGCACCATGCAGGAAAGAGGGCAAGAACATCAGTACTGTCACGTTCAACTACAGCGCTGCTATGGGACGTAGCCCTTTCTGCACGTGGGGCATCCAAACAGCAGGGGCTGCCAAGCCCTCGCAGCGACGCGAGGCCACCACGTCCTGGCACCACGTCCCGGCAGGAGTCACCCACCCCTGCCAGGAAGGGGCACGATTGACAGAAATAGCAAAAGCTTCCCAGGCCAGGGAGAAAAAGGTTTTGCAGGGGTGGATCTGCGCCTACAAATTAAATGCAGTTTTGCTATAAGCAGTAAAAAATTATTTAGCTTCTTTTCTGGGGCTTTAATTAGTAGCTGCGTTGCAACACCTAGCAATTGCACCACTGCCCCCAGAGGAACTTAGCACACACGGGTCCAGCCAGCACCTACCTGCTTAGCCTAGTGACATCCACTAAGGAGTTTCAACTCCACATTGCAAACATGCACAGCTATATGTTCCTGAGTTTACATAGCCCTGCTTATTCTGAGCATTTTGTCACATAAAGAGGAAAAAAATAAGAGTCTAGATAGCAATCTGTTTTTTTTTTGTTGTTGTTGTTTGTTTTTTTCTGTTGTTTTCTTAGGCAAATACTGTATTGTGCGCTTGTTGCCAGTAGGGGGGAAAACCAAAAACGCATGCAAAGAATAGGAGACTTTATCAGTGGATCTATTTGGCCACGATCCCCAGGACACCCTGAAGGTCTCTGTAATGATTTTGACAGAGCCTGATGGCAAAATGCGTTAGTCACCTGCCAAATACGTCCCAAAACGCATTTTCTTTGCGACAGCAACAGCTGGGGACGGCGCGTGGGCCCCTTGGAGCTCCCCACGGAGCATCGCGTCCTCCGTCACAGCCAGCCTCTGCCAGAGCCCAAAATACAGCGCACAAAGGAAAAGGCATTTCCCCAAAAACCCCAAATAGCCCCCAAATACCTCTAATGTCCCTCACCAGTGCCCCTATTCCTACTCCTCCACAGGCTGCGAGAGCTACTGTATCCTTTAACACTACCTGCCCCCGCTTCCCCACGTGCTCCTACTGCCCCCCAGCTCCCCACATCTCTGCCATCAGGGACGTGGCAGTGGGGAGCAGTGGGGTGCCCCTGTGAGCAGCTCCCACGCAGCTTTCCTCCTCCCCACGCTGCCTGGACCCTCATCAGCACTGCAGCCCTGGGGTGAGGGGAACGCGAGCAGGAGGTGGACACCAGGGCTCCAGGCTGGATCTAGCATCGGACTGAGGTGCTGGGCTGTGATGTGAGTGTCTCTTCACCCAAGTGCACCAGGTCCTGGCACTTACCTGCTGTCCAGGGCACCTCATGGTGGCACCTCGGCCTTTTCCCTTGCCCCAGGGTCTACCCCGTGCATGGATTTTTGACATGAGCTACTGAAGAGCAGTGGTTGGGCCCCCTGCAGCTCCCCAGGCTTGAAGACACCCCACTGGTCACAACCAGCATGCAGGGCGTCTCTGCAGAGAACTGCGGGCTCAAGGCAGCTCATGACAATTGTGGACTGCAAATAGGCAGTTCTCCACTTGGGAACAGCCTTGGAGTTTAGCTCCTGCTCACCGAAGCTTGAGCCCCAAATCAAATCCCTTGACTCTGCCAAGACAGAATAATAATGAAATCCCAAATCATGACTATTCAGTCTGATTTTTTTTAATATTAATTAAGGAAATAAACAGGATTATTTAATTTCAGCTTTGAAATACAAACGGTATCAATGCAAAAGGATACAATATAATGTTTTCTGTACATTTATTACAAAATATTACTTACATCTCATACTGAAGTGGTACTCGGTACACTGTGTAATGCAGGCTGAGCCAGTGTGCAGTGGACACGTATTGGCTGTTTTATATGCACTACACAGAGTTAATTTAAAGCTCCCTTTAGGATCTACGCAAGGGATTTGAACAAAGTGGTAAATACAAGCAGTGACCATAGGGACCCATCCTCTCAGCAATGCTCCCAGAAATGACAGAAGAGATGGAGACAGAGGCAACTCGCTGGCGTGCCATCCTCGCTGACCCTCAGCAGAGTTTGATTTCATTTGCACTGGCACCTGGATAGCTATAGTTCTGCTGTGTTCCTGGCACGCATTAACTCAGTGTGATGCTGTAAACCATCTTCTTTCCTAGTTTTAGCATTGTCATGTGTTAGGTGTTTCACTTCACATCCAGCAAGCTTCAGTTGAAAGGGTCAGCCCCTACGAACCGTTGTGCATTTTGTCCATGGCATATTCTCAGGAAGATTTCAACCTGCCTATGACGTAAATAAATTAAATTACTTCTCCCCCCTCTAGAAAAAAAGTCCAGGATAGATGAGTTTGTTGGAGTGTTTTAATACCCATCCTGGCAGTCATTATCATCGTAATCACCAATGTGCTGCTTGTGATAGACACGGAGCCTTCGTTTCCGCTTCTCGCTCTCCAGGCTCCTCGGTAAGCTGTCATCTCCATGGCTGGTGGATTCATTTGTGGCATCCTCCCTGGAGTGACTGTCCTCTTCTGCAGAGTGACTGTGCTCCTCCTCTTTGGAGTCACTGCTACGGCTCTCTGTGGATGTGCTGTCCTCATCCGTCACCTCTTCGCTCTCGTGGGAATCGGTGGTGGGATCCTCTTCGCTGCTGTCACCCTCGTGGGACGTGCTTTGGCTCTCAGTTGACTTGCTACGAGATGGTCCATCATCATCAGCAACGGAGTCAGTCCTGTCCTCTTCTGACTCCACACTGTCCTCACTGGATTTACTCTTCTCTCTGGATTCACTCTGATCCCCCTCACGTTCTGCAGATTCCCTGTCAAGTTCGGATGGTTTGCTGTTGTCCTCAGCTGATTCTCTATCTTCCTGTCCCTCTTCAGACTTGCTGCCACTGCGTTCATCTAATTTGCTGAGCACTTCTCTGGAATTTTCTTCCTGTGATTCCCTACTCGCTTCATCTGACTGGCTGACAGGTTCCTCCCTGGATTTGCTGTCTACACTTTCCGTGGAGTGGCTCTCTACATCTTCCTCGGATCTGTCAGCACTGTTTTCCTTGGATTCACTGGTAATGTGCTCTTCAGACTCGCTCTTGTCTTCGGCAGCCTGGCTGTCTTCTCTGGAGTCAGCGTCCACAGACTCGCTGTCATCATGTTGCAGGCTGTCATCCTCTTCCGAGTTGTCAGGCCCATCCGGGAGCTCTTTGCTGCGGGACTCTTCCTCCGATTGATCGCTGACCTTCAGGACGGCCTTCCCTGCCTCCCTGCTGCTTTCCTGGCTGCTCTCTTTGTAATGAAAGGCAGCACGAAGCCCTTTGGAGTTGCCCATGAAACCATCAAAGACAGATGGGTCATCACCCTGCATCTCTTCATTGTCAAAATCATACCTCTCCTCTTGGCTGCTGCTGTCACTGTCGCCTCCCCTTCTGTACGTTCCACCATACCTGCTGGCAATGTAGTTTCTGTACTCCCCGCGATCCAGGCTCCTGCTTTCACTGCTGCTGCTGCTGCTGTCATGCTGTCTTCCGCTCACCACAGTACCCCTGTGGTCACCATTTTGGTCACTGTCACCAAATGTATCGCGTTCCCCTGCTCCGTTAGGGCCAATGGTGTAAGTAGCGTCTTGGCCGTTCTCCTCTCCCTCATTGTTCTCATCAAAAGTATCATCTCCGCTGTCGTCCTCCTCATCTAACAAGTCACTTCTTTCCCTGTAGCCCCTTCTGGGGAAAAATCCAGTGGGTCTGTAGACAAGCCCATTGCCTCCAGCTTTGTAGCTGTCAGACACACGGCTTTCAGCACCATAGTGCTCCCCCTTGTCACCATTATCAGCATCGTGTGCATCCTCCTCCTCCTGTAGATGTGATAGACCAAAATTACTGTGAAGGTTTGTGTTTCACAGGCATGAAGGTTTGTATCCTTTACTACGCATGCTAAGCCTTAGTCTGACTTGTGCCAGTGCCCTTCAGAAAACCTGCCTCACTGAGGAAACGTTGCTTGAGGAATAATTTGACCCTGGATCCACTAAGCTGAAAACCTAACAGATAAAAGTTGTTGCCATCAAACACACAAGGTTGTGGTCACATTATGCCTTTTGATCTCTCAGGAACCATGAAATATATTCCCTAAAAGCTCACTAATCTAACTGGATACATAACATGAGCTATGTTAAGTGTGAATGGAGGACTGCGTGTGCCACAAATCAATTCAAAGCAGGACAGGAATTCTATTCTTTTTGAATTGCCATTTAATTATCAAAATCCTCACTTTCAATCCAAAATCCAGATCAAGCTTTTAGTTCAAGAACTCCATTCACTGAAGCAGATGAGATTTAGGGTCAGATTCTTACTCTTCTGTATTTATAGTGAGTTAAATCTCACTGCAGATATTTATACTGAATGCAGTGGAATAATCTACTAACTAGGCTTAATATGATGCAAGTAAGCAAAATCTTGTTCCCTTCCTCACAGTCCTGAGCTGAAAATAGCATCTGATCCAGTAAGAAAACACTGTCTTAAAATGAAAGGTCTGTGTTATGTATGTAACGGAACTGCATATTTACTGGGTAAGACTTCTTCCTGGCAGGCATCTGGTAGAACAAGTGTTTTATCTTTCAAGCACGTGGTCTCAGTACAGAAGAATTCAGGACACTCACCAGGAAATGCTTCTCATCCAGGCGCTGGCCAAGGCTATTCTCATGTTGGTATTCTGCCTCATCCAGGTCACCAGTGTCCTCATGATCGACCCAGTTCTTATGCTGAGCCTCCCTAATTCTGCTTCTCTTAGCACCACTGTTGCGCTTGGCAACCTCGTCACCAAAATCATTTTCATCTGCGGGATCCTGATCCTCAGAGTCCCCCACAATGTCCATCTCTCCTCTTTCTCTGCTGCCATGAGGACTTCTGTCATCTCCATCATCCAAGCCAACAAGCTCATTCATATGTTCTTCACTTGCTGTGTCCTGGATGAAAAACATAAAATATTTTTGGTTAACTAAACATTAGTGCACATTTACTAATACTACTGTAAGACAACCTACAGCTTCTAAGTTGTGTGAGCACTGAAGACCTTTCTAATTGCTTGTGACTCAACACTTGAGTTGTTTTTGACGACATAATTAAAAAATCATTAACAAAAGCAACCCATTTTATTTTGTAGCCTTTACTAAATTGAACAGATACAGCCACAGATGCCTTTTCTGACTTCTAGCACACGCACTTGGAAACCATTCTATAAGTTTTTTCCACAGAAAAAAATAAAGGATTTTTAATACCCTCTGATGAATAAATTCAATTAAAAAGAACTATCATTCTTAATTGTAGCCAGATGTTACTTAGAACTGTTATCTTAAATGTCTCTGTAGAGATATGCAAAAGCATAGCATGGTTTTGAGCCCCAAAGAGCCCCCATTATGGTGGTTTGAAGCACAGAAGTTCCATTATTTAGGACTAATGCAGGGTAAGATGTCAGATGAATTGAGGATAGAGAGAGGGAGACCAGACTTCTTCCTGTTCAGGACCAGAAAGGTCTCATTGAGCCCTGCAGCTGGAAGAAATACCAGCCTGAAGGTTGCAACACTTCAAATCCACAGAAGCAGCTGAATTGCTCTGAGCTTTGCATTGCTGCAACTGCAAGGGAGCACACTCTCTTCTGGCAGTAAAGGAGGGCCATTCAGCCAAACTGGCAGAGCTTTAAACCCAAGCAGGCTCAGGGTAAGTTCATCTCCTCAAGGAACAGGTTACTGGAGCAGCTGTGGCACACATTTATCATTTGGCAATCATCTTCCCTATTGGGGAGGTGTATGCATGCTTGCAAAATTAGCTGAAACCATTCTAAGTGCAAAAATCTCTAGATAAATGGGTGCAGCTCAGAGACCCACAGACGCCAGCAGCTCTTAAGTAACTCTTTTCTGGGTACCATTTACTGTGTCTGACACAGATGGCTTTGAAGGCTATTTCCAGTTGAAAGACTGCAGTTAACTGGCTTACCTCCTGCTCTGTGGAGCTCCTGGGATGAGCAGACAAGTGGTTGGGCACCTAAACACATTGAGGAAACAGAGTTCACGAATGAGCAGAAGTTGTATGAGGTGGCTCAATTATGTCAAAATGCTGAGGGATGGGGTTGAATATTTCTTTAATGGATACTTACAGGGTGAGCGTAGGCAAAAGTCCAGAGGAAGATTAGCAAGAAAACAGTCTTCATGTCGATTATATTTCCTGGAGCTGCAAAGAAGGGGGTACATTAGAGCGAAGTGTTTACACAGGCCCTCAGGCACATCTCAGCCTCACAAGGCATCCCAGCACCTGGAGCAGAGGGCAAAGCTTTTCCAGCCTATGTAACCTTGGCTATCGCAGCCCTCAGCGCCCAACTGGAGGCACCTTCAGAGCAGCTGAACATTTCTCCTTGTGTCATTAACTTGGCTGCCAGGATCTCCTAAACATTAATCTCCTAAACATTAATCTTAAACATTAATCCTAAACATTGAACTCTGATTAGGAGGAACTAACTTAACTGCTGCTGTCTGCAGTGGGCAGTATCTGCCACCCTGGCACACACTGCTGCAGGCTGGGTGACAGGACACTGACAGCCCCAGCCAGGACCATGGTGCCTGGGTTCAGAAGCACTAGAGATCTTCTCTTATAATCAAGAGGCATTTCTCTCTTTCATTTTACAGAGGCCCACAAGCAAACAGCCTAGCACCACAGGTGTTTTTTGCCTTAGGAAGCAGTATCGAAATCTTGATTTACAAGAGTCTCTCCTACTCCCTTCCATAAACCACCAAGAAGCCCAACCCCCAAATAACCCAAGGCAATTAGAGTCCTTACCTCGAAGGGCAGCTGAAGGCAGCTTAGCCGGGGGCGCTCGGTGCTGGTGGCAGAGCCCAGTTGACCCCTGTGCCGGGTGCCTGGGGCTGTGTGTGCCCCAGGGCTGGCGGGCAGGCATTTAAACGCTGCCTCGCTGAGGCCCGGGCCGCAGGCAGCCAATGGCACAGGCGGGAAGCGCTGCCATGTGCGGAGGCGGCGCCAGGAACCCGGCCTCTCGCACTTCCGCTCGTCTCCGCCGGCGCGTTTGCCCTAAAAAAAGCAACTTGTGGTTCCAAAATGACCAGACAGGTTCGCATTTAATGAGGGATCCTGCTAGCTCTTTATTTGGATTGCTAAATTTATTCCATTCACACACCTCCCACTTTTTACACACACAGGCAGTCACAGCGTCACCCGTGCCGGGGCCGGGTCGCAGCCCGGCTGGGGACGGCTTCCTGCTAGCAGGCGTTTGGGAGCAGACAGGCCCTAGGCTCACATTTTCCCCAGAACTGCAGGCAGGTGCTTGTGGGCACCTAAGAGCGTGTGCTCTGCTTGCCTCCCACCATAGGTGCTCTTGCTCTGTCCCCTAAAGTTGGCGATGGACAGTCCCATGCTGGCACCAACAGGGATTTGCCAGCAGCACAAGGGACCGGACCCCCAGGGACTGTCACCTTCCAAGTGTCTTCTAAAGGATGACACCTCTCCTCTGGAAAACACAGGCATCCACATATGCACATGCATGTGAACATTATGAACATGCATATAGAGATACAGGCAGGTATGTATGCCCACTTTTTACATATGTACTACTAGGTTCTTCTATGTGTTTTACTGTACAAATTATATATACTTGTATATACATATATGGGCACAGCACATGTATCCTTTCCCCAAGTAGCACCTGCATGCTCTTGATGTTGGGCAGACCATCTGAACAGCACTTCAGCACATGCTTGTAAAGAAAGTTAGTTTCAGAGGGGGCTAACTGAAGATCATCTCTATACACCCGAAAACCACATATATGCAAACACGTATGTGCGCAGATGCACATTCCTATATATATGTGCATATACAGGCACACACGCTGATCAAGGACTCGAACACATCTCCACGTGCACTGATATGACAGCATCAGCACACACCTGCCATACGCTCCGGTCCTTCTGTCTTTGATGACAAGGGCAGGGCTCTGAGGAAAGCAGCTCCCTCTGTGCGTGGCCTCAAGGAGGACCACTTCCTTGCCTTTATTTGGCCATTGCTAAATCTGCCATGTTGGCTAATTCTACTAATAACAGCACAGTGAACGTGCAGGTATTTTCTTTTCAAGTGGGGGGCACGTCACCATTCTGCAAGTTTTTCTTTCTTTTTTTTTTTTTTTTTTAAAAAAAGGAGTCTTTCTGTACAGTCCCCCAGGACAACCTCCCCACGGCCACACTGCAGGTGACGAATGTTGTCGGACCCCGAGGGGAAATCCTGCAGCAGGCCCAAGGTAAACAGCCCAGCCTGAGCTGCTGACCACAGCTTTGCCAGGCTTCCTTCATGAGCGGAAGAGGAAGGCAACTACGTGTGTTTTATCACGAGGAAACGTGTACACGGCCTGAGCAGTGGGCACCGGGCACTCCTGCTCTCGCACAAGTGTTTGCGCTTCCCCTTTACACCAGAAAAAGGTATTTTTGTTTCCCTGGGCAGAAGAAAGAGGCCTTTGCACCAGGGTTGTGGTGTTGCAGCCCTGGATGCCAGCCCTGCTCCAGGAGCTCTTTGGCAGGCTAGCAGCAGCACCAAGCGAAAACCCTTCCAGCACCGCTCGGGCACTGCAACCCAACAGCTCACAGGACTACAACATCATGCTGCAAAGCCCAAAGCAAATCAAAATCAAGTGCTGCTTAATGTCTTAAGCTATGGCTTAATCCTCACCTCTGCTTTTACCCAAGTTTCTGTAAGTCGCTCTGTATCTCAGTGCCAAGTGAGTTCTTCCATGCAGACGTTGGAGCCTGCCTTGAGTCCATGCAAACTTGTAGCACTCGCAACATCCCCTTAATGCAGGAATCTAGGTGCAAACACAAGTGCAAGATCAGCCAGAAAAGACAAGGAGCATGAAGGGGCAGACGTGTCCTGCCCTTCTCATTGCTCTAAGGCATTTTACTAAAGGAAAAGGCCTCTGAACAAGCAAGTACCTCCAAAGGGGCGTCATATTTTTAGCCTTTCATGCTCATGCGAGGCAGAGCAGGACTTGGCAATACAAAATCCTTCTGGGATTTGGATGTTAGCAGTGTCTTTGGTCTCCATGCTCCGAAGAGCGAGTTCTTAAGGACCACCTCCATAAAGCAGCCTCCTTGCACCACATCAAAGGTTCCATAAAGGTGCTTGGAAAACCTTTCTGCTGATAAATATTGCCACCTACTCATATCAGTTCCCATACACAAAAAGCCTGGCGTCTTGCTGCCTCCCTCAGTCACTACATATTTTCTTTAATTCTGGTCTCTCAAATCCTTATTAATCCACATTAATCCTTCTTTTTGCATCTTCTTTCTGTCCTGTACCCCAATCTGATTCCTAGGTTCATTGCCTTCATTCTACCTCATTTTTCCTTGCTGTCTTCTGCTTTCTCCCTTTTTTCCTCCTTCCTCTCTTTCTCTACCATCACCCAGAGTGGCACCAATACCTTTCTCTGCTATTCCAGTGGTCTCCCTAAAGCCCACTGCTGTGGGCAGAACAACCCCCTGTAGTTTGACAAGTCCTCTATCAAGCCATATACTGTCAAACACAGCTCTTGGGCAGTTACTTTCCCTCCTCTTCCTTATCTGTCTATTGCTGTAGATACCGTGGGATGTATTTTCCTCTCAACCCGAGACAAAATTATACCCCTGTCTTTTGCCAGATATGAGTTCATGTTACAAACCTTTTTTTAGGTGCCTTAAACAATAACAGTGTTTTTTTGTTTTAAATTGAACCTGCATTTAACTCAGCCTCCAAAGACCTGATGTTGCTTTTGTCAAAATGTTGCTCTTGGACAAAGGGAAAAACACGGAGTTTTGCCCATCACAAAATACAACACGTACCCATCCTTTTTATAACAGCCAGCTCGCCCCGGGTGCCTTCAGGAGGTCACTGACTGCAGTCGTATCAGATCGTGCAGCAGTTGCCACCTCCACCCTGCTCGAGGTTGGGGTGAAGGCTTCCAAACAGGCCTCCCTCACCCCGGACTGCCGGCAGCACTCGGGCAACTGGGCCACCAAGCAGCATGTGCCCCTGGACCCTGCTTGAACCCAAAGCCAAGGGTAACACGTCGGTGAGCATCTAGAGTGTAAGAGCAGCTTACATGAGGTAAATCTTGCCAGAAATATAGTTTATATAGATGAGCTTCTAGGAAAGTGAATGGCTCCTTAAACATGGACTATTTTCACTCGTCCAGTTTTGCACTCCTACTGGAGATGACATGGACTCTCTCAGACATACAGGATCAGCACAGTTTCCTTCCCCTCTGCTACCTGCTATTTTTCAGTTTGAAAGGGTTGCAATAAAAGGGCACACACCATCTCACCATGCTCACGTTCAGCTCAGCATGATGGGTGCCATGCCCTGCATGTTTTCTCCCAGGACTGGAATTTTAAATTATAGCCAGGGCACTGCAGCACCAGGTCCCCTAGAGGAAAATAATTAACTCCAGTAATCCTGAGTTGGAAGACCAAAGTCTCTTCACCAAAAACATTTCTCGAATCGCCTCTAACATAACAGAATTGGGGTCAATTTGCAACCTGGAAGAAAATGGGCTAAATTAACAAAATTTTAACACACTCATTACAAAGCACTAGGGACAAGAGAGCCCAACCAATACATTATAACTTTATATCAAACAACCAAAACAGGAATATTTAAGAGGAGCAATTTAGTGTATAGTAAGGTTTGGGAACCTGGTCCAAAGCTACTCAAATCACTGGATTCCTGGTTGTGAGCCTTTAATTTTTAACTCACAGCATGAGGTTACTTGTGAATTTTTTTGACTGACCTCTAGTGGCAAAAAATGACCAGCAATTAAAAGGGCTTTCTAAAAATTAATGAGATGATTAAAATGGATGGCTCTGCTTTGTCATAATCAGAGATAAACCTGTCTTGACTGTTGAACTCAAGTCAGCACCAGTATTTGGTCTTGAACCCAAATCCACTGAAGGGATTTGGAAATATTCAATAGATTTCTTTGAGCTTATGGCCATCTCAAGGGGTTTTTATTTGCTGCCCTGCCAAGGATGCATTTTTAAGGTGCTTTTGGCAATATTTGGTAATAGTGCCAAAAAGGAGCAAATTTGCTTGAATCAGATCTGTGGATTTGTTGTTAGTCGGAGGAAAAAAGCATGTTACTGGTTGTGCCAGGCACTCATGGATAGAGGCACATGCTCTTTGCTCACCTTCGTGCTGTTGCTGTGTCCTCTGCACTGTGACCTGCCTCTCTGCTGCTCTCTGTTTCATCAATAATGTCTGTTACTCTCGACCCCACGGCTTTCCTCCTCTGTATCCCCAGCACCATCTTCTGCATTCTTGCTCTCAGGCACCATCGTCCTCTTTGCATCTCTTCCTTACTGTTGCTACCGGAGTTGTCTCGAGTGTGCCATCACTTCCATCACTGGTACAGGGTTGTATTGTTACCACTGCTCTTGCGCCCACTGTTGTCACTGGTATCGTCTTCTCTGGGAACATCCTGAAAAGTGCAAGGAGCCAAGAAGTGCTTTAGAAGTGAGGGAGCTGTCACTCATCTGCCATATGCAGCACTGCCAATGGAAAGTTTCAAGCTGTAAAATGTCTTGCTTAGCTAGTTTAGCTTGGGTGTAAAAAAAGGCCCCGATGCCAGCGAAGCCCTAGGGGACATCTTTGCTGATATACAAGAGAAGAATCCTACCAATGTCTTGAAGTACCTGAAGATTTTCATTTAAGCATGGCCTAACTGCTTTCCTCTGGGTGCAGGGGTACGTGAACAGTCATTGTGCATGTGTAGAGAGCGTTGTTGAAACACACTAAAAAAACAAATTCTACTTAAGCAGCGAAAATTCAGAAAGAATAAAGAAAAACTATTTTAACTGCACAGAATTCAACTGTTTTTACATGAATCATTCAAAACTTCCATGAAATAGTTAGAGCAGTCTATCAATTGCTGCTGTTTTTTCCTTCTATAGAAAGTTTCCTGGTAAGGTTTTCCATTACCTTCTCTAGCGCTGTATTTTCAGACCTAGACATTCCAGCTGCACCCTCAACCCCAGCCGTGTCCATTTGCTGCTCTGCCCTCACGTGGCAACGCAGCCTCGTGTCACCTACCTACTGCAAGTGTCAATCGCTACCTAAATCCCCCAATGTCTGACCACAATTTAAATGTAATGTGTGATTTGCGGGGAGCACCACCTACAATTAGAAAAATATCGATCTAAATCCGATTTAATCTAATATCACGTGCAATTCACAGAGTAACCCCAAAAACTATGCCCACAGAGTAACCCCAAAAACTATGCCCAGCATAACGCTGTAAGCAGTGATTTATCTAAGCTTTGTTTTCCTCTGACTGAATTCACTGATTCCCTGTTTATTAATGATTTTACTTATCTTATGTACCAAGGCAGTTCATTTCGTAAGTAGCATCAGGAGCACAAAAGAGGAGATAGTTGAATCAGAAGGAAAATGGCTGGCTGGACTGGTTCTAAGATGCAGAATTTTCTTCAATGCACAGTACTAAAAACCAATATTGTGTCACTGTGTTTGTCCTGTTAGAACACTTCTGATTCCAACTGATAGTTTTGACAGCAACACCAAAACCCAAAAGAGAAAGAGACAGGGAAAAATCAGAATCAGATCAAGACTCAACGCACAAGCCCTCCTTCTTTCAAGCACTACCAGCTCATGGTTTACGTGCAGATCTGAAACCATTTGCCAACTACGTACTAGCGACATTGATCGGCTTCTTTAAAACAGGTACTAAATCCTGCTAATTTCCTACGCCCATTAAATGGACGGAACTGCTCCAAGCAAGCAGTGCTGCCCTGCAGAAGTAGCTGTTGCACCTCCCACCCCACCAGTAAGAGGTGCGACTCCAGCACACAGGGTCTTCCAAGGCAAAATGTTTCTAAATAAATGAAGGACTGGAAGCTCGAGAGACACACAAGTGGTGATAATTGCAGGTGGATAAACCGCAACTAGCGGTTGTGGACACAGAAGGGGAGAAGCTGCTTGTTTTGTTTTGTTTTTGTCTCCAATGCACCTGGAAAGACTGTAAGCAGGGGTGTTTTTCTTGTTCTTTAAAGTCTTAGTAAATATTACCAGTACTTAACAGCGTTAATAGGACAGAAAAATGCAGTGGCTCATGATAACATTTTAGATATTTAAAGAATAGCATTGATACCGATATTGGAAAACCACCCAGGTGTTTTTTCCTTGAAAACCACCAAGTTACAAGTGGTGCAATACCAGGATATCACCATCCTGGTTCTGCAGTGGGGAATCATGTGCAAGTTGGACTTAAACTTGTTCTTTTAAACTTGCGTAAGCTTTCTGCTCACTGAAAGAAAAAACAAGAAAAAAACAAACGGTAGGAACCTCCTGCAGTCTTGGAGTCTTGAATTACAGATATACAGGGTCCCATAAAGGTACAGACATACGTTTTATCAGAAGAATAACTTGTTTACTTACAGCATCAGGACAGGATCATTAACTCACTTTTAGATGTCTATGATTAGGCTTCCTTTACAGTCAGAGAAAACAAGCAGCTTTTACAGCACAAATCATATGACCTACTTTAGATGTTTACTTTAGGATTAAATAAATTGCACCTGTAAAGTGTCTGTTTTTCTCTTCTGATATGTCAGCCACTCCGATGCAGATGGCCCATTGGATGGTGCCTTTAACACTTGTACAGAGAAATCCCTTCCATGGTGCCTGGTTAGTAGTTTCAGTGAACAACCTCATAATTAGTGCCAGGCAAGTTTTCTGACTTAAAAACCTCAAGTTTTTAACTGTTTAAGATGTTTAGCACCTCTAGGATAAAGGGTTTTGAGGGGAACAAAAAGAATCCCTAAAAACTGGTTATGTTTAGGCACCTCAAAACAAATATACTCCAAATAAAGACCACTTACAGCAGTGCAACCTAATAACTGCCCAGGGTCAGGCTGAAAGTCAATTTTCTGTTTCTGTCTCCCTCTCTGCCAATCCCCTACCTCTCATATGTTCTGTCGTGCAAGAACCAGCATCCTATAATTACTATGCTTCACCTTACCTTCATTATTTGCTGTATTTGGCATGAATAGAGGAGTTTTCCTGAACATACATTCCTCTGCACTTGAAATTTCACATTTCCTTCAGCATTTACAACAAAACCCAACTATTTAAATGAAACTAATGCTGGAATCATTTTCAGCTCTTAGCTATTCAGTACAGTGAAAAGACGACTTTTGCAAGAAGGGAATCCTTTCATCCAGTAGCAGTAAGTGAAAATCTCCACCACTTCCAGAGAAAACAAATCACATTATTCATAATTTATCAGTGAGGTAAAATTTGTATCAGTGTAAAAGGCCTTGCCAACTTTCTCTGGACATACCAGGAAAATACATGGCTTGCCACAGACAGCAACCATTGGCCTCATTGCTCCACAAGTCCTTACGCTGTTTCTCAAATTTTCTTTTGGTGAGTCACAAAGTTATGACCTGGACATTTGTACATTTTCCATGAAAAACCAAAGCAAACAACTCTGCCAGCAGCTGAGAGGAACCCTGAGCAGATATGAGCAGAGAGCCCAAGTCTTCAGCCTGCAGCCCTGAAAAGACGACCAAGTCTTTGCGGTTGCCCAGAGTTAGTCAGCTAATTGTCAAGTTCTAGCTAGCAAGAACTAGCTACATGGCTGAAACCAGAGGAATCCCTTGGGACCAGGGGAATATCCACCTTTTTCCTGTTGAAAGCACAGGATAAGGACCACCTTCTCCAGGGAAGGAGGGTTCCTGAGGAGCAAGGATAAACCCCCTTGGGCTGGAATCACTTCTCCAACCACAAGGCTCCTGAAAGGCCAAGGAACTCGAGCAAACACTCCCAAACCCATGGGCCTAGCTTACAGCTTTGGGCAATACGCTTTGGGTTTCAGGTCTGAGATACGGCCAGCTGCATTCGCATGCCTGTGAGATGTCTACAGACATCTACAAACATCTCAACAACTTGTTGTAGGGGAAGAAATACACCGAAGGAAAGGAATGATCTAAGTGATTGCAGGAAACAGGAACTCCATGAGTGAAAATAAGTGGCACTGAAGCACGTGACTAACGGGAACAGCCAGTGAAGCCAGGAACATGGTGGGCTGCTTGAGGGAGGACCACAGCTATACGGACAGGCAGACTTTCCTCCTGGAGGGCAGCCAGTCCTCTCCTGGTTTGTATGCTGTAATTATGTCTCCCTTTTGGCTAAATTTACCACTGCTCAGCATGGCTGGACAGGAATTATTACCGCAGTCCTCCTGAAAGCCTGGAAAAGCTGTATGCATACGGTCAACATAGCCCTGACTAATAGATGGGCAGCAATTCGGCCTGCACTTTTTCTGGGCCATTTTTCAGAAGCTAGCAATATTTTCCCTGTTTGGAGCTGGATCCGGTGAAGACACTAAGTAAGTGCTTGAGTCACAGCTCCTGAAGAGGTCTAGTGTTGCACTTGTACATCAGCCTGTTCAATTCCTTTGGAGCAGGACAAAGACATCATTCGACACCACCAGCGTTTCTACTCCTTGACTAGACATCTCGGGGTAGCTTACTGCAGTTTGAAAAATCAAAACTGTTTCATACACTGGTTGTTTTAAACCTCTTGGGTTGGATATTTTGGGTGCAGTGCTCATGAAATCCCTGCATATCTTTCCTCAGGCTTGAACAAGTCCTGGATTCCATCTCTAACATTCTCAAAGAACCTCCTTGGAAAATCCCACCTATAACCAATGATCAGAACATAAATGATTATAACTCAATATGAGAGAGACTGAGACTTTTCTGAGTAGAAATAAAAAGGGTTCCAATCACATTCTGGGTTATCCACAAATACTCTTGGCAAAACGTGAAATCTCCAACTTCAAAGGAGAAAAGTGCAATAATTTCCTCTGCTCCTTTAGCCTCAAAAGGCAGAGATGAGAAGCACTTCTGGGTGGATTTATTGACAATACAGAGTCACTTCAAATACCAAAGGGAGTCAGAAATCCGTTCGGATTTTCTCTGAACATATTGTTATTTCACAGGTGTTTTTGGCATATGTTCCTCAGTTGATGATCTAATAGTTTATCAAATACTATTATTACTAAAGAAATGCTGTAGCAACATCTTTCATAATGATATCCCATACTACATGAGAGTCTATATAATCAAAACCCTACAGAAGTTATTCGGCATTACTCAGAGATCTGCATCCTAAATTTAAATTGCTGTCAGTAAGAAGAAAATACTTAATCATTTTTATCTCCTCATTTCAACTTAGCCCCTAAGAAGTTGTATAAACAAGGAGGAGGGAGGAATATTCTGTTATTGTAATTCCATACCAATCAAATTACCTGAGGACATTTTAAATGAAGGACTAAATTCTGCTGAACAAGTATAGTCTGATTCCATTAAATTTCCAATGAATTCTATGACACACATCATAAAATCAATGTATATGTGATCACATGTGCTAGCAACAACCTTTTGACTTCAACTGTTTTCCATTCACTATTTCCAGTGTAAATCAGTATCATCACAATCCATTTTTCTGCATGCTGAACGCACACAGGGATAGCAGAAATCCTTTAAAGAGGAAAAGAGTCACAAGAAATGCACTTGCAACCAGTCATTCACAATTCACTCAAACAGGAGGAGAGAGATGTTCAATAAACAAATAAGGAACACTGACGCAAACAAATATAGGAGACATTCTGGAGCAGAGATGCAAAGTTTTCCTTCGGTTTTTTTAGAGTAAGTTCAGGACTAAAACCATTGTTAAAACTTTCCTGAGCGTTTCTACTAGTTATGCTGCTTGAAATGTTTATGAGTTGCAGATATACACATTGTCAAACCTTCTCCCTGCTGCCTAAGTGGAGTGTACTTGAGTCACATACGTTAACAGTCAGGCCTGAGCTGCTGCAACAGCCTCACCGTACCTAGAAATAATTATACAGTATGCTCTGTGGTTCCTGTCTTTAAGGAAATTGCATAAGCCCCACTGTCTTCTGCAAGAAACCTCTCCTGAAACAACAGGAATGGAGAAGACAAAACCATAAAAGGACTTCCTTCATCAGCCTAGGCATCTGGATAGTGTGAGAGCAAAGGAAGGATCCCTCAGAAAAATAAAAAAAATCAGGACGCCAGGAAACTTTGAAAGCCTTTTTAGTGACTGTATCAGACAACTCTGCTTCTGGCACACATGGCAGTTCCAAAGAGTAAGCCAAAGAAAATCATCGAATCACAGAATGCTTAAGGTTGGAAGGGACCTCTAGAGGTCATCTAGTCCAACCCCCCTGCACACGCAGGGCCAAGGACTGTTATTTACAAAATAAAGATAAAAGAATAACTTGTAGGTTGTCACACGACACCTTAGAGCCTCACCTTGATCGTTTTGGTGCTATACCTCAGACAAGCTCAAGTATTCAATCCCCAGTGTAAGCAATGAGTGGCCTAAAATCCTGAAGTGAGCAGCTTCTGTCAGAAGCAGTTCAACAGGACTTCACACCATCACTCAATGCACAGCAACTCTTACAAAAATCACCCCAGGATCCCAACTGTATTCAGATATCACACATCTGAACCCTCATCTGCAATAAGGCAACTAAGGACTTTCTCAAAAACAGCCAGTCCTTCCTTTCAGGAGATAAACTCCCTCTTCCTTGTAGGAAAAAGCTGTTGGCGTGCACGACTTGTTAATCAGATAAACACAGATGCAATATGGAGCTACAGCCCAATGGAGAAAACAAAGGTATAAAAGTCTGCTAGCAAACATAAAAATGAGCCCAAGAGCATGCTGAAGTAAGGAAAAGGACACCAACCCCATGAACATCATATTCCTCCTTGCTAAAATTGGAATTTGGGAGTACCACTCGCTGTCGCTACCAGAACGAGGGCCTGAAGGAGCAGAGGGAGGATTGCACTAAATGGAGAGAAACTCGGAAATGTGCATTTAACAGTATGAATCTGCTAAGACTTTTTCCTCTGTAAAAGTCTTCTAACAGCATTGCTCTTTATTTCTGTAACAATTCGGTCTGGACTAATAATGATGAGACTCTCCAGACTTCAGCTACTCCATTGACAGGCTCTTGACTAAATATACATCATGCTGCTTCTTTTCCCATTAAGAACATTTTGAATTTAGCAGCATTCATTTATGGGCATGAGCTCACCCTAATGTGACTATCTCAGAGATCTCAGTCTTAAATGTGTGGTCCTGATGACAGGTTTGTTGGGTTTTTTTCTGGCTGCAGATCTCAAATGCCAAATTCCTGGAGGAAGGAAGGTGACAGTCATAACTTCCTGCAACGTAGCACTTACACACTGTGTTCTTTTTGTTCTTTTTTGGTTCTTACTTCCTTCTAAGTATGCAGAGAAATAAATGCTTGCTTACACAGGGAGAAGCTGTTCTCCTATAGCATAGTTGTCCTTTCCCCCCACACACACTTCCACAGTAAGATTATAATTTGATTCCAAGTTTTTTCCTCTACCCACATTTATTTTGGGATTTTCAGCATTGAAATTAGTACAAGTCATTCAGCACAGGAAGTCACAGCTTCTGCACTAGACAAGCGCACTTTGAAATAAATAACCATATTTTGATTAAGAATTATATAATTTGCTCAAAGCAAATATGCCAAAGCAATAGACTGGATATAGGTGCCATATGCCTGGGCCATACACATTTACTGAATGATTTAGAATTTTACCTAATTCACATCCTTTTGGTGGGAGCTTCTACATTGGTTACTGAATATTTCTGAATTGTGTATATGCATAACCTAGACAAAGTTTTCCAAATAACTACCTAAATATCTAGCAATAACATTTCCCACCATGAAACCGGATCAAAAAGGATTAAGTGGAAGCCTGAGGTGTAAAGAAACACATAAAACCACACTGCACTTCATTAAATGGAAGCTGATACTCCGTCTTCAGTGCCACAGAGCTTGATATGAGAGTTAACCAGGCACTGTGTATAATGACTGGGATTCAAAATACTCTTTCTCCTGTCCTTTTTAAAATACATGGCTCACCTTAGTTCAGATTCCAGAACTAATTATGGACAAGAATCTCAAAAGATAAGGCTAGGCAAGTAATTCAAGAAAACATTCATTTTTCTCTATTAGTCTGCTTTTGCAAAATCAATGCAAACATTTTACAGGCTTTAAACACTCTACAACTCACCAGAAAATTTCTGCAGAGGAGAGGAAATGACCTAATGAGAAGTTTTAATTAGAGGAAGCAATGCAACACTGAAAATAAATACAAAGCAAAGGTGTCCGAGACGCAGCTTTAACACCCCCAATAAACCCAAGGAAGACTGCAGCAGTCTGCGAAGTTCTCACTCAGCGATACGCGTCCTGCCCAAAAGAGATGAGACGTCTCCAATGGTCCTCTACAAAAGCATTACATTTCCCAAGTCTGCTTATCTGGTGATGCAAATAAACCCAGGATACTGCTCTAACCAGCACCCGGTACGTACAGCAAGAGCGAGTACTGTCTGGCACAGCACCTGTATTGGCCTAACTGTGCAGAAGGAGGTATTCACCTTGCACAAGTAACAGAACATCTGCTGTGGTCTGTACTTCACATAAAGCTCCATAGGCAGCTAGAGCATCTTTGCACTCGCCAATTGGCTGTGTTTGATCATCCCTTGTCCATTGTCCTCAGAAGTAGCCTGTCACTCTGCGGCTGGGGAAAAAAAGCTGCCTAGTTATTGCAAGGTAGCAAACGAGCCCCAGCTCATCCTATTTTACTCCTGCTTTGCTCCCAGTCTCCCCAAAACAAGGAATCAAAGCTACCCCGCAAAAAGCACCAGGGTTAGAAGGAAAAACAACCGCCATTGAAATGCTGATCCTGCCCCAAGTCTGCACAATATTTAGCTCCGCTCAACGCCCTGTTCCCTTCACACTTAGATAATCATGTTTTTAAATAGGCATCTCTTCAAATACCCTTTCCCGCTAGAGAACTAAAGTGTTTTGGGTGTGGACTGCCTTCTAAAACTGGTCCCATCAGGTAATTCAGAAGTCATATTTTTAACCTGACAGATCACCAAACACCGAGCGTGACACCCACCCACCTACCACTACTTGCTCTGTCTTGTGAGGGGGGCCATAAAAAAGTGAGACATCAAACGGGCCAGATGACAGAGTTGATGAGATGACCCTCACAGCGTCACAAATGATACTCTTTTTGAGGAAGAGGCAATTGGACCAAATTACGGATGCCTGCAGCAAGGAGAAAAAAAAAAAAAAAAGATAAGAGCAATCCTATATGAAGCTTGCAGCCCAAGGTTGGGAAGAACACGTGGACCATTCTGTGCCCGGAAAACATTTGGCAGCGACTAACTAGAGCCAAGGAACGCCTAGCTTCCTTCTGCAAAGACCTGCAGTTTATTCCAAGTAGTCTTAAAGCTGCTGGTAGCAAGGGAAGCTCACTCAAATTCTTCCTTGAAGTCAGGGCAAATAGGGCACCAGCCAGCCCTAGGGATTTTGACATGGTAGTGATGTAAAATGCTTCCTATTTGGGGGTGGACACTCACAGCCACAGCAGGCAGACACATGCAAGAAGGCATGAGCTGCTTGGCCACACACTGCATTAGCCTGTTTGAAAAGGAGGCCTAAAATCCAGAGTAAATTAATGTCTGCGTTCACTGAAATTATGCATCTGTAATGTTATTCTTTACCACATGCTGCACAGAACCACAGAACTCTGTGCCCCATTGGTTCCTCTCCAGAGGGCAGTTAATACTACAAGAAGTGCCAGCTATAGAGGAAATAATTAACAAGATTAGAGAGTAATATATGTCATCAGGGCGTCATTTGCCGAGAGGCTGACCTTTTCTTTTTCCTCATATCAATGACTGCCTATCTTTACACAGCTTTGCTGTCACAAGAGCGATCGCAGGTATCGCTCTGCAATTTCTCAACACATGGCAGTCACCCAAAGAGCCTAGAGATCCTGCACAAACCTACCTGCAGCAACAGGCCCTGCTAAGTAGGGCCTCTCCCCAGTGCTAAGATTCAGGTCCTCTCCCCAGTGCTCATTTCCAACCTCACAGTTTGGACAAGCACAACATACAGCTTTGAGGATGTAGTCTTCTGAATGCAGTATCAATATACCCATTGGAAGGGTAAAACACACAGTTGCTTTTAGACGTTTTGCAATAACAGCTGTCAATAAGGCGAATAACACTAGCAATCTTGAATGACTTTAAAAAGAAAAAAAGAAAAGGAAGAAAAATAACAACTGCAATTGAAAATTCAGAAATAACAATACATTTTCCTGGTGATATTCTAACCCAGTTTATTAAATTCTGCAACACTGAGTCCTCTCACCATACTGTAAATAAGACAAAAACGGACACCCATCAGAGACATCTGTCTGTACAAAAAGGTCCCCACACACCTCACTGCTAATAGATACAACCAATTCTATAACAAATTGCTGCAGACAGCCCAGCAGGCAGCTGTGCAGTTCACACAGACCTCACTTGGCGTGGAGGGTGATGGGGACACGCTCATCTCAGCTTTCGGAGGGAGCTCCCTTCTGCTTGCCCTGTTCCTTCCGCAGCTCCCTGCTAGGAGAGGAGGTTAAGCTAAGTCAGTCTCAGTCTCTTCTTAGTACCTCATCTACTACTCAGCACAAGAGACTTTTGCAAAGTATGAGCTGCAAAAGGCTACGTATCTCCTAGCAATGCTCTGTATGACCCCATGCTGGCTCTCCTGAGCCTTTTTACCAAACGTTCTTAATATGCTGTGATTATACACGCCTAGAGACCCCCTCAAAGACTAGAAATTAGGAAACATTGCTCTGCACCCAGAATGTACCATCTGAGCAGGCAACACTGGAACACCACTTGCTGTGAGCATCTACTTCTTTTTTTTTTTAAACAAAAACGAAAAATGGATACTTTTTTTTTGCTCTTTCATTTCAAAACTTCCGTTTGTTTCACACTATTGCCATAGAGCTGCACACTCACTTCCTATGACCATCAACTTCAATATTGAATGAAATTACTCTCATTTGTAATTTGAAATGTGTTTGAAAACCCTTGAGATTTAAAATCCATCTACAGAGGCAGAGTGATATGGAAGCCCTCAGTGGAGCATCAGGAAAGATGCAGATCAGCCACAACGGCTGGTCTGATCCACACTGCACCTGCTGCTTTTGCATCAGGCTCATATGAAAGTTTCACCCTGCACTAGGTCTCCAAAATGTTTAAATGGAATAAACATAAACTCTTCAGGTAGATTTAGAGGTGGTGGGACTTGGGCAACTCAAGTGCTTTCAGCAGAATTGTACTTAAAAGCCCCAACTTGGCCTTGTTTTCTGTTTCTCTTTATCAAAGCAAATGAATACTTGAATAACATGGCAAGCCAAAGCACATTTCAATACCCTTGAATTACAGAGGGGTTCAGGTACAGATAAGATAGTTGCAATTCAAATTTTAACTAATGTTGGGTTAGGGATCTTTTCTGTTTTTTCTTCTTCTTTTTAAGGATGTGTTCAACAAAACATTTTCAACAATACAGTTCATTAGCTAAGTCTGTCTGTCTGAAATACAAAAATAGCCATCCCTTGGTCTGAGCTTTAAAATAGCTCCTCCTGAACGACAGTCAAATGTTCCTAGGTTGTGAAAGCTGTGTATTTCTCTTAATTTCAGGATCTGTAGGCAATGTGGTCAAAGATGACACAGCCCAGTGCAGGAACTCACTGAGGGCAAGATTAGTCTCTTTAATACACCAACTGCACCATGTCTCAAAAGACTAAAAACTGGGTTAGCCTAAGTACCCAGCAGCCTAATCAGAACCTCTACCTTTTTCTGGAGTCATTTCCCATCCATTACACGTGCAATTCACATCTTACACATTTGGATGACTTGAGTCCTCAGTAGAAATTTTTCCCATCTGTTATACGGGATGATGAAAATCATACATGGAAAACTTTCTGTAAAGCACTTAAAGTTGGATAAAGAAATTAAAGGAACAATATTAAAAAAAAATCAAAACAGAACTCAATCTATCTCGCTAGGCAAGATTACACATTCACCTGATGAGTGCAGATGACTAGTCTGATTAAAAGCATTTGACCAGATATAACATTTACGCTAAGAAAAGCAAATTGTATCAATTCAACACTGATGTGCCTTTCCCTGAAAGCAATCACAAGTGACCTTTCATCAGGCAAGTATATTCCCACTGGAACTGCAATGGGACCAGTTCTTTGCCCCATGCAAACACTAATACACTGAACAGATCCATCTGCTATGGAATGGACTCACCAGCCTAGTTAACCTCTGCATGGTTTCTATCTGAGTATCAAACCACACATTTTCCATCTATCATCATATTTGCTTCCGTACCTGCAACACAAGCCCTAAAATCTAGGATTTCACTTGGTTTGGACTGCCTTTTTCAAGACATTGCTTCTAGATCTCCAGTACCTTGTTTTCCCTGGGACAAAAAAGCTTCCTCTTGGTACTTTATGCACAATCCTACAGATATATATGCAGAAACATTTTTAAAAGCCCCGAAGGCATTTAGGTGTTTCTGAAAATCCCATGTAGATATCACCATTCCCACAAAGGCAAATGTTATGGCATGAAAATTTGAAAAGAAAGCCATGAAAAGAAAGCCAAGTAGTTTCTCAGAGAATAAAAATTTCATTTCCTTTTCCATACAGTAACTCTCCAGAACATAATCCAATATTCATTCCTTCGAGATAAAGCGGAGTAATTTACTAATTTAACTTGATAGAGAGGACAAATATTAAACAGATATAATAATGATAAGCTATATAAACATTATAATTACTGTTAGTACTTCATTTTCAATAGACATTTAAGCTTAGAAAGCAATGCCTGCAAACTTCTTGGGAAAACATCCCTGTGAGAATACCTAAAGAGCCACAAATGTCCACACACCAATATACCTAGATAATCCCCTAACTCCTCAAGGATAATGCATGAAAAAAAAAAAACACCACACATTTTCGCTTTGGTACCTAAGCTTTAGCAGAGATGATCAGAGGCACCAGCTCCTTACTTTCCCCAGCCTTGCCTCCTACCTGTTCTCCTACCTAGCAGACTAAAACTTAACTCCACATTAAATGGTCCATGTTAATTAAAGTAATCATTCCCAACAGGAAAGGACAAGCAATATTTGTGAATGTTTTCCGTGGAAACCGCTACAGGCTGTGGGCTTCCTCAATGAGGCACTGAGCAACTTACTCAAGGCATTAGGCTTCCTGCAATTCTGTAGGAATTTTAGGACGTATATTATGATAGTGTAAAAACAGATGTTTTAAGAGTTATAATTCTGTAAGAATTAATTTTAGAACCATGATGAACAAAATTTCACTGAATTCAACTCAGCAGATAATTATACACTTGATACAAAACCGTAAAGGGTAGCAGGAGGAAAAATAAAAAGAATTGCATTTATAATACCTATCTTTCATAGAAATCTGGCAAGGAAAATAGTTACATAACCCTAAGAGCGTCATCAATACAGGAGACCAGAAAAGTGGTTCACAGACTTCCAGTGCTCTTAACTAAGGCGCTCGGCAGTTCCAACGTATCCTCCTAGCAAATCTTTCCTTTCAATAGAGGCTTTTCTCCTGTAGCAGTGAAGTCCTACCAGGTTTTGGACCATGAGGCATCAGGCAGGTGTTCAGGTGCATCAGACGTATCAATAATTCTGTGATCAACCACAGTTTACAACTACCGGTCATAGACATGTTTATAGTTCTGCAAGTATAATCTGGCAGATTATACTTAAAATGTTTAAGTATAATCACTACTGTAATGATTATATGATAATATTCGTAATCATTAACATGATAATAATAATGTTAAGTTTTAATGGGAGGCTCACATTTGACGAGCTTTAGCCATTGACCCAGTGGAGCAATGCTTGCACGTGGATACAGATTGGAGGTTGGGTCCAACAGTTGAGGCACGGCCCATTTCTCATCCTAACATGGGATGGACACAGCTTCGGTCACCAACAGACTGAGAGGGATTAGACTGGAAGTCTACGAAAGAAGTGTGGTTGCACGGTTTCCGCATGTATTCTGAGAAAACACTTCTATTCCAAGTTATTCACAGTGTTTCAATGCAGCGTGAAGCACATTCGATAGCAAAGTCAACCTTGGTGCGTGAGAACTGAACCTAGAATTCGCAGAACTGAGGAGGAAAGAAACTTGGCAGTTAATGAAACTATAAATCCAGCTCTTGGAGCTGGTGCATCGCAGCCCTGCACGGCTCAACACCACTCTCTTGTGGGCACAACTCCAAAGGCACACGGAGCCTGCGGAAGCGCAGGCAGCTCCACTGAAAAGGAAACTGTTCTTGTCAGTCCAACTGCCTCTCCCTTATGACAAATCATACCCACAAAACACCTTTTCTGCCAGGGAATGCATGCAAGATAGATATTAATCAGTCTACAGGGTTGGAGCTTTGTCTTGTCTTCCTTTGCTTCAAATGCCCATTTATAGTGACACTTTGGCATAAAGTAGATTTATCACATCCCTGTAATCTGCCTTCTTTCTCATGTTTAATCTTCCTGATATCAGTACCTCTCGTATAAGACCTGTATAAAATTAATTCATGCCCTTCTACTGTAGAGCCAAAACTGATGCAGTCATATACTCCCCTAAAAAGGTCTTCCAGCCATGATAAATACACTGGTACTCGACTCCATCCTCCTGAGTAAAACAAGGACCAGGTTAGGGGGTAATTATTCTATTTTCAAATGAAATCATCTAATGAGTCACAGCAATAATTTCTAGGTTGCAGTTTTCCAACACAAAAACTACTGCTTTTGTTTTTGTTTTTGTTTTTTTTTCCCATAATTTATCATGATGATAGAGCACCTCTTTCTGGTGATAAAGTTGCCAACTGCTCAACAAGAAAGTCCTAAAATTACACTCCATGGCACAGGAAGAATGGCTGCCAATCTCCCTGCTAGTGCTGATGGTGGTGAGAAGTTGCAGCCTGGCCCTCAGAAAACAACAAGCTTCTTTTACAGCCAAAGCATTTTGTCATCAGAAACAGAGGTTTTGATTTACTGAAACCTTTTGAAAACTTCTGATAGCTTTGTTGGGGCCTTAGCGCTTTTGCAAGAATGTGAGGAGCTGAAGTGATGAGAACCGAGGAGCTGAAGCGACGGGAACCAAGGAGCTGAAGCGATGGGAACCAAGGTCACGCGGAGAAGATAACGACTGTTAGCAACTTTTAATGAATTAAGCCAGCCATAGCCAGATAAGCGTCCGGGAGGCCCAGCAACAGAGCATCGAGAACACCAGTCAGCTGCAAGCTAGCTGTGCATGGACACTATAGCCTAACCAATGGGAATGCTGTTGCTTAGCGCGTGTCTGCGTTTACGGGTGTTGGAATTGTATAAAGCTACATAGCAGACAATAGTAAAGCGAATCAAACCTGCTTCACATTGAAGTGTCGTTCATTCCGTCTCGCGATGGTGGGCCTCGGCATCTGGTGACCCCGACGTGATTCTGGGTAGAGTGGAGCCGAAAACGCGAGGGATCCTGCAGCCAGCGGAGAAGTAGCTGGGCGCCCGAAGGAAACCGGATCGTGGCCACAGCTGACCGGTGAGTCAGGAAGCAAGATGGGAATTGCTGCATCAGCAAGCAGGATGGGAATTGCTGCATCAGCAACGGAGCGTGCAACTATAGAAAGTTTGTTAAAGCTCGCTCAAAAGACTGAGACTGTGATCTCAAAGGCCGATTTAATTGACTTACTGCTGTTCTGTAGAAGGAGAGGGCTCATGGCGGAAGCTCCTCAGGTATACAAGCTCGAGTCATGGGAGCGAGTAGGAAAGGAACTGTGGGATGGTATGCAAGTAAGTTCAAAGGAAGCTCGGCGACTTGCGAAAATATATCGTCCCGTGCGGCTAATGCTTGAACAATTGCACGGGGAGGCCCAAGTCGCTGCCGCTCTGCGGGAAGCACTCCGCGGAGGAAAAGGGGAGGAGAGTGGTTCGGGAGACTCCGAGTGGACTGAAGTTACCGAGCCGAGTCCATGCGAGGAAATGGACGATAAGGAAAAGGGGGCTCCATCTCGGCAGGCATGCCCAGTAACTTTAGCTGAACGTGAAGTATGGGGGGGGGCGGGTGAGGGTCTTGGGAGGGGGAGGAACGACCACCCCTGGAACGACCACCCCCCACAGCGCCTGAGATGAACGTGGATCCGATTAAAGCACCGATCCCGGATGGATCGGACGACGATGACACCGTTGTCCAAGGAATGCAACGAGAACTTCGGGAGCAAGCGGAGAGAATGACGGAGCTGTTGGAACAGATGCGGCGATTAGATGGCGGGTCCAGGGCAAGGGATGTGAAGGCAGCATATAAGGCTGCCCATAAGGCTATAGCAGAGGGGTTGGAGAATGTGGATAAACAACTGGGGCAGTGGGAGGCGCGAAAGGGCACTTCTAGCCTTAAGGCAGTGACTGAAGAGGCTTTGAGACAGAAAAAACAGTGGGTACTGCAGATGGTCAAAGACGGGAGTATGACACCTGATGAAGCACAAAATTATCTGCAGGCAACGTTTGGCCTGGACGGCTGCCTTTTGGGCAGGGAGGTCGAGGAGTTATGGGAGATCCAAAAGAAAAGGGAAGCAGCTGGAGGAAGCGACCCGGCTGAGGAGGGGTTGTTGTCGTGGCTCCGAGCCACTGTAAAAGGAAGCGATGGCGGGGGGCAGTGTAAGGAGCCACCTGTTGATCCAACTTCCAATGCGGGAGCGCGGTGTAAGGGGTTGATAGAGAACGCTCGGTTACAGGGGGACTTTGTATTAACTCCACTAGCTCAGGGCCCTTTAGATTGGAAATTGGTGCAAAGCTTACAAAAAACAGTGATGCAATATGGGCATGACAATAAGCTAGTCCGAAACCAAATCTCTGCCTTGTTTAAATATTCTAATATGGTTCCTGCGGACAGCAGGGCTATAATGGAACTTCTGCTTTCCTCCACTACCTATATGCTCTGGCTAGCGAAATGGCAAGAAAGGTTGGAAGAGAAGCAATTGGAGAATTTAAATTGTAGTATGGATGATCCATTAAGGATCGCCAGTCTCGACCAACTGATGGGAAATGGGCGTTATCAGGCACCCGAGGCCCAAGCAACGCTTCATCCTAGAATATTACAACAGTCAAAAAATGCAGCTTTAGCAACCTTTCTTGCCCTGCCGCAGATAAGAACGCCTCAGTTACCATATACCAAAATAGTACAAAAGCCAAACGAGCCTTTTTTCGTTTTTGTTGACAGGCTAAAGGATGCCCTGGATATGGCACCTAATGTGCCTCCAGAGATGAAAGCAATATTGGCTAAAGGATTGGCAGTCCAAAACGCGAACCAACCCTGTAAACAACTATTGGCTACTCTGCCACCAGGGGCCTCAATTGTCCAAATGATAGAAGTATGTTCCCGAGCACCAATGGTTGAGGAAGAGCAGAAGGCTAAAATACATGCTGCGGCTTTGGCCACAGCACTTAAGGAGAGGAGAATGTCTAGAAAGGGGGATAAAGGATCTCACGGAGCGTGTTTTCAGTGTGGCCAACCAGGACATGTGAAAAGGAAGTGTCCTAACAAATTGAGGATTGAAGGCGCGGGCCCAAAAGGATTTAATGGGAACTGTGCAAAATGCCAAAAGTTTGGGCATAAGGCAGC
>NW_010584359.1:365014-408732 GCF_000705375.1 Tinamus guttatus | reverse complement strand
GCTGGCGGTGCCGGAGGAGGGCGCGGGGGCGGGCGGGAGGAGGGAAAAGGAGAGAGGAACCGCGGAAATGAGCGGGAGCAAATAGGCTGCTACCGGCGTCACGCACCAACAGGATCCACGCTGGCGACAGGGCAGGGCGAGACCCTCAGCTGCTTCATCAGTGCGACTACACTGACTTCGGGAGCTACCCAGGAAAGAAAAATGCCATTTCATCTCCCACTGCGTTGCTTGCAGATTTACAGTGGCTTTTCTTAGCAGGCAGACAGAAATTAAGGCTGCCAAAGTGCTGTACCAAGGTTAAGGACAGCACCCAGCCCATCACAATTCAGCCCAATCTTACAATTCCCATTTCACACAGCTATTGGGACACATGGATACTGCCAGGACCATTAATTTACCTTTTGCGCCAGTCTGCCTGAAGTTGTAAGTGTCCCAAACACACAGCAAGGCCTCCGGCTCAGGTGAGCCTGTCCACGTATGTGTGTTCAAGCGAGCTGCCCATCTGCAAGCAGCCACCAGCTCCTGCTTCAGAGGGAGGGCTGGCTGGTTGTGCCCACTACCAAAGGGAAAATATCTTTCATGGCACCTCTGCAAGCTGATGCTTTGCAGTGTTTTTCTTTCTCCCCTAAAACAAAAACAATTACCACATCACAGACTGAAATAAAAGTTAATTAATAAGAGGTAAATTTTTTCCATAAACCTACTTAATTGTGAGTTCGGGTGTAAGGGGAAGGAAATTCAGTGAAGAGCATAGTAACTGCTGATAAATGTCATCTTAGACCAGCTCAGGTACAGCTCTAGCACAGAGCAAAGGACATTACTTCTCTGAGAAAGGTTTCAGCAAAAAAGGAAAATGAGATTAGCAAGCAGTGAACCAGCGAAACTAGCTTCAATTCCTCCTGTTTTTCTGTTTTGGAGGCAGATGATTTTTTTCAAAAAGGAGAAAATTTTCTCACTCTTGCATCTCCTCTGTCTGCTGAATCTGTCTGCTTGACCAGATCACTGTATTTCTGATAAGAAATTATGATGTTAGCATGAAAACGTGGAAATAGAAGCAAGCTGCAACATCATTATTTAAAATGCCAACACTCTGGAAAGGAATATGATATACTGAAAGAATAGCTGGTTTTATACTCTGTTATATTTGCATCAAAAACAAAGCATAAACTAGCTGAATGACATACTTTAAACCAAGGCAAGATAATTAACATAATCTACTTGGCCTTCTTGTATAGCACAAAGCCCAGAAATCCTTGTGTAAACCCCTTAACATGTTAGCTCAGTAAGACATATCTTTTTAATGAAACATCTCGTCTGAAATTTAAGACATTCAAATGATTAGTGAATGAATTACATCCCTAATTAAGGGGTTAATTACCCTACCACTTCTTAAGAACTGCAGTTTCCTTAGTTGCTTTTTTTGTTGTTGTTGTTGTTCAACACTCAGCCCTCACATCCACCAAATCTGTTAGAAGACTTTGACTTCAAACATTGACCAAGCCACATTTTATCCTGGTGATGAAGAAAACACAAGGTTCACAAAGGACTCAGCACCTTCTGCTAGGTGCATTTAAAAGCAAAAAGAATAAATAATAAAAAAAGGTTTCTGACTGCTCTTGCTTCTCCTTCCCTGAAGGCTTCCTCCTCACTCCCCTTTACAAGTGTCGATAGCACAACTGGACACAACCAGCTGTATTCAGATGCCCCTTAATAAGCCCAGAGTCAGTCTGAGGATTGTTATATTAGTTCTAAGGGTTAAATAAAGCTTTTTTTTTTCTTCTAAAGGTTGAGTAAACCTGAGTATTCTTAAAGGCTGTAATGCATTTACTTTGTTCTAAGAATAAAAATATCCCAAGAGTCTTATTATCAATTGCTCAGACACACCTTTTGATGCAACTGATCTACATCTTAAGTCACCTAAACAATACAAAGAACCTGTCCCTTACAAAGTTTGGACAGGTTAGCTCCAGATTTTCCTCTTCATTTTGCTTGTCATATATTCCTAACCCAGATTTCTTACTACCAGCCTTACTTGGTACTCTGGCCAGAAGGTAAGAGAACTTCATATTCACAGCAGCAGGATTACCAAGAACACACTGCTCCAGAGCAGCATTGATTGAGATGAGATATCTAAAAAAAACAAGAATTTGACATCTGGGGCAAGCTGAGAAACTACAGCTGTAACAGCATCACATTTTCTGCACCTGTACAGGCCATGCACATATTTCCTAGCATCCAATATGGAAAATCCACCTATGTTATTAGCCTCAAAAATCTACTTAAGTTTTCAAGTAAAGCACTTGGTAGTTGTCCAGGGAGAGAGAAAAAAAAATCGATAAACATCACTGCATTTTTGTTACTCTACTAGAAGGTTAAGTTAGCAATTTAGAGAGCAGCTGCAATATCCATCAACATCTGGGATCTCAAGGATTCTTTAAGCACAACAAATTAGAAAGCCATCCAAACTCACATTCATGCCACCTTACAGCCACACTGCAAAATTCCCACAACAAAGGGGATCTTTCTGCACAGGCAAACCAAAAGACATTGTGATCTATTGTTGAATAAAGGTGTGAGGTTAGATACTATTCCTAGCACAAGTTTTTGAAGATACCTACTCTGGCATTTGCCAAAACAGTTGGCAAATAATATGCCAATAATATGCCTAGGTAGCTTTCTACACTTCAGCAGGGCCACAAGGATGATCAGGGGCCTGGAACATCTGCCCTGTGAGGAGGGGCTGAGGGAGCTGGGCCTGTTCAGCCTGGAGAAGAGAAGGCTGAGAGGGGACCTGAGCAGTGTCTAGAAGTACCTCAAGGGAGGCAGTGAGGAGGATGGTGCTGGCCTCTTTTCAGGGTGACAGAGCACTGGAACAGGCTGCCCAGAGAGGTTGTGGAGTCTCCTTCTCTGGAGATCTTCAAAACCCGCTTGGACGCAGTCCTGTGCCACGTGCTCTAGGTGACCCTGCGTGTGCAGGTGGGTTGGACTAGATGATCTCTAGAGGTCCCTTCCAACCCTAAGCATTCTATGATTCTGTGATTCTTCAAAAAGCCACCAAGTCAGCCCCAAATCTCCATGAGATCAACACACTGAAGAGCTACAGAAGTAGTTACCAGAAAAGTATTAAGTACTGTGAAGAGTCCTGAAGTTATTTTGGACCAATGATTCATTTCACATCATCTGTACAAAAAAAAGTTTTACTCTAAGGGAGCTCAAGTTTTTAGATTCCCTCTTCCTGTTTGCCCTTCACCACAGAAATACACAGGCCAACTACACAGCTAGTCCCTTAGACAAAGAAGGCTCTTCCAGCAGTCACACTCTAACACGCCATAAAAAGTCCCAAATATTCTATCACCATTTCTATTTCTGCCTTCATGAGGTATTTACCTACCTTCTCCTATTGAAACTTGGAAGGTATTAATTGCAAGCCATGAATGTTGGTAATGAGACGATCAGCTTAAAAAAAAATGAACTTGCCAATAGTTAAAGAAATTCAAATAAGTGAAACACACGAGGATACGAAGAGTCCTCAAAATTTTATTTAAAGAAACATGTTCAAATGCAGCATTTGCAAATAGAGAGATAGAGAAAGAGAGAGAAAGAAAAGACTGGAATGCCAATAAAGTTAAGAGAACTTCTGTTTAGTTATATTTCCTTTGATAAACTAGCACCATTGAATCACAAGTCACAGACTAAATGATTTCTAGACATGTGAAAAGCTCCACCATTATAAAATTCAATATTCTAGTAATGAAATTTTTTTTCAAACACTTCTATTAAAAATCGGTTCTCAATTTGCTAATCCTAAAGAAGATGAGAGCAGTTTAAAATACAAGTTTTTGTATCTACTGGAGTTGTTCAAATTACCCATAAAAGACAATTTAATCTATACATCCCAAATGGGGGAAAAATGTCTAAGTCAGCTTTTCACAGCTCTTCACAAACTAAACAAGTACAAAAGATTTACTGTGTTATAAATAGACACAGTACAATATGTACAAGTCTGGTCTTACAAAATAAGAACTTCCTAGTCCATAAAAATACTAACTGAACTACAAAATTTCTTAGTGTTTAGTCAAGCTGTCTCAAGTAGCCACTATATCAAACTCCTAAAACACTGACTTGTTCCACAGCACAGCAGCTCGAGAGTGTTCCTAATGGGAAAGAATGCAACACTTCACCATAGAACTGATTTATAGTCCTAATCTCACTCAGATTTAGTGGTAATGTTAGTATTCACTATCTGTTTGTTTTGAAGGTGGTCAGAAGACCTTTACATGTTTCCAGACTGTGTTTGAATTATTCAAAGTGCTGAAAGTGCGAGCAAGGAAGAGATTTTTGTGTCCATTTTCCAGGATACCTTTCTCTGGCACAGACAACAGAAGCCAAATATTTAGAGGTCTTTGAACAAAAACACACCCACTCCTCTGTGCATGCCCAGGGAAGTGTGCACAGAAACATTTGCACTTTTAAGAATCTGCCCCGTAAAATACTAAAATGTGTCTCTGAGGAGTGAGTTTCAGGAACTCTATACAAAAGGTTTCATATGGATGCCTGGAATTTAAGGCATTTATAAGGCTTAAAATGACTATAACGTGGTGGTAGGGACACAAACAAAAAAACAACCCACTTTTCCTTTTAAACTAATGGTATACAAGTATTGCTCTGGAATTCAGAGAAATCAAATCTCTCGCTTTTTTTGTCAAGCAACAACCAGGTTACAGTAGCCCATGTGCTTTATCAATTCATTACAGTTAACACACCATACATGAGCACACACACATATACACAATACTCCCTCAGTTCTTCTACTGGAGACCATCTATGGTTTTTCAATGAAAATAAAACTACCTGAAAACTGTTTCAAGCAATATTCTTTTGTACTTACACAAACAAGTACAAGAAATGGTCAGACTGATCTTCCCCTCCACCAGAAAAGATACAAGAGACTCGCACTGATACACAAGGTAACATTGCTTCCTTCTCACTTCCCCTCCTTACAGCGGTCTTCTACGACATGCATCATAGTAACTAGTACTATTAAAAACCAAGAACATTTCCCTTCTGACAAAGTTCACAAACTTTTCTAGTGGGCACATGGGCTTGCTGGAACGCTTGTAATAATCCTTGCAGAACGAGGTCTGGAATGTGACATCAGCACCATTGTAGAGGATGCGGATAAAGTGCTCTTTGGGTCTCTTCCCGTCCTGCCACAGCTCAAAGACTAATCGGGCTGCAAATCTCGGAAATCTGGCTTCAGTAATGCCCAAGGCACTGAGAACAGGGGACAATGTGACATCATGGGCGGAGTAAAGCACAAATAATTCTTCTTTCTTGCCTTCTGCAATACGCTGCAGCCGGTTAACAGTCTGGTTGAGGAGAGGGTGAGTAGCCAACAGTGCGTACAAGAAATAGAGTTTCTTTTCCTGTCTTTCTCTTTCATCCTCTAATTGGTGTCTCTTGATTACTTTAAAATGTTCCATCCCAATGCAGCCAGTGTTAGTGCAGGGAAAACTGACATTATGGCAAAAATAGCACAGGAGAGAATCTATTGGGTTAGAAGCTCTCAACTGCCTGGTAGGAATGCCTACAATTTTTGCCATATCCACGTATATTTTCTCCAAATTGTTGTTCTTCACCCGTAAGCTGTACTGTCGGCGTTGCTCCTCTTCTAGGTAGTGGTTTCGCATTGGGCAGTCACAGCTTCCAGAGCAAAAGATGGTGCTCCACTGATGCCTCATGTTAATCTTCTTCCAGTCAAAATCGGGCAGGAACGTGTAGAGCAGCGCCAGCGCGCTCTGCAGCGTGCGGCTCTTGCCCGTCGTCTCCAAGTAGAGCTGTTTTGCTGCCCAGTCGCTCTGGAGCAGTTTATGTTTGTTTATATAGATGTCTCGTAGTAGTTGTCCATTTCGCAAGTGCTGTACCACACCTAGAAGAGAATTTTAAGGTAAATTATAACATACAATTAAACACAATACTCCCAGCTCTCCACATTTTTTCTTCTATATGGCCATATTTCTTACTGCAACACTTCCCTACCAATTTGGCATGGATAAACTAAAGTGTATGTTTGCATGTTCACTACGAGAGTTCAACAGCCTTTTCTCAGTGGTAGAAATAAAGATCCCCCCCCCTTTTTTTTTTTAATAAATTGTATGAAGTTACATGCTGGTATTGCCACCTTTTCTCACAAAAACTAAGCTCAACAAATCTGACACAAAATATATGAACAAGCTTAATTTCTTTGTGGTACAGACATACATAGATACACCAGAAACAGTTCAGCCCTGCTTGCTTAATAGTTTTGACATTTTATAAAGCTTAGAACAAAGCAAATTCAACAGAAGACAAGACAGGCTGTAGGACAAAGTACAGTTAACTAGAAACCATTTCCACTCCCTAGTATACAGTATTTCTTACATTATTATTCATATTCCTGCATAACCAAAGCTATGATCAAAACCACAAGTTTCCACAAAATTAGCTATACAGATAACACACATGTTCATATAGAGATAAACAGAATATCCCTTTTTAAGGAGGCTGTATTTAACCATGGAAGAAAGAAAAGAAGTTGCTGCAGGAAGTTACCTGTCTGGGTAAGCTCGCCCATTTCACACAGCGAGTGGCTGGGATAACGGGGAAGGCTGCCGAGGGTACCATCCATTTGGGCTGCAGCGCCTTTGGACATATGTTTAATGAAAGCTTCAAGCTGAGGATGAGACGGTTTCCTGGAGAGGTGAACAATGAAAATGTGAAAACTTCCAAAAGTGTATGGGCAAACAGCTCAAGAGAGTCAAGTATTCCACGTATGTCAGCTCAGAAAGTGTGGCAGGGAAAGGTTATCTCCCACTGAGACAGCATCTGCTCTTGCTCAGGACCTTTGCAAGTGGACAAAAGAAATCTAACTACTTAGTTGCATCAAGCAAAGAGCTAGGGAGACTAAGGGTACTTGTGGGACGTCTTGGCACCAGTTTAACACATTAAAAAAAAAAAAACTCTGCAAAAATCACTCTTTTCTGGTTTCTGAAGTACTTCTACAGCTCAAAAACATGGCCAATGACACTAAGAGTCTAAAGGGACTCAACTAAAAACTACCGGAATTTGAAGAACTTGAGGAATTCTCAAGTCTTGTAATGTAAAACGCTGACTATTTCAAATTTATTCAGGCTTCAAATCAAATAGCACATACAATCTCAGTTACGCAGTACCCGCAAAGCAACGTCCCAAAGAAAACAGGAGTAATCCAGTTCTGCCCAGATGCTTATCATTTTAATGGGACTTTCTGCCTAAATAGAGCTTTGAGGATGCTGACAAAAAAAAAAAAAAAAAAAAAAAAAAAAAAAAAAAAAAAAAAACAAACAACCCCACACCCCCCAAAAAAAAAAAAAAAAAACACGCAACACACCACACACTACTAAGAAAAGTGTAGCGACAAATTTGATCAGTGGAGTCTTATGGTATAGTCTGCATTTTTTATGTTCATGCTTGCACTTTGACAGAATAATGAACTCTTTTGGTACTGAAACCTCAATTCTAAAATAAAATAACTTACTCCCAGAGTTAAAAGAACCACAAGAGGGAGCCACAAGATTACTACAGTGTGAATTCAAGTCTGGAATCAAATTTTACTAGGACAAAGACTCTAATACTTGCACAGGGGAACCAACAGGGAGGTTCTCTCCAGTAAAAAAGCCTCTGCCCCAAAGCTGTGCTCACAGCATGCAGATGTATCTCATACAATATGAGTCTCCTCTCTGATAGAAAAGTAGTTTTTTGCAATTGCATTGATCTATTTTTTAAAATCTCAATTTGCCAGTATTTGACAGAGCATTGAAAGAAAGAGAATGCTACTGTAACTTATAGTACAAATGGCAGCAAGAAAAAAGCTAGACAGCAGCAAAATGAGAGAAAATATACAAATCCTATTCTTCATTTTTACTTCTAATAGAAAAGAAAAACAGTCACTCTAAGTCTTATATTCATCACTTCTTCCATATACATTAATTTCAATAACTCAAGGAAAGCTTAATGCTTGAGAAGGAAAAGCGCGCAAGAGGTTTTACTCCCATCCAGGTCGCGGCTCCCCGATGCGTTAAGTACACTTGTGAGAGCATAATCCAATCAACCCTGGCTGCGAATCTCAAACAGAACTTTGTAGACGTGGCATTTCTACAGCACCACAGTATGTTTAAAAAAAAAAAAAAATAGAAGATTTAAGGAAGTTAAATGAACTGCATTTGCAAATTGTTTTTAAACTTGTTACTGATACAGTAATCTGAACAACCTATTTTCTAAGCTTTACACTTAAACCCCTAACAGATTTTCAATCAAAAATTTCCTTAAACCATACTTACAGCATTAGCAAGTTTTGCAAATATACATATGAAAATACCATGAAAGAGCTTTCCATTCTGCTTGCTCTCCTGCTTGGCTCTCTGAATTCTAACGGAATCAAACCATCAGCAATCCCTCATAGAAGGGAAAGGAGGACAGAAAAAAAAGCACATATCAGCTTAGCCTTCCAGTATTAAAAAAGGTTAGGTGCAATGCAAAAAGATACACAAAAATACGAGCAGACAAGGCAAGCTAATATGTAGAACCTGATAAAACTTGCACTCCTATGGGTGAGTATAGCTGTTCATATGACTACGTAGATACCCTAAATGATTCCCGAAGCGAGCACAAGTTAAGCACATAACCACAAAAGTGAACAAGGAAGTACAACTCTGTTGGATGTGTTTCTGAACATGCCTTTCAGACCTTTAAGAGAAAGCTTACTCCTTTGAGTGCATTTTGGAAAGGGGGAGAGGGGAAGATCAAAGAATGGAAGTAAGAGCTATTCTGCCTAAAGGGAACAGACATCTCAGACTGCAATATACATCTATCCTTAATACAAGCCTGGTGCATGCAACAAAAAATAAATATGCCAGCAATTTTCCTAATTAACCCTATCCACGTTAACAAGCTGAAATTTTGCTATTGAATTTTTTGTTTTGTTTTACAGCATAATTTAGTCTAGTATCTGACAAATTATTGCACCCCTCCCCCAGGATGCTTTTTTCATTTATTTTACGAATCCTCCTGTTGAATTGGCCAATTTACAGATGCCGCAGGAGATGGAGTATCCAGGCAACACAGCTAGGACTGCTGGGACTGTATGAGCAGGAAGCCAAGAAAATTACTCTGTTGTGCAGCTGAAAAGATTGAAACTGCCTTACAATTTTGTTTCCATAAAAGTAACCAGAAACGGGCTAAAAAGATATTTACTCTGTAATTGGCTTGACGTTATGGCAGTAAGCTACAGGATTTGGGAATGTATTGATGCAATAAATACTTCAAATTTTATCAGTATGCAGAAAAGCTCATTACATTCATTTCCCTTTTTTAGGGTCTGTAAATTTCTATTCTCATTACTTTCATTGTGGTAAATAATGTATATTAACAAAACCAGGGACATTTTCTTCCAAAAATAAATTCATTTTGCCTTTTTCTTTATTGAAGAATGTGGAATAATAGATCCCAAATTTAATAATGTAGTTTCCATGCACTAGCATTAAAATGGACTAACATTTAAGTTATCTTATTTGTAAAAGTCCTAACAAGTTTTAATACTGAAATCTGACATTGTTTCTATTGCTATGCTCTCATCAGTCTAGTACAGAAAGAAATTCTGCACAATTATCTGCCCGATATGCATATTTCTGCCAATAACTGAGCCAGCATCTAATGAAATTTCCTTTTCCTTTTTTCCTTGACAAGTTTAGATATAAAAAACAAGAGTTATTTAGCTATTTGATGAGAAGTGAACACTAACTCAATGGTTTTTCTGCATCAGGCCAGAGATGTAAGAAATAGAGTGAGAACATGCACACGACACCTCCGAAAACCTGCTACTGGATCTGGATGAATTAGCCATACTGGCACAAGCTGTGCAATAAACATGCACAAAACTATATGTACATATCTATCACATATGTACAGGGGTGGGAAATAGAAGTCTTACCCTGCAGTTCTCAACACTACATTCATACGTATTATGAACGTATAGAATGCTAGACCTAATTTCTTGAGCAGCAGCACAGAACATTTGTTACAAAGAGCATGCACGTATGCACGTGTGGTCATGTCCATCCAAGTAAGACTTAACTAAACCGAATTTAAGACTTCTGTAGCAGTTCTTGAGTATTGACTTTGAGGACTGAGACATTTTGCCCCTGTTGCTCAATATGTTCAAATGCACAGAAGCCTCTTTGGGATGAGGAGCACATGTTTAACATCACAGCCATGAAGCCACATGCCTGATATGACATCACCATTTTTAGACCTTAGAATTAGTTGCCAGAGCACGAAGAAAATGGTCCACACCTATCAGGGCTGGTCCATATTCCAAATGGTCTGTGTTCATCGGGACCACTGAGGAAAACACTAATAGTGATATATACTGCCTACGTGTGGAAGATTTTTTTTACCCGGTGATCTCTGTGAACAAAAACTCGCTCTATTTAAAAGCTTAACCTGAATACTTATCAAGCAGAAAACTGCCAGTTAGCAGATTATGAGTTCAGCAGAATTCAAGAGGGGAAGGATTTTTATTCATCCTACCTCTGTTATATGCACTGCTATCCATTCACAACACTGGATTCTCGAGCCCTGCATGAGATCTCTGTGCCTCAGGAAGGGGCTTGCAAAAGTAGACAGGGATATCAAACAAAGCTCTGTCTTGTTTTGTTTGTTTTTAAAGCTACATTTATCTATGCAGATGTCATTTGACGCAAAAGTAGACAGGGATATCAAACAAAACACTGTCTTGTTTTGTTTCATTTGCTTTTAAAACTACATTTATCTATGCAGATGTCACTTGAGTTCAGAAAAGCAGAATCTTTTGCAAGCCAAGAGGACCCAACTTCTGACACAGCTGCAGAACCTACAGTGGTAAATAAATATGACCATGCCAAATGCTAAGCTGCTGCACCAAGCTTCTGACAGATGGACTTCACTTTTTCATAATGATATCATAGCAGGCTCTGTTGGCACCAAAAGCAAGTCTATTTTCTCTTCTATATGAAATGAATAAAGTGATTTTATAACTCCAAGCAGTTTTCTGTGAAGTCCGGGTACCCAAAAGAGCTCTAGAAAGCAAATGAAAGGAAATACCTACTAAAACCAACAGATCATCCTAGCCTACACACAGGATCTTGAAGAGATCATCAGGGCTTATTTATTCACATAGATTTACCAGCTTTTACAGCCTTGCACCAAACTGTCCAATGAAGCATCATTCTTCAGCTCTTCTTCTATGTCCTTAGAGAAGTTGTAAGGAGCCTCAACAAGAGTCCCTTCTCCACCTAGTTCTGGCCCAGGTCACACTCTGCTCTTGCCTCTAGTCAGCTCCACACCTCCTTTAGTCCACCGTGCAATACTGACCACTGCCACACTTTCCTCTCTCTTTTTCACAGTCTTCAAGATATGTGTGTATTGAAACTAAAATGTCTGTTACCTCTCAAAATGACTTCAAGCACACACCAGTTAGCCTAGCACGTTATTCAAGTACAGCAGTCTTCTGAAATCATTTTAATATTTTCCCAAAAATATTTCTTCTCTCAGAGGTTATGTTATCATATCATCTCTCAGATATAACCTCAAAGAAGAAACATGGCATATTTGTTGATTGTGACATTATACAAGCAAGGTACAAAAGGGAAAGAAAAGGAAGGTTAATTTATTCCCCCGACAAGCAAACATTACAATAGAAATATTTTCACTAATACCACTCAATTAAATTTCTGAAGGAAAAAAGCATGTATTATTCAGTTCATTTGAAAATTTGCATCCAGAACAATGAAAATAACAATATTAATCGAAACTTTAGATGGAAGTCATCTCCAAAGCATTTAATCCATTTGCCTATATTCATTTCACACTTACATGTCACAATCCATGATTCACAAATCCCAAGCATGACCTCAAGACTATTTTGCATACCCACTGGAAGTCCACGGGGCTGCAGCCTCATCTGTATAATTAATGAGTTCCATCAGCTGAATGCCAAGTCAAATAAAGAGCAGCCTGAATACGAGCAGCAAGCTTATCTGAAACTGAAGTCCAGACAGCTCACACGAGTCACACTTTTAATCAGACATCTCAATCTAATTATGCAGCATCAAGAAACCAGTTAAAAGGTTGCAGCTGTACGCCTTGCAACACTCTCAATATAAATACATTTACAATCAAGCATCAAATGTAAATCTAAAGAATATAATTTTGAGAGCCAAACACAGCAAACAACTTCCTGATGTTAACATAATAAATATATCATTTGAAACAATGGTAGAAACATTAAAAATCCTAGCTGTATTTGGAAATGTCAGCACTAATGCTTCTGGACACTATGGCACAAAGCCAACTCTTAATCTTCCTGCTGCCCTTTCAAAGTTAGCCAGGAAATTTTATATGAACTTTGTTCTGAAAGAGACAAGGTCTTTTTGATTCTCTCCTCATTTTTAGTGGCTACAACAGACCCATCAGCCCTACTACCCTGACCTCCAATGCCCCACACATCAGCACCAGGCCAGGAAGTGCTGGCGCCCTCCCCGCAGCCTGGAGGACACCCCCAGCTGCTCCTCTTGGCTGTTCTGCTGGCAGTGACAAAGGTGACACTCGGCAGCTCTTGGATAGGGTTTTTCTGGTTCCAGGACTGTCATGTTATAGCACTTGCCCAAGACTGAAGTGGAAAAGCTTTTCTGACTAATACAAAACCAAGGTCATGTGCCACTGCAATGGTGAAAAACACAGCTATGCATCCCATGTTATCACTTGCAGTTAACATCTGTGCAGTAAAAATGTTCTCTCATATATTCTAATGTGGCAGACACCAAGCAAGATCAGAGTCATTAGGAACTCTGGAAGATTTAGATCAAATTTCTTTCCTTAATGCTACTTTCTGAGAATAATCTCATCTTATAAAAGGCAAATCATTTAAAATACTATTACAGCTATTGGAAAATTGTTCATTTTTCATCTTGTTAGAGATATTTATTGCCCGCTCCTTGGTAAAGACATCTGCAATTAGGTCCCCAGTGTGCAATCCCAGTGTTGCATGCCCTGATTTCATGCCAGAGGATGCAACTTCTGGGCAAAACAGGCATTTTGGTGAAAGGCTAAAGCATGAATGAACTACAGAAGTGGCCAAAAAGATAGTGGATGAAAAGTTAAAAAACAAAGAAACAAAAGCACACTGTAAGACATCCCAGACCACACATATATATGTGTCCCAGGACATATAAAGCTTTTTCAGAATTGGTAAAAAAATCCATCAGGTATTTGGGCTGGTGTTCACAGACAAGCACTCCAAAAGATGAGCAGTCTCCTTTGTAAGTGGGGTGTCAAAGCAGGGAGATGAAGATTTCTTTTTGTTCAATTTTTAGTTTAGATACTCACATCAAGCAGTTAAGATGTGAGTACGTACATACCCTAAAATAGTGAAAACAGAAGCTATTTAAATATTCTCAACCCTAGTGCAATGCTAACTATAATAAGCAGATTTCTTATGTCTAATTTTTCTTCCTGTTTTATCCTAAAAAATGCATTTTTCCCATTAAAATCCCTTTCTCATTTCCCATTTATACATTACATATGTAAGCATATATATAAATTCTATATGCCTTTATACATAATTTATCAATATGTTATATACTATATCTATAAAAGATTAGAAATGTATAAAATATTTAACATTTTTCCTTAATTTCACTAATAAAAATAATACTGCCATTTAGTTTGTATTGAGACTCTATACAAACACACACACACACACACACTCCTCTCTGTTTAGACCCTGGTACAGAACTTAGCTTAACTTAAATAAAATTTGGGACATCTTAAGCTTGGATCCTACAAACAGCTACAGCAGACACGCTGATAGGGAAAACGTGTCACAGCCTCTAGGCCTCGTGCAGTCACTCCCCAGTAACAGCAGCGTGGCCAGCGACAGGGTTATTTTGGATTATTCAGACCACACTAGGGCACTGACTATAACTCAAGAGCATGCTCCAAGCCTTGCAGGCTTCAGAATATTTACTCCACCACAGGCAGTTGCTCTTATGCAGCCATATATGTGAACAGAAAGTCAAGGTATTTCACCTTTCTTCAGAGAACTACCAGTTTTGCTGATAATTTTCTGCTAGCCCCTTTGTGCACTCCTGTAGGCACTGACTTAGCAAGCCTCTTTAATCAAGGTTCCCATCAGCAGCAGGAGCACAAGATGAAGCTGTGCTTCATGATTAACTGCAGGTATCCTTTCATATTGGGTCTGCATATTTTAGCAGCATTCCTACTGTGTAGTATTACTTCAACTTTTGTTTTTTAATACAGTCAAACTAAAAACTGACTCAGGACCAGATATGAAAATTGCATTGGCTTCCTGAACAGAACTGCTGCTGACTTGCTAATCGCAGACATCAAGCTTGCCATAGTCCATGTTGTCCTGAGAAGAGAGTCTTTTGTTAAATATCCACTGAGGAAAAGCTGAAAGGACTGAGTACTTCAGATATGAAAGATAAAAGTCATAAACGCTACCAGTGATGAAAAGCTAGTAAAAGTCTAAGGAGCACGGCCTATCAACCCAGCAGGAGAAGAAACACGTTTGATACACCTAATAGGCAGAAATGCACTTTCAGCACTAGTTGTTGTGCCACCATGAGGGCACAAAGCCACCCTAGGAAGGATTCTGCACCAGGAAAGCCAGAACACCAGCTCTTTAGAGACCAAGACCACACACTACTCCGGAGAAAGATACTTCAGTCCCTGTGCACAGCTTCGTGTTGGGATAAGGAGACCCCTTACGCCTCTTGCCCTGGCATGACAGGCACGGGCACCAAGCAAAGGCAGCAGCCACCTATGAGATGCCCACACTTGGCTCCTGCCCTGCCGATTGCAGGGCAGCAGGAAGCTGCCGATTTGCCAAAAGGCTTTGCTGATGTGTGCTGATGCTCCTTGGTATTTTTCTTTTAAGAGTAAACATTCATAGGGGTCATCAGGAAAGGTCTCTTGCAAAGGGAAGTAAATACACAGATCCTGCTCCCTGTAATCAAGCAAGCTGGGACATGGGTTTTGGAACTTGCATCACCCTGTTCATTTCCACTGCTTTACACTGTACTTGGTCTTTATCAAAGAATAAAACCTAAAGAAGAAAGAATTGTTTCTTCTTGAAGGAGAAGCATTCAAGAGTACATCTACAGCTTGAACCAATCATATCAAGACAGGCATCAGGTAACTACAATGATGTGATGTTAGACAGAAGGACAATATTTTGAAGCAAAAGGTAAATGACATTTTAATGGCAGAGACAGAAAACTGATGTGTGACAGTTTTGAGCAGCAGAGGTAACTACAGACAGGTAGTTTTTAAATGGCAAACAGCTGTATGCACTGTTTAGCCTGTAATTTAGTAGGTAAATGTCTAATCTTCATGTTCCCTCCTGAAATAAATTTGATACAAATCTTTTAAGGGAAAAGTCTCATAGCCTCTACTTCTGAAAAGTTAAAAGAAATAATCTAAATATAAAATACAAGTATCACATTTTTAAAATGGGGAAGCTTATCTATGAGGAATCGTAACCTAAATATTTAAATTAAACATCTTTTGCTTTTTTATATAGAGCAGATACACTCCTAATTTTTCAATTAGAAACAGAAACGTTCAGAATTCTTCTGGTCTGAACTGGAAGCAAAATGAAGTGTTTCAAAGGAAATGCTCTATATCCCTCAAAGCTATTCCAGTTCACCACAGTACACAAAAATGAGGAGCTGCACCCTGAGGAAACAAAAATGAAACAAGAGAGGCCAAGAATTTTACCTGCTAGGCACCAAGGTGCAGTCAATGTCAGGTCTCTTCGTCTTGGGAATGGCGTACAGCGGGTATCTATCACCATGTCGAATCAACACTTGAACCGACACTAGTTTAAAATAATGAGGTGCATGACCTAAGTAAAAGAGAAAAATATATTAAAAAAAAAAAAAACAAGTGAATGTTAGCTAAATCTTCCCCTGAATAGTAGTGCTTTAAGGAAAAAATAAACAAACAAAATGCAGGAACAACAACAGTGTCCCAACATCCAGCTGAAGTGGCAGCAGAACCTTTGCAATAGACCATTTCCAAAAATCAAGACACCTGCAAGAAAATGAAAGGAGATAAAGGCCAGCAAAGCATCTTGAATGATTCGATACAATTCAGCAACCAGTTGGCATTGCTGTACCTTGCTCCAAGCACTGGAGAAGTGCCAATGCACAGAGCAATCGCCTCCAATGTCAGCATGCAGAAACGAGCAACAAAGCGCCCATCTGCAAGCGCCGAGCTCACCTTCCATGCTGCGCTCCGCAATGGTGGGAACGTTGCAGTAAACATGAGCTTCATAAACAGGATCTATTGCAGGGGGTTCAGTCAGCAGATCTGGCATTATTCTCTTCCGGCTCTTCGGATTCAGTCCATCTTCCCTGATGGGGTTTACTGGGATTAAGTGCACTGAAAGACACAAAACGTGAAGGCAATAAATTAATGTTAGACACTAAATCTTCAGGATGGTTGAAGAACATAAGAGTAGTTTGTTTTTTTGTTGTTGTTGTTGTTGTTGTTGTTTTTAATTATATACCAAGACTACACTTGCTATGAAAGGCTGCCACTCTGGAGTATAGATCTTGGCTGTGAAATTTTCATGTTTCTACAGTCAACAAGACAAGCCCAGAGAGCTCTTCAGCAAAGTCAATGCTTGGCTGACACTGCAGAAATCCATCTGGATACAGAAGTACTTTGCCTTGACTCATGCGCTTTCTGATGCTGCTTTTTCTGTCAGAGTCTCTCATGAAGCTCTAAGTGCATGCATGAATAGGAAAAGAGGGAAGATAATTCACAGACAACAAACCAACCATTATCTACTACCCTGACTGGCAGTTACACTGTGACTCTTCAGTGTAATACAGCTCAAGTCAGGCAGACAGATACCTCTTGAGAACAGGCTTCATGGGACTTAAGCACCTGAGAAAATACAACCAGATTAAGAGTAAGACTTTACATTACAGAGAAGAAAAAAATCGTTCTGTTGTAGTCTGATCTCTCCAAGTGATGAACCTCCCCTACCCTGCTCCAAGCAGAAGCCTGAAGGCCTCAGCTCAGGACTGCACCCGTTTGCTGCCCCATCTCAAGAGCAAGCAGCAAGTGCTTACACCAGGAACCAGAACGAGGGACTGGAGGAGAAAGAGATGAAAGAAAAAAGCTAGAGATGGAAAGAAAGAGTAAAACAAGATGCTCCCAACTATCACACCTGTGTTGAAAGGTAGACAAATACGTAAGTCCTATACTACAGAACATACCTGAAAACACAGCTGCGTCAGAACTCGCTAGAGTTACTTCCACTTGCTCCCAATTATTTTCTTAAATTGGTAGAATTCAGATATCAACTTTTAATTGGTGATTGGTGGTACACTTAGAGCCTCCCACAATCCCATTCCCTTGGTTTCCTTAAATAGACTGGCTATTTAAAGAAAATGTGCACAAACATTAGTAGTACTGTGAAATACAACTGAAACTATCATGAGAAAGATATAATTAGAATGAAATGTAGTCAACATTCAGACATAGCAAGAAATGAAGAGAAATACAGCTCCCGGCCTTTGGGCAGAAAAGAGCAGGTTTGATCAGTATCTGGAGTCAAGGGCAGAGTTGCACCGACAAACTCTTTAGTTTGATAGGAAAGCACCAGTTAATTTAAGAGTCTTACAAGACAAGTAATAACTCGTGTTCGCAATTATTTTCCTGTCAGTAGCTTCTGGAAATTCAACACTGGCTGATTCAGAGCGAAAACAAGGAGGAAAACTGCTCAGATGTTCCCACTATTGGTGTTGTGTGGCAAAAATAACAGCAGAAAATAAAGACAGAAGAGAAAAAGAGAAAACAAATTTCAAAACAGAGCTTTGATTCTTCTGGGCCAGTTCCTCACTCCCAGTCCTCATTTCAGAGGCAAATCTGTTGTGGAGGAGAGTTGAGTGCACAAGCAGCAATGAGCACAGCACACTGGAGTGAAGCACACTGGAAGATTTTTTAAAGCTGATAGCTGTTAATGTAACACAGACTCCCCATTCTTACAGTACAATACATAAGTTTTTAACATTTATGTGGCTTCTCTTTGCCTGCCAAAAACAGAATTCAAGCATTTTCTTACCCTTGCTATATCTGTTGAAATGGCAAATACTCACAGAACAGTGAGTATTTCCCCAAGATATTCGCATTTGCATTACAATCACCCATAGGACTGTGCTTATTAGAACATGAAACTGCAATTTTGAGCTAGGTCATTGAAACTGCAGGGCTCAGCTGCCATTCCCACGCTGACTTTCTTATCAGACACATTCTTCAGCTCCTCCCATGCTAAGGCTATTGCACATGGTGAGATCGTGCCAGGAGCTGATGGAGAAACTCCATTGAACAACAGGGAAGCTGGGGAGCACTTGTTAGATTAGGTTGATGATTCTGCCTGAAGGAGACTCACAAAGAATTTATATTTGGGATAGAAATCCCAAAGCATGTGTTACATTAGTAACCACTGGCCTCTGTAAATAAACACAACTACAAGAAAGTAGTTGCCATGGCTAATAGAAGCGCATGAACAGAAGATTACAGCAGTTCTATTATATTAGTCAATTTTCCTAGCCAGAAACTTACGAGCAACTACTACTAGCTTTCTGTTTCAATTTTTCTCTAGAACACCCCAAATATTGTTCCTACTAACTTAACAGCAAAAAAATGTACCAGGTCCATTGAACACATCAATTTTTGCACTAAGATGTAAGCACAGAAGTCAAAATGCACACATTAGCTTATTAAGATTGAGTATCTGGGATTCATGGGGCTGAATATTTTATCTAAAGGCAGTAGGTCTCATCTCATTTCTCAACAAGTCAGCTGAAGAAATATTTTAACACAGCCAGACAAGTTTAAGAACAAGGAAAACCATTAAATCTTAACATGAAGAATCTACTCCTTTTAAATTATTAAAGATGATGGGAAAAAAAAGGGGGGGGGGGGCTAACATGGACTGGAAACATTCTCTGGAGAAAGATTAGAAATAACAATACTTTGTACCACAAACAAAAGTAGTTAGGAAGAGTGTCCTAAATTTTAAGTAATGTGGCTAATTAGATTGATCAACTACTTCATAGAAGCTGGTAAATATTAACTCCACTGTTTAGTGGATCAGCTTTGATTATACCAGGAAGGAGGAAAGGGCACATGAACACTCTGCATCCAAGTGCCCCATGTAAGGACTTGGCTAAAAGAGCTTCCCACGGCAAACCCCGCAAGGGCAAAAAAATGTGGATTTCCAGTGATATTTGACTTATTTGGTAAAAAATTCTTATAGGTGAGTAAGGGCAGTTATGAGCAAGGTCAAGGAACTCCAGTCACCTAAACAGGCACTGCCACAAGGCAGCATTTACTTTTAACGTGTGTGAAACAACAGATACTGGAAGAAACCAACCACACCACATATGCCGATACCTGGGTCTTTAATTCAGTTGTATGTATTAACGAAAAGAAAGTATGATTTGGACATCAGTCTAGAGAGTTGAGTGACAATCTCTACTGAACACATACACATTAAAATAACAAGTATTTCAGAAGAGGGGAAAACACAAGCTCAGGCAGGCACACCTTGCAGCAGGAAAGCTGTGCTGTTTGCTCAGTGCTCTGGCTCCTCATCCCTCCACGTCACAGCTCCTCACAGGTGCCCACGAGCTTGGACAAGGACAGCATGAAGATTTGCCCCTCTTGGGGCTTCATCTTGTCCCCAATAACAACACACCTATCTTCCATAGGGACAGCTGAAGTCTCTGTTGTTTCCTTCAGTTATCTAGAGCTTTTCATTTTCCGCCCTTGCCTGGACATGGCCAGCACCATGCCACTTGGTGAGGTGGTCTCCTTCCTCATGGTTCCCCCAGTGCTTGGGCTCTGCGCTCCTCAGGGACCTTCACCTCCCTTGTCCCAGGCAACCTCATCCTCTCCAGCCTCCTACTGCGTAGCAGCCGCCATCCGCTCCTCCCCTCAGCCACCTCTTACACCACAAGCAGCAGCTGTTTAAAGCTCTGAAAACCTTCCATTTCCCCCAGTACCTCATTAGTAAAAGCCTCCTCTGCACTGTCCATCCCACCTCTGTCTCCCAAGTGGGGCTTTTGATCCATACATGACCAACACACCCACAAGTTGTTCCAGACCGATGCAGCTCAGAGCAGGAAAATAACAACTCAGAGAGCTGAAATTCATCTTTCCCTCCCCCTCGCAACTCACTGCTGATTTTGAATGTAAATTACTGCAAGATTAGAATTCTATTATGCAATTTTTACATAGCTTCTTATAGTTTAACACTGTTTTATATGACTTGATCTATTAGTTCACTGTAACATGCCCTGCACAAACCAGAAACCTGCTGGCGAACACGCGGTCATGCTTAAATCTTTGATTGAGAGGGTTTTGAACAAATCTGCTGACTTTCAAAGCTCACTTTTTACTATGCCAGAAATACAACAATGTAGAACAAATGTGTCAGATGATTTTGATCTATGCACATTTCTCACAGACAGGACAGTTCATAAACTGCCTGAAACATCCTTGGGGAGATTCCTGGAAACTTTGCCAACACTGAAGCCACAAGGAATATGTACATATTATTACAGAGTTAGTTTGATGACAAAGAAGGAAAGAAAACATTTTATTTCCCGATATTCATACACTTATTTTTTAAAACTAAAGAAGTCCCACACAAACTGCTTTGAGACATCAATTTTTTAAAAACGTTATCAAGAACAAAAAAAGCCCCAAAAAAATACGAGGAGTACTGAATCATTAAAACTAAAAGAGATCTCAAAGCAGCTCTGAAGGGTGTCCCACTGTGCCAGGCCTGAAAAACACAAACACACAAGCTGCTCTCAGACACAAGCAGCAGCGAGAACACCCAGCCCGCAACAGTCGGCAGGGAGCCGCACAGGCGGAGGCTAAGTACCACCGCACAAGTGGCCCCTCAGGCTATTTGCCTTGAATACTCACTTTCTTTCACTTTATTAGCAATAACACCATTACTAAGACAGTGTAAGCAGACAAAATGCATGCAATAGCTTTTAAAATTAAGTCAAATCCAGTGCCCTATAGAATCCGAAGAAAAAATTTACAATGAAGTTGTAACAACTTTGTTCAAGAAATTTACTAATGAGAATTAAGAGGGTGAGCTGAAAAGTTATTGTGTATAGTTATATTTTGAGTGTATATTAGATGTGAGCTATTTTAAGAAGAGTAAGTGGGGAACCATCCCAATCTGCATTAAGGCTACAAAAACTTGACACAAAATAACAGGAAATTGATACAGCAAACAGACAAACACAAGACAAAGTACAAGTTCATGAAGAAAGATAAAAATAAATGCTAAATCAGTCCATTACTGATTTTTCTCCCTTCTGCAACCCTACTTTCAGTTCAAAAAAACACAAAGCTATTACCAAAGTTTACATAAAAAACGACTAATCCATGAAAAAGTTCACTACAGAATTTACCTAGAAGCAGAAAGGCTGGCAAGAAAGTGATTTTCCAATTCCGTTCTCCCTCGCAATTCCAGGCAGGTTGAACCGCCACAGCACAAGCAGCCATGTTAGCCTCACTCTTCCCTGCGCTAAATAGAGACCAAAAGTTTTCATCACTTATAAAACAGAAGGTTCTTTCAGTTCCATGCAAACATACTATTTAAAATGGTCACATGGAAAGGGAGTCACACAGCAGAAATGCAAGAATACTCCAATGTAGGCAACAGTATGCAAATATGCTATAAAAAGTTAAATAAATAATAAATGCGCATGTCAGAGAACACAAGAACTTATTTATCCTCTTCCACCTTTCTGCTCCCCTGCTTCTCTTTTGCTCCAAACAGGGTCCTAGCAAAGTTGCCCAGTACAGAGAAGTCAGGTTTCTGAAAAGCTGCTGCTAAATTTAGACTTTCCTTTTAGTTTCTCTGTCACACTGAAAAACTAGAAAACAGAGAAGGAAAAGGAGATGAAGAAAGCCTAAAGAAGAGTTCAGAGAGGCAGAAATGCTTCAAAATGACTGTGATAGGAGAAAAAGGGCAGACAGACCACGGAAGCCGGCGAGGGCTGCGGGTCTAAGCGTGAGGCGGAGCGGGCAGAGCAGCGCGAGCTCCCACACGCATCTGCTCCGTGTGTGATTCAGCAGCGAGTCCCCAGGGTCACTTTCAGAGCTCCGCTTCCACTACAAACACCTATTTGAACATCAATGAAGCTCAAACATGCCTGTGTGACACTTAATCCACCCTTCTCGTTTTATTCTTCCTCACAGCTCGGCTGGCTTAGCGCTACGAGCAGCGCCCACAGCCGCTGCCTTCATTCCCAGCGCACAGGCACTGCCACCACTGGGCTCATGCAGATGCCGAGAGCAGCCACATGAACCAAAGGACTCATTCGCCCCACTGGTAAAACAATCGAGTACCACTAAGAAAAAGAAGCAGGACGTCTTTACGAAGCCTCTGAACACAGAGCCCAGAAGCAGAAATAAAGAATACAACTCCTGAAGAAGCGACAGGCCTCAGCATCTGGGGGGTCTCCGCTCCCCCCCAGCCATCCGTATCCGAACGCTCTTTCGGTGCCTCTCTGCTCTCTCCTGTAGCGCCTCCCTGCCGTTCCCTCCTCCTGCTGAGGAGCAGGCGCAGGCAGGAGGCCGGGGCACAGCTGCTCTCCCAGCAGGAGCCTCCCGGGAAACGGCTGCCCTTTCCATGCGCTGTGGGCTCCAAGCTTCAAGGCTTTCTTCCCACAGCACTCCCAGCCTCTCTCTGCACCCTCCCAAAACAAATCCCCGCCGGGCCGAAGGAGGTCGCTAGGAGCACAAGTTCTCCATGATACCTCCCCAGCCATAGCAAGCATGTGCCAAGGTCACACACATGCAGCCTCCAGACTGCAACAATACCTGGGTAACAGCAGCAAGCACTGCTCTTCAGACACATTCAAAAATGCTGTCGAAACAGAGGCCGGCAGAGGGATGAAGCGGAAATTCACCAAGCCCATCACAAGGCAGACCGGAGCTCCCAGCCCCACGGCACCCACAGAAGGGCGGGATGGGAGCAACACGGAGCAGAGACAGCAGGTCCCCTCCCCTGAGCACTCGGAGCAGGTCAGCGCTAGCAGGGAGCACACGTGGGATGGAGCTGCATGGGACCTCCCACTTTACCTGCTATTGCCAGCATCCCAGGTGGCAAGTTCAAGGAGAGGCTGTCTGTATTACTGCAATTTATGCACCATATTCAAGAGTGTAGTGACCAAGCAGCAGGTACGATTGAACAAACACTCCTGTCAAAGCAGTACTTAGAATTAAAAGTGCTGAAATACGCAGGCGAGAGCAGCCCCGGATGCAGTTTGAACCCGCAGTGTAAAACCTGCAAGTGTCTGCGGCCCCTTCACTGCCGCACACTGACACCAGCAGCTCAAATCCACTCAAGCAGTTCTATTAATCCTGTCAGGTCCATGGATACATCATTTTCCTATTTCCTTCCCAAATTCCTTCTTGTCATTTGATAAACACAGAAGAGGTGGAATTTCCTTTTCTTTTGCTGTCGCAGTCCAAGAAAGGACGAGTCACTGCAGAGCATGAGTCTGCACTGCCCAGGCCCGCCTCTATCAACTACACCAAACTCACACCAGGATTTTTTGAATCACTTTCTTACAGCTGCTTTACTGTATACTTGGCTGATTATTTATTTTTTACAGGATCCCCACCTGGCTTACACAAGGAAAACAAATGTGCTAAGAAAATTTCTGCACTACAGTACAAGGAAGACCTAGAAGAATCAGGTTTTGGGGGTCAAATTGAATCAGACAAGTTTAATTACACAATAGGTGCTTGTGCTACGTCGGAACAAATGTGGTTCTCAAATGGATTTATAAGTTTTGTTTTTCAAGGTTTTTCTTTTCCCAATTAACAGTTCAGAAGACCATATAGCATTACTTAAATAACTTCCAGGATTTTCAGATAAACAGAAATAAAACAGCAATGCAGTCTTTACATACTAACCTTTTAAAAATCTAGAGAAGACAGTTGTTTCTCACTTTTGATATCAAAATGATAAGTTATTCTGTACATTTTATTCTATTTTCATATCATATTGCAAATACGGCGTTCAACAAGCAAAGGATTTATATTTGCATTAATTAAATATATGCTCTTAAAAAAAAGAAAGCAACTTCTTTAGAGAGAAATAAGGAATAAGGCTTTTCCTTGCAAGCTTTCCTTTGGTTATCTTCCGTAATTTCCTGTTTGGCTCTCCCATCACTGTGAAAGGAGCTGGATCCCCTACCTAGACAGGTTTCCTGCTCTTTGAGGGTGTTACTGAAGCCAAGTATTGCTTGTGCTCCAGGTTAGTCAGTGACAACACACAGTGAATAAATAAAAAAAAAATAAAAATACCCACCACTGCTTATGGTAACAGTTGTTAGTCCCTTGCCTACTAGCAGCTTGTTTGGGATTCACAAATGAGAAGTGTTACATAAACTGCTACAGGATGCTATAAATGAAGCCATTCCCATCAATCTAGCTGTGGAGCTGCCACCTCTCACTAGGCTGCGAAAGGCACTTTGAGGCTTTGCACAGAGGCTACCGAGCAAGGCTTGGGATGCAACAACCAAGTCTTTTACAGACCAAAAGCATTATTTTATAAATACTGTACAGAGCCATTGCAGCAATGTCACAGTGCTGAATACTGCAGCCGTCACTGCTTCACTAACAAAATTCCTGGGTTATTATCCATGCAAAACGCATGGGTTCTTACCACTGTAGCACGCTGCTGGGATTGCACTTGCTACTCTTGCCAATCCCCAGGAAATAAGAGGTGTTTGCAGGGCTCACGATAAGAAAACAAACAAACAAACCCTCCACATAATCTCTAATACTTTTCCTTGGGGAAAATCTTGATTTGTTTTGCATGACCTCATCTGTGAGACCAAAGCTTTCAGTGGCAAAAACAAGATAACATAATGCACAGTGAAATTAAATTTACTGAAAAAACAAAATGCCCTATGTCAAGGTGCTAAAGCATCAAGTCTGGAGCATCAAGGCCAAGTACTCTAAAAAGAAAGAATTCTCTCACATTACAGAGAACCAGTCCTCTGCCAATAAACATACCAGAGCACCCTAAAAATCAGTGGCAAAAAACCAAAACTCTATTTATGGAAAGACAGGCTTGAAGCACTGATCAAAGTCTCAAAATATTTAAGCAAACAGTCTTCAAAATAAGAAGACAGTCTGTAGATGCAAGATCTATACATGCCTGAGAGCCAGGGAATAAAGTATTCTGCAAGTGCCTGAAACAGAATCAAAAGGGAAGTATATAATGTATGCCTGCCACAGGGATAAATAGCTAATAGAAAGAGATGTTTTCCCATTGTACCTTTAGTCATCTTCTGCTGACTGGCTCTTTCTTCAGTCTTTCAGTAAATGAAAACGGGGTGGGAGGCGGAGAGGGAAGATATTGACTCAACCTTGTTGAGGGAAAAAAGAGTATTTACAAGCATATGAAAAAATAAAGCATCTAAAAAATAAAAAGCCATAGGCATTAATGGTTAGCTTTTAATTTCCTCTCTGTTTTTTTTGTTCAGGGTAAGATCCAAAAGAGGTAGTTTAAGCACCCTCAGCTGCCACAGTGAGCGACAGACACTGCCATAGGCAGCTGGTGGGCACAGGCCCCACAGCTGGGTTCTTGGTGCTGCAGTAGTCTCCAGAGGGGATGCAGCTCCTGAGGAACACTTCCATCTCCTGTTCCTCACCTCAGGCTTAACCAACATAATGAACACTGATAGGGCCCTAAATCACATCCTACCTCCAATCTGAGGCTGCTGGACCACCCAGGTGAGCCACAGCCAACTGTGACCTCCCCCTTGCATTCAACTGGAACGTAACCGTGCTGCCACCCACCCCTTCTGTCCCATGAGGATTCCCCAGCCAGTGCATTCACCACCTCCTGCTGCTGCAAGCACAGGAGAGGAAGGGCAGCCTCAACCACCGCACCCTCTTCTTCTGGCAAAAAGAGTAACACAGGACAACTTGCATTTGCTCTCATTTGTTTCTGAACAAGTAAAATACCTAGCATTACTCCAGAGCATTACAGAAATTATCACAGAGACAAAATACAGTTCACAATCTGGGACAGGTCATTCCTTCCATTCTGCAGTTATATTTTTGACAAAGCATACCACTTTAAAAAACAACATAATTCCTTTTTTACAATAGTGTGTATGCATGTGTTTGTTTTTACAAAAGTCCATCACAAACAGTTTTCCTTTTGTCTCTAGTACTGAGTAGGCACTTTAATTTGTTTTAGAATCATGACTATTTACATAAATGGGCGAAAAAAAAAAAAGAGTTTGTGCAGCAATAAATTCCCCAAGGAACGTATTTCTTCAATCTTTCACACAAATCTGAACTCAAACACAAAATAATAGGCAAGCAATGGCAATTACCTATAAAACTTTAAGCTGTCACTTGCATTTCATTTGGAAGCCAACCAAACACCCTATCCAAGGCGGTCCCCAAGCCTAAACTCTCACCGCAGTGGTCTGAAAATACATCTGGCTTCTAGTTCTTTGCTCAAAAGCTAGATGCTTAGAACTGAATGTGATATATTTTTTAAAAAGATGCCTTCTATGCACTTGCTAGAAGTTGTAGACAGTACTGGGAAAATATTTTTTAGAATATTTTTATAAGCTATTGATCACACAAGAAATACCTATGGGAATAAATACCCATAGCTTGACAACAAAGCAAACTACCGAGCCAGGAAGCAAGCACACCCCTCAGGCACATAAGCTTTGAATCTGCTCCATATGTGAAGCCTGTACACACATCCTGGGCCTTTAGCTCCTACCTGAGGGCATAAATTCTTATTAACAGAGGACTTGGGAATTATTTCCATTAACAGCCCCGAGAGAGATGGAAACGGAGACCCACAGCAATGGCAACCTTCCCTTCCTCTGCTCTCCTTCGCAGCAGGGCTCTCCTGCTCTCAGTCCTTGCTGGGGAACCATTTCCCACCCTGCAGGGTTTCCAGTTCCCCTCTGCACCTGAGCTCGTGCTTCACATTCAAAGGGACCAAGACACACATCAAACACGGGAGCTAAGTAATCCATCAGTTCTGAGTCTGTCCCCAGTCTACAAAGGCAGATCTGGACAGGGAGGCCTCTGGCGTCCAGTACTGGCTGTTCTTCCCCAGGGTTTCTCTTCCTCGTTTCAAAACATCAGATGTGGCAATAGTTAACTTGGTTTCCTTGAGACTCTGTCTTACAAGGAAAGAACTTGCATGGAGACTGCAAACACTTAGACACCCATCAGCTCCAAGTGGCCACGGTTGCAGAAATCCCTGCTCCTAAAGCAGATCCAGACCCTTCCCAGCATGACCTATTAACATAAACCAGCACCAGTTTCCGCTTAATTTGAAACACCGGGCTGGAAAGTGCTGCAGGCAGTTCCTGCACCCTCACAGTTCAAGCACAGGACAGACCCTGTAATCTCATCAGTCATGCTGGCATGAGCCGTTTCCTACTATTAAATCAGAATCTATGGAAAAGCTCCCCATACTCTGCCTGTGCTGCTCCCTTCGCCCCAGGATCAGCTACAACTCTCTCAGGGCTGGCCTCAAACTGCTACACTGGAACGCACGGGCAGGAGAAAAGCTCAGGCATCCACTGGAGTGACGCTCTGCCCTCGTGGGGTATTTTAAGAACAGGACATATAATCTGTATAATTATGTACTTATGTACTCCTTCACTTCTCTAAACACATTTAGCACAGAAAGGAAGAGATGTTTCTAACACGTCGTGCTGAGAAAAGCAGCAGAACGTTTTACAATGACCAGCTCTCCTCCCCAAAGCTGGGTGCTGCTAGCTAAGAGATTCATAGTTTCACAAGAGCATAAAACATCCTTCTTCACTCCAAAAGTCCCAGGAGGCACCTCCTTTTCTAAAAAAAAAAATAAAATAAAATAAAAAATAAAGATTAAAATTTGGAAACCAGTTTTATGATCTGTTGAAGGACCAAACAAGCACATAACACTTTCATGAAAAGGCTTTATATATGAAATAAGAGGTTAAATTACTACTGTTTTGTGCAACAGTGAGGACCAAATGGACAGCACAGCAGACGAGCCTGAGCTGTGCCAGTGTCTGCGGGTAACAGCTTCGCAACAAGGACCGAAGAAAGATGCTGAAACACCATTTTCAATATTTAAGGAATTGTTTTCAGTTTTAGGACTTTGGCTTGATTTCTTGGACTCCAGCTCAGCCTTGCAGACTCCAGGCTGCTCCCCTAACAGTTCTATATGGAGACTGCAGCAGATATTGCCTGTGTTTGGCAGACAGACTTTGTTCTGATTTTGAACTAATAGCTCTCCAAGCTGAGACTGGTAGAGGTTGAAAAACAGCTTATCTGTACATTTTAAACCACTCCGTTCCTGCTGGCATGTACTGCAGTTCTCGTTACATAAAAATCCCCACACACATTTCACTAATATTGACGCTGAGCTCCATGATGGCTACTTGCTGCAGCCAAAGCATTTTTCAAAGCACCTCCTCAAACTTCTTCCTCTCCCAGAGAGATCTCTTCTCCTGCAGAGATGGCACTTTAAGTAAGTGGGAAATTAACTTGCATTTGTGAAGACAGGTGTTTTTTTTTTTTTCCCTTTTTTTTTTTTTTTTTTTTTTTTTTTGTTTAAAAAAGAAAGCTCATTTTTATGAGCTTTGTATTCCAGCTGAGGTCCCTTTAGCACTTCCACCCTGTGCTCCATTCATAACCAAGCCCTTAACACCAGCGCAGATCCGCAAAGAGCAAAGCAAGCTGCAATCAGGTGGACCTGGCATGGGCCCATAGGAAGCCAGATCAAGCGAGTTGGAGCTACAGGTCTCTGCCACACACAGATGAGTTTAAACACGAAGTTTTAAGTTTAAACACAAAATTAAAAACGAGAAGAAACAAACAAAAACAAAACTGTTCAATATATACAAAGCACTTTTTAACTGCAAAATAATACTGTTTTTTAGACCATACCGGAAAATAACATTCTACCAAAACTATATATGCTATATATATATATATATACACACACACGAAAAACCACAGTAAAATACATGATGCAACATAAAAAAAATGTTGACTTGTACTTCATTAATGTATTTTTCTTTGCCTTCTATCAGCACTTAATCACATTGACATGTATTAGGTTTGCACACACCACCACTTTAACAAATATTATTATTCATAAACTGGGTGGTAAAGAGCAATTTGCACAACACTTATTTGTCAACATAAGCAAACACACCTTCAGCATTACCCCTTTCCTACTCCTCAGCAAGTGACAGTCCTCCGGGCTTACCCATGATTAATTGATCTCAAGTAGGATGTAACTTACCTTTTCTTAATCAAGGCAGTCGCTTGTTATGAGCCAATTTAACTGCTTAAAGTGTCCTAATGCAAGGGCACAAACAAAGGCAACTTCCAATATTCCTCCCTCTCTCCGGCTTTTCTCAGTCCTATTTAGTTTGATGCAATATAACCCAGGAATAGCTGTAGGTTTTATGCAAACATTTTTGTTTAGATTCATTGGAGGACTCGACCACATTCAGTTTCTTAATTACACTTTCACTACAAAACGACAACTTCTTCAGAAAACGGTCTTCTCCGAGAACACTCGAGACTGTAGATTTCTACATGGCATACAACACTTTCTACATTTATTTTTCTATTATTGCAAGAGTTATGAATATTTAAACACAAATTGAATACTTAAACAAGAAGAGGGCAAGAACGACAATCTCTAACCATACTTTCATACCACCATAAAGAGAGCACACAAGAGGACACACTTACAGAATTGCAGACTGAGGCTCAGGAAGGCTAGTAGGGCTGCCAAGGCCAGCAAGAACAGAAAGCGGTTTCGGAAAAGCATTATTATTCCTTCTGCTCGCTCTTCATGGTTTCATCTCTGTGTGTGATTCTTCCTGTGAACAACACAAGTGAATATATTTCAGATGCAGAAGCATCAAAATAAATTCAAATATTATTTTGACAGTGTAAAGTTATTTCTTAAGGCAAGCACACGAGGTGATTCAAGCAGCATCAAGCAGTTGTCTTGACTGACAACACTTACTAGATTCCTACAACACAGGAACCTTCAACTAAATGAAGGATTTGCCTTCTCCCATAAAAGTGTTTTTTTGTTGTTTTTTTTGTTTGTTTGTTTGTTTTGTAATGCTAATGCAGGGTTTACATCCATTTCATGACATGATCAATGTGTCTTTAACAAAAATCTCACCCCAACGCAAAACAATTTTGGTCAATAATTATTATCTAGGGGGTCTGAAAAGCGACTTGGTAAATAACCTCCAGAAAGGAAGAAAATCTGATAATGTGCTGAAAAAGTTACTTCCCCCTCCCCATTAAATGTAAGTTTAAAAAGAGTTTCAGTAAAGAGCAACCCTTATGCTAACTTACTTAAATTCAAATTCTTATTAGAGAAAGTAAAGATTTTGAAAAAAAAACAGTACAACTACACAGAGAATGGAACAGTGTATCAAATAAGAAGGAACACCTGGAATAACTTTGCATAAAAGTATTTTTAAACAACTGCTTGACAAAGATCAGCGTGACATACTGCAGATCAACAGATATTTATAGAAACTTCAAAACTCAAATATACAGTTGTAAGAGTTGAAAATAAATATATTTATCTTGAAAGCACTTGAATAAGTAGCACTGCTAGTAAAAACATCTCCTTCCCTCCTTGCAAGACAGGATCACAATAGTACACAGAATCTGAAGCACACTGTTTTAACAGATGTCCATTTGCTGATGGAAAATGGTTCCCTCGAAGGAATATTGGGGTTTTCTTGTCCCTCCCACCCTTCTTTTTAAACAGCCAGCAGCTCTTGAAGGCAAGAGGCCCTTTCCTAGCAGTGACAGTGCAGCAGGAAGCTGCTTGGCCTTGAAAGGAACTCTCTGGGATTCCCAGGTCCTTTGAACTGGCTTCTGTTTATGGCAGCACATCCAACAATGTTGACAGAAAGTTTGCTTCCCAACAGTGTTCCTTCTTGCTCTAACACTTACTTGCTCATGCAAAGAGACCTATCCTGCTTCTTTCCAGCTTTTGAGAATAAAAAAAGCTTAGGCATTTCTTATTTGTCTTATTTATACGTGCATACATTTAACAAAATCTGCACGGGCTCAGAAAACTAAATCTTACCAAGATTTTGATCTCAATCTCTGATTAATGATAATTCAACATGACTCAAAAGTTCAAAATTTAAAAAATTATTTCTAAATGCTAGTGAGAAAATTCTCCCAAAAATGCTATGAATCACTGGATTTCTCATTGCATCTATTATGGTTAGTCTTAGGAATTGTTTGATCTGTGAACTGGCCATTTCCCAGGGTGATTTCCTGGGTTTCAAGCAACAAACGATGATCTCCCAGTAACACAAGGGGACTCCCAGTATATGAAATTAAGAATACGTGCACATTTTGCAGGACTGAGCTCTGCCTGTCTCACCTTACTTGATTCATTTTACTTGCAGAATCACCTTTACAGCCTTGGAAACTTGGGAACAACAGAAAGAAGCAGAGGTTCTGCAAAGCAAGAAACCAGGCCTGTTACAGCATTTTTCCAAAATGCCAGTAGCACCACAGAGGCATGAGCAAGCAGTAATAAAAATAAATTTAAGACAGAGAGAGAAGGAAGGATTTTAACAGTCTCAGTTGCTCAAAATCAAAGCTTTTCCTGGAAACTCTTAATGAAATGTATGTCAGCCTCAGCACTAAAGGAAACCGAGTTGCAGAGGAAAGAAGAATCAAGGATTAGCAAACACAAAACATTAGGAGAGTGTGACGCAGTTAAGCCAAACAGATGGAATAACAGAAGGGAAAACCAAGGAAAAATAAAATTAGACTCAACAGGGAGCAATAGGTAAAATATATTAAAAATTCTCCGGAACAAGCACTCTTGTGTGTGGGCTGCATTCATTAATGGTGTTGCTGCATAAATAGAAGTTGCCACATAAAAGGAAAGATGACAACATCAGAGAGAGAGACGATAACACTCGCCTCAAGTTAGCAAATGGGTGCAGAAAAAAGTTTAAACAGGTTTAAACCTTAACTGCAAGAGCGGATGTCTTAAAATGCTTAGTTCAGACATTATAAACAAAGTGGAAAGATTTACTTTTAGATACACTTTAGTCTGTCAACAAACTAACACTGCTGTGTCACAGCTGATTAGGAGGAGCAAGGGTCCCTGTTGAGCAACGCTAAATAGGAGCTGCCACCGCAATCCGTCCTGCAGGCAAACACGCCGGAATGGGGCGCGCTCAAAGGCCGAGCGGAACGCACCCACGCATGGGGCATTCAGAACACTACTACGTAAGGGGCTGCAGCGCTGCAGAGCGCCTGCTGCCACCGTGGCATTTGGGGAATATTGATCCTGCTCTACTGAATGGGCAGCCTGCTGGAGTGCAGGTCACGTCCCAGCCCCGCCGCCTGCACTGGAAAGCTCTGCCCGTTCCCAAGGTCAGTCTTACCAAGAAGCAGCACCAGGGCCGCTCCAGGCCTGAGTTTGGGGTCTTTTCCACCCAGTCAGTCGTTTCCAGCTCCCGCGCTGTGCCGGGGGTGCCCAGAGGAAGGAGGTCGCTCAGCGCTCTCCTCCCGCAGCACAGGCGAGCAGGGCCCCTTGCATCAGGCCGCAGTGCAATGCTGCATGAGGACCCATAGCTCCGAGTTCAACAACATGAATTACAAGCGTGACACACAAGTTGCCAGATATCCTGAGGGATAGCTGTTACATCCATGCTATATCCAAATACAGATAATTTAAAGGCTAATTCTTGAGGCACCTTTTGTGGTATACCTACCTAACCTTTTCTTTTGTTTTTTCTTTTGACGTAATACAGAAGATTCAGCTCGCCGCAAGCCAGAGTGACTCATAGCATCGAAAGCGCCCTCAGCTCTTACCTAACCGCACAAGACGATGCCAGCACAGCTGAATGCAAGCTGCAGACTGCTGCACGCTCACACAAGGGTAAAAACCCTTCAGAAAAGGCTGGGTCATCAGGGGACTCTCCCCATAGCCCTGCCAGCCTCTTGCACCAACTCAGCCAAGCTGCACTCTGGCTTTCAGAGCATGTGGCTGGAAAAGTTAATAACTACCTAGAAGTGCTGTGAAAGCAGGACAGCGAAACCACCCACGCCCGGGGCTGGACGCCTGCAGCAGGCACGGGGCTCCCCGCGCGCTGCTGACCTCCTTGTCAGCAGCTGCACGTTCCCAGCTACTGCTGCACGTGCAGCTCCCCATCCCTTTGGGTGCAAAGCGTAGAGGAAATGCTCCAGTTTTCCAGGGTTTATATTAGACACTTTTTTCTTTTGATTTATCTAAATCAAGCTTGAAAATAGCTTGTCATGAATGCTTTTGAGTCTCTTGCAGAGTTACTCGTGACACTAAACCACAGCTGCCACCAAACTTCTAGGCCAGCTAGCTGATACGATGGCCTCCAAGTTCTCTGCATCCATCTAGAAAGCCAAACGTCCTACCCAGCATGACGCATAAGCACATTATTACACTGAATCCCCATGACAGTTCAAATGAATTTGCTTGATTAAAATAGCATGTCTCCATAAATAATCAATAGTGTTCTTCAAAGTCTACTTCAATACAATTACTGCATTTTTCTGACATGGTGCATCAGAACAGCACAGACTGCTGAAATGCAAGCAAGCAAAAATGGTCACAGTGAAATGTCAGGAAGAAATGGTGACCTCCCCCAAAGGAAAGGAGCATTAACTCTGTACTTGCCTATAGGTGAAAGACACATACAAGCCTATTTTCTAGCAAGGTCACTGAACCTGTAATGCAGGGAGTATGCTAAGGGTTATCCAGAATAATATTCATAAGGTCATAGAAGAACACAGGGACTCAGTTAATAGCCTGCTGTCTCTACACTGCATGAGATGACAAATCCATCAACTTGAGAGTTGTAATTAGAATTGCTTGTAGATGCATATTTCATCTTTCTTTTCCAAATGAGGGATTATTTCCCCACACAAGCCCTGTTTTGAAGGCATCTAAAATGAAGGTGACAGCTCCTGATACGAGTAGAAGACAGACTTCTAGCCTTTACGCTCATGTTAACTAGCAATACCCCATCGATGATTCCCCAGCCATTGGCAGCTGACTACCAGGCACTATTTCTTTTTCCATCTACTCATATCCACAAGCCAGTATTCAGTCTCAGACAGCTAAAGTACTCCATACTCTTAAACTGGAAATTACAGAAAACAGCAGTGTCAGCAAGTGGAGCAAGCTAATGTTTTCTTTGGTGCTTCAAATATGGATTTCACTTTTTTTCCTCCCACTAGATAATATTCCTGTAGGAATGAAAAACAGTCTCTACCTTCTTGTGGTTGTGACCAAATTCAACATTGGTACAAAAACCTGCATCAAGCACTAGAAAAGACACAGGAGCGCTCAGAAGTGCCCGGGAGGGCAGCACAGCCTGTGTAGCTACTCCTGCCCAAGGGGCAGCCTGAGGAAACCCTTACCAGGCCCTGCAGCTGATCCTGTAACCTCAGCCCGTGGAAGCAGCCAGACAGTTCCTGCTGCATCTGAGTTGCCCTTTGCATCGTGCAATGGCACCTGCAATCCTGCTAATCACAAATCCTAAACTCTATTTGTTTTCTCATCAGAAAACAAGTGTTTATTTTTTTTTGAACAAAGCATTTTTTTTCTTTTTTGTCCTCACGTGAAGCAGGTCATACAACTTGACATTAAAAAAAACAAGTTTCTAGGAGAGTAAAACCTGCTCATCTAAGTCACTAAATAAAACCTGCTCAGTAATGTTTTTTGAAATTGTCCAACCCCAGGGCTTAATTGGGAAGTAAATTAGTAAATACAAAAAAAAAAAAAAACCACAAAACAAAACACAGAACTGAAAACACAAACAATTTGCCATGCATAGGAAAGAGCATAAGAAGAGATAAGGGAAGCCATGGTAAGAGAAGCATCGTATGACTCACAGCAACCACGTACACAAAGGACAGAAGGCAGTGCATATGTAACCAGGCATAACTATTTCTATTTATAAAGCATTCTTACATTTATTTTCAAATTACTTGATTTAACCTTCTAGCAGCAAGCACCTTTTTAAAAAAATACTAAATTAGTCGAGTATATTTTGATATTCAAAATATTTAAATATCCATATCTAATTTTCTGGTTTCTGCCACAAATGTCTTCCCTATCTAGTTACTTCTAGAACACTGAGGAATTAAACAGGGCTCTTAAGTTTTGTCCCTCTCTGCAGCGCTGGTCATTTGGACTGGGCAGGAAATACACCCCTGGTTCCAAGCCTAGCAAGGGAACAGGCAGAGATGGGCCACAGCAGGAGAATCATCCACACAAGCAGATGAGGTTAAGCTCGAAGAGAGCATGGATCACTCAAGCACAAGCAGCAGCATCTTCACAGGAGGCAGGTGGCAGAATTTCCTACTCTTAAAATCCTCAGTGTGACAAACCACCATCATGGTCCACTCTCAAAGGTCGAAAGACCAGAGAAGGTCAGCACTGCTACAACAGCGACATCTGAAGAGTGCGAGAAAAATTCTCTTAAGGCCCCTCTCCCCACCACTAGTCCAGCTGATACCAATGACCTGGACAGGAGGAAGAGGACGATGCTTTCTCGAGACAAGGCAATTGTTTCTAAATGGGTGGCATGAGGGTGGCACAGTTAACGGCTGACATGAGACACAGTAATCTTCACGCACAAGTTTGTTCAGAAATCAGGATTTGGTTGCCGTGCTTTAATCATAACACTATGGGGAGAGAAAGAAGAACGGGTGAGAAGAGAAAGTTTAAAGATAACTCACTGTCTCTATAAAAGAAACACCCTCCTTTATCCCAACCAGTTTTCAGGTTTGGGCAGGACTGGCGCTCACCTTTTTACTACAAGTTCTGGGAAAGTAGTTTTCAGCTTACAACTGAAGTAGATCTTTCCAGTATGATCTGCCTTTTTCCATAGATGAGCTGCTAACAGATGTGAACAGGACAAGTTCTACATACAGTTTAGTTCTGCACTTGATTTTTGTCCATCCAAGTCCTTTAGAATACATTTCTTTGATGCAGACTAGAACCTACAAGTGTGTGGAACCAGCCTTAAACACAGCCCTGCAGAGATGCCTACATTCAAGCTATGTTTGTTTAGTGCACATGACTGCTATCACATTACAAGTCTCCTTTTTGACATTTCTAATATTGAAAGTTGACTTACTCTGAATCCAGAGCTCCCCCATTCCTGCATTTTCCTGAGTTGCATCTGTTTTCTGACAAAACTATGTGCATGTTTTCTTGAAAAAAAATGAAAAATGGTGTGGGAACTGTAAAATAAAGTGACATGATCACTGCAAAATTCTATTCCTTTATCTTTCTCAAGCTTCTGCATTTAGTTGAAACAGGTCACTTCACCTGTACTCTGACCACACATCATCTTGCAAGGGACCATTTCTAAAACTAAATGTTTCTGGTAATTCTAATGGCATTTATTTTTCTTATTAAAAAAAACTGCATAAACGGTAAATATATCCTTTTTATTGTGTAACATTTTAAAACTGCATTTAAGGAGCACCTGAACACTGAACCAGTACTTGATAAGACCAACTACTACCATTTATAGCACACACAGTCACTAAAGACCATCAGCAGCACAATTATTTCCACACAATCAATAAACCTTAGAAACAGCAGCATTACTAACAGAAAACAAGCAAATGCAAGAACTAACTTTTGAGGTAGGAATAGGGCCAAAACACAAGGCACCACAAGCACCCAGCTCCTCCAGGAGCACGGGCTGTGCTGGACCCCTCTGCCTTCGCCAGTCTCTTTGCTCTTCATAAAACCATAGCCAGGATAAACCCAGCAGTTCTCAACAGCTGCAATTCAAACCTCTTTTCTACCTCCTGCACATCCTCCCCTAAGAAACACCTCAGTTTTAATTCAGCCTCCTTCCCAAACGCTCCTGCTGTGGATGCCAGGCTCGGAGCCCAGGCCCCGGCAGCAGCCGAGGGCAGGAACCCCGCTCCTAGAAACCGCCTCGCTGCTCGGTTTATGCAGGACGCCAAGGGCTCCCGTCGGCCCCAACGCAGACGTGACGTGGCCCTTCCCGTCCCCCCACAGGCTGCAGCAGCCCCAGCTACAGCCACACTGGCAGGGACATTGTGCAAAGAAACCACTGAGAAACTTCTACTGCAACCTGTCTTCATTCTCCTTTACGGTCTGCTTTATGTGCCAAATCGGGACGTACGTTTAGACAAAGTGACGGTCAGCAACACAACTAGTGCTCACACACTTGCTCTCTCTGTACCGGCACTTCTAGTCACACTGGTCAGCTGGTGACGCTCTGCCCGTCCCTCCCCCGGGGCGGCTGGGCCGGGACTGGAACGTGCTGCACGCCAGGGACAAGGGCCTTGTCTCCACCAGGTGTTCCAAGGCAAATACTCCCTTTACCTTTAGCATGTGCCACACAGTTCTGCCCCTAGCTCCTGATTTCCAGGGCCCTTGTTTTGCCATACATCACTGTAAATAAACTACCTTTTTACTCTTTAATCTGCTTCTTTTCACAGAATCTGTCCCCGTAGGCATTCTCAAGTCCCACCAACTACCTGTCTTGCTCACTCTTCCCAGTACGATTTGACATATTAATTCTGTCAGCACAAGCATACATCAGTATATGTATTTATATATACATATAACATACATGAAGAGCACAAATGCACCTATATGCAACACGTTCCTATAACAACGGCATACATAACACTGTGTACAATATTTCTCTTTCATTGCTTATATGTCAAAGAGCTGTAGCTACACAAACTAGCAAAAGGTTTCATTAAATTACTCAATCTCTTCTGGTCAGCAACATTTTTTTTAAATGCAAGCCCCAAACACAATCAAAGTTTTAACTTGGCACCTGCTGGTCATGAACAGCACCCAGCAAAGGAAAGGCAACAGGGGCTGTGATGCCACCTGACTTCCCAGGGTTATCTTGCTGGGCCTGCTTCTAAATCATTCTATTTTTAGGAAAACCAATTTACCATAGATTTCCATTGTGTTTTTCTACTCAGCCTTTACAAAGCCTTAACCAGTTTTTAAATCAGTATGGGCCATAAACCATTCTTCTTTCTAAATCCGACTTCAGAGCATATGAAAAGCCCATCAGCCACATCAGAAATGACTACTGCAATTCCCTGGCCAGCTTCCTCCCTCCTCCCTCATTTGCACCTTCCTTTTAAGAATTGCTGAAGTGGTCCAGCCTTTAGTTTTCCCACTGTGATGAATTCACACATCTTCTATGGTTTACTTGTTTCAATAGCAAATGTCTGAGAGTATGAAATACTTCAAAAAGTAGGTGTCCTTAGCTCGGATTTCTTTTGATCCGTTTAAACCATTAGTTCAAGGGATCTTTCCATTCAAGTGATCCTTCCAGTCTCAATGAGCACTACAGCCTGCCCTTGACTAGCACTTTTGGGCTGAAAATAAGGTCAGTATCCTACAGCTCAGCAGGTGTGTTCAAGTTACATATTTTCAAATTTCTGCAGAGTATCCACGACAGCACTTCACCTTAGAGATCCCATGGAAAAAGATATTTACTACATTCAAATTTATCATAAACCCAGCCTGGGCAACATCACCATATTCCTACTCTTTTACCTACTTCCACTTCTCTCAACTGCAGAGAAAGTCAAAACAAAAACTAAGGAAGTGCTTTTACTTCCTTAAAGGAAACCAAGTAACTCTTTTCAACATAACTATAAAACAACTTGGCGGAAACCTTAAGATTTTTGATGGCTCCAGGCCAGAACTGAAACGTAACTGGCAGAAAAAAACAACATTCTAAAGCAGACACACAATTAAATAATTCTTAAAAAACAGTACCAAAAGATATTACTTTAAATGCGTAAATTTATAATGACATCCCACATGCTCAGGATGGCACACAGACCACAGCCAGTGGCTCAGCAGATACAGCCTCAGCTCCAAAAACTGTGTAAAGGCAAAGCAGTTTGTGTGCTTGACTCACTGCAGGGTTCTTAGGTTTTTATACTTTTCATTTTAAATTATTTGAACAATCCCTCCTCCTACAACACACCCCATGCCCGCGTTTCCATAACTCATCTTTGAACATGCCTCTGATCATGACACTGCCTCCAAGACAGGACCTAAGCTCCCAGATCTACCTCTGCTCCTTCAGTCCAGAAGGATCTACACGGGTCTGTCCATCACCTGCCCACGCCGCTGCTCAAGGGTCTGCGGTTCTCACAGCCTCACACAACCAGGCTCATCTGCTCCCCACTCGAAATCATTGAATTTGGGGAGATTCCAGTTGATTTCCAAGACCCAGCTGACTCAATACCCAGAGTGCACTCACCATCCCACCTTGCAGCCCCTCCTCAGGCAGTTGTTTCAGTTTATCCTTTATCCCCAGGAAACTTCTAGAATCTGAACTCACCACGTTCCCTCAGCAACTCGCCCCTGTCCAACCCCCAGGACTCTTAGCTAGCCAGGATTCCAGCTGCACTTTACATCTGCAGCACTGAAATTCTACCATAATGCAAAACATTGCTAAGTTACCCCTATTTCATATCTACACGAAAAACAGCATCTGACATGAGAAAAGTTTGAGAAAAAAAAGGAAGGAAACACTGATATTTTTATCACCAACTACATTTCTATTCCATCCTTTGCTCAACCGATATTTTCAATCCTGATCCAGAAGTGATTTTCCTCTTAACCACATCCTCTGCTGCAACATCCAATTCCAACATCGTACATGGGTCATCCAACACTGCCATATCAAACACCTCCGCGCACGTCACACACGCAAACCACAGTGTAGACAACCCCCAAATGTTCCTGGCCTCACAAGCCAGAAAGCTTTGCTTCTTCCTCCAGGTTATGCCTTTACTTAACAGCACCGAAAAAAAAAAGAACTAAACAGACTATTGGAAAAAAAAAAGAACTAAACAGACTATTGGGTCTCCTTCTTGCAATCCAGCCCCAGACCAGCAGCTAGAGGGAGGCATTGGGGCAGTGCCCATCTGCTCCCATTTCTCCCCAGCACTTCAGCCAGTTGCCACCTTGCTGGGCAGTGCCCCAAGCAAAGTGCCCTGCTCCCCGGCCCACGGCAGAGGAGCAGGACAGGCCCCAACCGCAGCACAACCTACGCTCTTGAGACAACCCCGCGCCGCACGGTTCGAGGCAACTTGGGCTGTGGGTTGTTTCTTGACAAGGAAAAACAAAACAAAGGTTTAGGTGACCCACACCCGCGCTAAACGGCACATCCTCATCCTCGGGTATGTTTTTGTTGCTTCATTCCAGGAAGCTATTTTCAGAATTGATGGACCAGGGAAAAGCTCCTCACAAAAAGCACATGCAGAAGCACAAGCCTGTGCTCAGGCTGTGAATTCATGCACAATTCGTTAGCCAACTCAGCAGCCAGAAGTATGAGGAACAAAGCATAAAAAGTACAGAGAGATGTCACACACGAGTCAGCATTACTCTGCCCTTTCAAAATAATCATTAACAGCAGACGTACTGGCTGTTTGCAGGGCCCTCATTTCAATCTAGCTTCTCCATGCCCAGTTTTCCCCATGCCCATGTCTTTATCCGTATGGATCACTCCATCAATCTCACTCCGAAACCCTCCCCTGCCCTCTGAACCGCTTTTTTTTTGTTCATCACCTACCTCTGCAGCTCTGTGGCAAAAACTCCTCATTTAATAACACATGGCACAATGAAATGACACTGTTTTGCGTTTGCTGTTTAGGATTAAGCTTTACACTTGCGACACTGGCATTATCCAGACTCAGTGAAATAGCATTAACTGATAAAAAAAAAAAAATACACTGCAAAGCAGTGATTCCAGCAGCATCTTCTCCCACTCTGTAAGTGGCTCCTGAGAAGGCGGCACGCCAAGGCCATGTGCACTTTCAGGACAAACAGGCACCTTCATTTCAAACTCTAACTAGATCCTGACACCACCAGGCAAGTCGTGCAGGCTTTACCTGTGTGCTCCTGTGCAGATATGAGTCAAGATTCAAGTATCCCCCATTACAATTTTCACAGAGTAAGATTCCTAAACTTTCAGCTCAAAACCATTTACAAAACTAAGTGGCTGCCTCGCGAGGCACCACCTGGGTTTCATCACAACGTAGCCCCATTTTAGTAGCAAATGTAGCAAGTCATGGCCTGCTCAACACTTCTGGAAAGTTCCTATATAAAATTTCAGTCATCATCTTCCCACATGTAGTTTTATGAACAACTGTTTCCAGTTATATTTCTACTCCTGTGTAATTTATACCATGCATCAGCCTGCATTTATTAGGGAAGGCATTCTGGAAAAGCACTGCAAAGGAAAACTGCTTTTACAACCTTTTTATCTGTACTGAAATATTTCAGTACAATTCCAGTAAGATTATCATGACTCTAGAAATCATGCGAATAGAAGCCTTGCATGAAATCTCCATTTAAAGTCTCCCACCAGGCATTTGGCATTTCTTCCTTTTTTTTTCCCCCCCCCTACACAATTTAAGCTTTTATTTAAAATCAAATTTTTCAGCCAAGCTCGAGTATTTTTGAAGGCAACCTTTTGAATGTGAATCAACGCACAGCTCGCACTCTGACTCTCACCATGAGTCATGGCACAAAAGCCACGTTCAAACTCTACTCAAACGCAGGCTGCTGCTTGAGCGCTTCTCAAGACAACCAGACCCCGCGGCTTGGCCAAGGCGCCCAAACCTTCCCGTGCTACCTGCAGTGCTGCCTCTCGAGTCCACCCACACTCCCTCTAGACGGGATTCCTCCGGCGGAGAGCAACACCCGTGTGCTGGCTGTGCGCTTCCACACACAGGCAGACTCAGGTAACAGGCGCCCGGCCCCGTGGCACAGCTGGGTGACACCTCCTCGTCCGTGCCACCAACCACACCTACTGCAAGGTGCACTCCCCCGGCTGGCAGGACACCAGGGGCACAGAAATACAGGGCTTCATAGTCCACTCCTTCGCCCTCTTGAGCACCACACATCTCACCAGGTTTACTTCATACTGCTAGTATGACTCTTTATAGGAGAGGAAGAAGAAAAGCAACTAGAACTAACCATAAGTCCAAATGAAAACCATTCTTAAGGCTATATTAATTTGGCATTCATCTTCCAAATGATATGCAGATACAGCCAAGATTGATGCTTCCATAATAGAAATGTACATGCAACCTCAGCAAGAAAGGCATCATCCAGAAAACCTCAACCAAAGTCTAATTGCAAAGGTCTCCTATGAGATTATGGAAAGCAAAGGAGACCTACATAGGAAGCCTCGCGGGACCACATGTGGTGCTTCTTTTGTCTGGAGAGGTCGTAGGGGAGGAGCAGGCAGCAGCATATAGTATACTACAGTATACTAGTATGCTATACTGAAAGGGAACTTCATGGGGCACGTCCTGCTCTTCTATGTTCATTCCAAGAGGTCCATTTTTTGAACTAAAAAAGCCCAAAGGACAAAAGAATGCAGGTAGGTAAAAGCCGATTCACAAAACTGAAACAATACAACTCTCCGAAGTCTAACTAAACAAGTAATGACTGTACAATAGCACCCCAAAGCAGAGGGGTTCAGACAAGACCCAGAGGTTCCTCAATATTTCCTTTTTTGCCAAGGTGCAGTGCATCTCCATATGCACTGAATCTTATGAAAATTAATGTTTCAGCACAGCTGAGTTTACATTAAATATTTAAGAAACTACAATTAAAAGCCATTAGAGTGAGAAGCATATGTGTGTTAACCACATGCACTACTTTTAGTTACCTTTTTGAGACTATTAAAATTAAGCAGCTTTTGCTTTTCATCCCACTCACACCCTCCCACTACAAATTCTGTCTGAGCTAATCCTCCTCCTGCAGACGTCAAAACAGGGCTGAGGTATTACAGCTACTTATTACTAAAGCATGCTGGTTTAATATCCCATTACAACTGTAATGCTGGCACAATAACTTATTACATGTGGCAGCATTTGCTGCTGCACAGGGATGGATCCATTTAGCCTGTAGTTTCCCATTCACGCAGAGCTACAAGTGCAAGACTTGTAAAAGAGGGAAAAATCAAGATCTGAGCCGGAGAGATGCTCACCCGGACTTCAGTGCTGGACAAGGCGCACCGCGTCCTGCCTTTATGTGGGGCCAGGCACGCAGAAACTCGCACCGCAGTATTCACCAGCGTGTTCCTTAACCCCTTACCTCCTATCACTAAATGCACATATAAGTATCAAAATTGATTTTTTTAATGTAAGAACCTGCATGAAAGCAAGAATATCTGCATGTTAGAAAGCCCTTGGAAAATACAAACACACGCACAGATGTACGCGTGTCAATATACGCACGCCACCCTGCCTGCATACCCAACGCTTCTCAGAGTTGGAGGCTGCTCCGCAGGGCACGGGCCAGAAGCGGCTGCTCCAGAGCAGGCACCCAGCGCCGCGGGCGAGACCGCAACCCAGCCCCAGCCTGGGCGCGAACCCGGGCGGCCCCGCGACGCCGCCGGCCCTGCCCGGCCCCGAGCAGCCCG
>NW_010584359.1:325484-364695 GCF_000705375.1 Tinamus guttatus | reverse complement strand
CCCTTCCTCCTGGCTACATCTCCCAGACACCCCGAGCGCGCTCCCCCAGAGCGGCGCCCCGTTTCAGCACCCGAGGAATACGTAGGTGCCTGGGGAGCCCCACGGGAAGGCGACGACAGCCTGACAGAAGCGAGTGGATAATTTCTGTTAACGGCTACGGGCAAAAGCACTTGGGCGCTCTCCCCAGGTGGCCGAGGGGGGCCGCGGAAGGGTGACACCCACTGCCGCTTTGGGAAATGTTTTGGGAAACAGTTTTCAGCCCCCATCAGTCAGAAGAAACATTCTGAGTAACTAAAAAAAAAAATCTCTTGTACAGGTAGTGCAAGCAAAGTCACTTCATCACTCACACCAAAGTACTTGGCACCCTTTATTTGCCCATCCAAAGGCTCCCAGCTAGTCAGTCTTTCCCCTCAAGGCTGATCCTTCCCTACCATCAGTATCACACCTTTAACCTACAGCTGATCATCTTCTGCATATCCCCACTTGTCACATATCTCTAAAGCTGAGCCTCTAACTAATCCTATGGATTTGAAGAACATCGAGACTTATCTCCCTTCCCACGCCTGCTTTGGCATGTCTGTGCCTGCCTATGCCAGCAGGACCAAAGCAGAAAGATGTGGTGACACCACACAATTCACACGAACATTAATCACAACCTGCCCCAGAGCTTTTGTAGCTATTAGGAGTCATTTCAACAGAGTTCCACTTGCAAACCCAGGTATTTTGGCTCCCACCCACTGTCATACCATTCTGTCAGTCCTTATCGGCAAGGCCTCTGCTATCCTAGGGTCATGATGACCAGTAATCACTGCCCTGGCAATAACCACACAGAGCCAAATTTGCTTTCATTGATACTGTACGGTCCCAGAGCCAACAGGCCTAGCAAAAAGATGGGCCATGTTTTTCTGGCTGCACTAGTATCCTTGCCCAACCTGTATGATCACAGCTGGACTCCAGAGCTCCTTCTCATCTTCTGAGCTAGGATGTAGAAATTCACCTAGCTTTGCCCCATAGAGTCCCAGGCACCTGAGGACTCCTTCGGAGGTGTGGAGAGCAGGGCCTCACACCTCCATCCATCTGCAGGGCTGGAAGCTGGAGCCTTCATCAACTGCAGCTCTCAGCACATGGCCAGAGAGGCTCAGCTGCAGGACGAGCAGCCTCCTGGCCAGCACCTGCACGTCAAATACACTGAAGTTGCTGCTCTTCCCTGCTACCATCACCACATTAGATCACAGCTAATTTATCATTAAAAAAAAAAGAAAAAAAAAGCCACCCATCGGTAAAAGATATCTGAGAGAGGAATAAAATCTAAACTATGGGACCCTAGATGAAGGACAAGACTGCCATTGCTTAAGTCACTTCAGGGCACTGTAAGATTGCACAAAGCTCAACAGTGGCACAAAGAAATCTGGTGAATCTCTACCCACAAAGCTGAATACATACTTCAGAGAAAAATCATCTCCATATGGAAAGAGTTATTTATGAGGACAGCAAATGCTTGCCAGGACAGTTACACTTCCATCTGCATCCAGAACAAAGTGCAATTCACAAAGGATTTGGAATTCAGGAACTTCCAATCTGCTCTCTGCCTAATAAAAGGATTTAATTCCCTTCACAGAATCTCTTTTCTTTAGAGAATAGAATACAGATGTCTGTATACACAAAAGACATTTAAACTTTGTTGGAGATAAAAATCATTATGTTATTTATAGCATAAAAACAGCATACACATTCAAAGCTATTAATACCCCCAAAATTCCCGTGCATAAAACCCATCCACTTGTATTCTATCGAGACGAAATTAGAAGAGCCAAACTGAGTACTCACAAGGAAGGACACTGGGACTGCAAGTCACTGACATCTTTGGAATTATGGATGGTCCCCACTCCATCACTTCACTTGATTTTTTTAGTCAACTCAGTCTGTGCCCTTTTATACATGCCCTTGGCCATTATGAACCCACACATCTTTGAACAGCATTAATACTATTACATATTGTCAGAAATTGCTCCTCTGGCAACATCTTGAGCTATCTCTACAGTAAAGCAAATTCCACTGTCAAGTTAAGGATTCTGGAGCATTAGCCAAACTTTGCTTTGGCAACGCATGGATGCTAAATCTGCAAGCAACTCACTAACATCCACCAACTGCTACAGACACAGTCTATTACACATGGCCAAAACATTGTAATGTGGCCCTATCTAACCTCAATTCAAAGAGGTAAATTGGCAACCTAAACTACAGGGGATAGGTCAGTTTGAAATACATTCCTGTCCTGAGAGGTTAGCATTAAATTTATGGTTTAGATAGATTTCAGGCTGCTGATCCTGTCTCTGCATTATTTTAAGGAGAACTAATTACATTCCAAATGTTGGTTTGTATATGGCTTGTGGGCAAACTGGTGTGTCCTTGTTCTCTGATATCTCATTGAGCTTCTTTGTGTTACGAAGTAAGGCATAGGAAAACAGACACTTATCTACAGACCAACATAATGTAATTGTGAACAAGGGATTATCTATAAGGGAATAAATACCGCGTGCAAAAGTCAAATGGAAACAGATTTAAAAAAAACGCGTGAACACTTCCCTCTTTTTTAAACTAAGATTCTTCCCCCCCACTCTCAACCCCACGATAACAGTTGTGTTACCAGCTTCTTCCTGAAACTGAATTCACAAAAAACCAGCTTCTGGTTATCACTCCTGAAAAACATCTTTTGTCTTTTAGGGAAAGCCTCAGCACTTTACAACAGAATGATCACACAGTATCTGAATTTTACTGCTAAATAAGAAATTGGGATAAAACAAAAATACCCAATACTGAATTACATGCTATATATTTGAAGAGGAAGTTGTAAACATAATAGGTATTAATTTGAGAGTCATTTTACTGTAACTGCATACTATTAAACCATACCAGATACGAAACTGGTCCTCATGCACCTGTTATATCCAAGACTTAAAAGTGCATGGGATTTTAATTTCCTAAAAAAAGTGCAAAGAACACTGCAAACTAAGTAAGTGAAAGTTTGCTAAGAAATAATCGATTTGTGTTACTGTCCTAATTAAATATCAAAGACAGGAAGCTGACTTGTTCTTAGAAACCACTCAGGTAATTGCACTTCTGTCCTAACGTTTCATGCTCTGCACCCTTTTGTTTAAAACTCATCTAGATACTGCTTAGTATCATCTTTGATGAGGATCACCTGGATGCACCAGAACTCTGAGCTGGAGTTTATAAGGAGTCTCTAATACAGAAAAGTAAACTAGCAGAAGAAAGGGCACAAATAAAGGGCAAAGGTAGCAAAGCAAATGGCTATTCCACACGCTGTAGCCATCTTTCTAGCTACAATAAAAATCAAAATATTTTAAGTCTCACAGCAGTATGAGCTTTATGCTCTGAGGCTTTCTTTTTTACCTTAATCATTTCTGCCATGGTTCAATATTTCATGTTTGTTTTATCTTTAAAACAACAGTCATGGATTATTAGTCTCTATCTCAACTGAGAGGTTTTTTTCCAAAATTTATGGCAGAATAGCTCTTCATCTTCTAGGAAACAGATTCCTGTGCTACCGCTTTCTTCATTCTTCCAATCTTGATATGCTTAGAGCACTGTCCCTTTTCATGTTTGCACAACTCAGATGAGTCCAGTTTAACAGGATTTGTAGTGTCCCATTTCCGCCTCCTTGAATAATGTTGCATCTCTAGGAACTTCACTCAGAAGTCTGGTACAACTCAAGCTAATTCAGTCACTGATCTCTATCAGAGGAAGTCTAGACTGAAACTTAGGTTTCAGTCTCGATTCCCTTTACTGCATATGTGCAAGCAAGTAGGAAGAAAGCAGTCACTGTTCTCACACACGAGGCTGCAGTCTTGCTCTTAAGAGGGGAGATTTCACTCCCTTTAAGTTGTAGTAGATTCAAATTATGTGACAGTAATTCATATGTTATTCAACAGAGGAAAAAAGTGCAGGAATATGACATATTACTTCTAGGGTTACTCCCCCACTAATGTTTTGAGGCTCTGTACTTTTTTTACACAAGACTTTCAGCAGTCTGAATCATTCTTTCCATTCCCTCACGGGACAGCAGCTGGGTTTCTCAGCTACCTTCCTGGGTACTATAGGAAGTCTAGCAAAAGGTCACCACCCCTGGCAGTAGCCATTCCTAGAGAGCTCTGCTTTCACACTGCTAGCTAGTCGGCAATGCTTTAGGTCTCATTCTTAGTTCTTTCAGGAAACTGCTCACAGTTCTAGAAGGAAACCCTTTGCAATCAGTTCCTGACGCCTGTCTTTTGCCACCACATACCTGAAAGGTGATGTCACCTTTTCCCAGCTGCCCTGTGCTGTTCCTGCGTCACCCCAAATGCCACAGGACAGATCTAGCCAGTGCCTGGCAAAATCAGCCCTCGCTCCATAGTTATGAGTGCCTTGATGACTCACCCATGTATTTTAACACTGCATTCCTACAACCTCCTGGTTGCCACCGTTGCCACTCACCAGGCTACCTCAAACTGACATTTATCAAATCTTGGGATATCTTTTTAATAATGTCATAACTGTTGGGGTTCATACAGTGCCAAAACTGCTCACCCAGATTTCTGTAAGTGTTCTACTGCATTAACAGCATTTTCCATTAGGTAATAGGAGGGGGGCTTTTTTTAATTTTAATTCTTCATCTTTGCTGCATATACAGCTTTATAGCATTTAAGTTCTGTCTGCAGGGAGTCGCTTAATTTAGCCCTCATACACTGTTTTGCAGTCTATCACGTTGAAGTTAAATGTTATGTTTTCACCTCTGGCTCTCAAGTGTAACTTCCTGATGATATCACACTCAGTCTCATCTATTTCAACAATAATCTAGCAATCAGCAATTAAAGTACATGCTATCTAACAACATTTACACAGATTTCATTATTTTTTCTCTCTACTCTTCTACTGGCTGATTAAACACCAAATAATAATTACAAGTTCTACATTGTTTTCTAGTGATCATTAAATGAACATGGTAAAAGATGCCCTATCTGCTTGTTCTTTCCAGCATTTCCCTTTCTTCTGCTTCACATCATAAAAATCTTCCTTTGTTTATTTTTTGGAGTACAGAGGACTGCTGTTTGCGCATGGCTCAAACTTCCCAAGTACAAACATATGTGGTATCAGCCAGCAAACATCAATCTTCCATTTGTAAGATCAGCTAGCCTAGTTACAAACTGAACCTCCAAACAGAGGTAACCTGAACAGTTTCTTTGACCCATTCTTCCCTCTTTTTCCAAGCATCACTACCATAGAGCTGGAAACTTCCTAACCTTACGATTGGGAAATTTATAGGAATCCTATCCCAGCAGGGCAACATCTCATCCTAAGAAGGTTCTGCATGGTCACAAGAGGTGCAAGAGCATGGTGAAATAACAAAAAATATTTTAAAAATATTTTAAAAATAATTCAACAAGCAGCAAGGAGTTCTGGGTATGCATTATCCACAGTGACATGGACAGGCCAAGCCCAAGGCATGTGGAAAACAACAGCCATGGGACACGCACTGGCAGAAAGGCTAAGTCAAAAGCAGTCAGCTGTCCGGTAGTAAAACAGAGTTTTACAGAGTCCTCAAACCATGTGAAAGGCTTACGGCAGGACAAACATGCTCTTCACATCAGAAATACCTATTTGACTTAAATATTTCATTTGATTCTACAATTACATTCTGTCCAAAAGAAGAGAATTTGACAACACTTAACAGCAACGTAGTTAACCTACAAAGGTAGCTGCTTTAGTTCCTGTGGGGTAGGTATCACTAGCCAGCAATATCCTGCTTGTGTTTTTTCCAAACATGCAAGCAAGGCATAATGTGAAGAAAAAGAGGTTTGGATTGTCTTTTCTTAATGGAGAAATCGCTGCAAGCAGCAGAAACCCTGGACGAAGATTGAGGCTGAAATTTTCAAAAGAGGAAGTCTGTGTGGGACCACACTCATGGAATAAAGCATCCCATATACAAAGATCTTTAAATATGCTAAGAAAATATCCATATAATTCATGGCTGATTTTCCATCCCCAACAGAAAACACCTGTTTCCATTTTGCAAAGGTTTAGCAGTCATCTCTGTAGGCAAACTGCTTCACCGTGGACACCTTAACCCAGGACCCATAAGTCATTCTGCTCAGTGCCACTAGGTAACCGAACGACATTAAGTCGGTGTCTTATGACACATCATACATCAGTCTGGGAAAAAAATTCTGTTCATGTTTTACATTTTAAAGTAGTTATGATCAAGATGCTTTCAATACTAACTTGGGAGCATAAGAAACTACATAAAACCAAGCTCTTTTTACCACATTCTAGAGTCTCTTCTGATTATCAACAGAATCAGTGCTCATCATTTATTAATAATACTTCTATCCAGGTGTTATTCCAAATACAACTTCAAGTTTTAATAGCATATAAGATCTACAGAGAGCTTCACACCCAGCAGTCTTAAAACAATGTTAAAGCACCAGGTTTGCCTGCTCTGGAGAGAGCACCTGCACTGGCCTTTCCAGAAAGTGTACTATTTAACCACTTATTTCACTGATTTAAAGCTCTATTCAGTACTTTCCTGCTAGCATTAACTTCTGAAAAAAATTTCTACAGAAGGGCCTCCAAAACACAAGACTCAAGGATTACCTAAATACATATCACTGCTTTTATTTGTGTTTCAAACAACTCAAATGAAAGTACAAATGTCTGATACAGGAGCAGGTGCTTAGAACAAGAAAATGCCTCAAAACACCACCCACACAACTGCCCTGCAGTGTCATTTACGATCCCAAACAGCTCCTCCTGCCTCCCTGGAGTAAGGCAAGTCCTTCTTGCACCACTTAGTTGCTTCTAAGAGGAGCCAGGGTCCAGCTGCTCTGTCTAGCAAAGCAGCTAGGCTGCCTTCACTCCGTCCAGGGGAGCTGAGGAGATAAGGACAAAAATGCACCATGCCCCCCTCTTCAGGAGCTCCATTCCCAGGGAATCACAAACCTGACTAGAATCAGGATTGCACTTTATAAACACTTCCCTTGGGAGCAGCAATTGGCTTCCTAGGCAACCACAGCAGTCACATGCTTTATTATTTACATAGTGATAGGGGAGAGGGGAGGAAGGAGACAAAAATGCCCTTGCACATTCACGCAGGGGATTCCTAGTTCATGAGTGTTCTTGCCCAAAGCTGCGATTTTTGTAAATTCAGATTGAGCCGGCTAAAGCAGCAGGCAGCAGAGATATTTGGAGCGACAGCTTCCCAGCCTCCCATCGCTGCAGAGGGAGCAGATGGTGAGATGTCAGCAAAGCTCGCTTGAACATAGCGCAGCGTTTCCTGTCCCCAAGGAATTCCCCAGTGCCTCGTTGGGGAGGATGTCTGGCTCCTCTGGCAGACAGGGAACTGAAAACTTGTCTCTGAAATCAAGCGAATTTTAAATATGTTTATTTTTACTGCTATACATAGTTCTGAAAATTGCCAAAACACAAGTTGGGAAGGCTACTCGTCCCAGAGTAGGGACAGACCTCAGCACTGGAATTATCACTAGCAACTTGCCCATTTTCCCAGTCTCTGACACACTTCAACCCTGCTCATGAAGCGTCCCCATGAGACATGGGAATGGATAACTGTTCCTTCCAACTACCACCTCTCTGTTAAAAATCAATGCCAAGGGCACCCCTGTAGCGAGACAACTATCCCTGCACAAAGATGCATTTCTATCAAACCATAACACTAATACCTCTGTATACTTGATAAATGTTCAGATGAGCTCACACAATGAGATGTGTCAACATCATTGATGTTGACACACAACTGTTATCCAAACCTCTTGCACTAAAAAACTTCACACAGAACAGCAAGTATTACACATATGTCTCTTAGCATAGTCAGCAACACCAGCTTGCATTAACTCCAGAAGGTAGAAATGCATTTGGCATGTTGATCCGATATTCCATCCTACGGATATATACGCAAATATAGATAACATGCAGTAGAGACATTATATGAATAAAGATAATAAATCATTGCATTACTTGAAATGAGGAACACCAAATCATTTGATCTGAATCTTTCTTCCTATTTCTATGAACAGATCAATTGGCTGAAGATGTAAGACATGCACAGCCTGGAGCTGTGTCCTAGTTTAAGCAAGATGAATAGCACAGCAAGACTCACCTTCCCTAACTTAATCCTACTACCTAAATGAACACTGGCTGTGATATATTGTGAATCAGTGGAAGGCTTCTCCCACACATACTGTTAGCAGGTGAGCATTCAGCGTGAACACAAACACTTAAAATTGCACCAGGAGAGACTAGTTGTACACTACATGAGAAGCCAGATAGCTCAACATAATTTCTTTAACAGTATTTGAGAGTTTTCACGTCAGAAATACACCTTTTTAAGGCCTTGAACGTTTTAGAAGATACATGTTTCCGTGTGCAAATACTTTCACTGTTAAAAAACAGAAGGTATCTCCCCAGAGTCGCAGGAGTAAAGAAACTAGGGTAGAGCACAAAGTGAACAAGTAGCAAAGCTTTTTCTCATAGTGAGAAAGGAAGTGGCCGAATGTGGTTAAGTTCAGCCTATCTTTCTATTCCCACACAGGGTGAACATTTTTAACTCTAGTTTCCTCCACGCTGCTTTTTGAGCAGGTTAGCCAAATCAACAAACCAGAAACCTTGAGAGCTGTTCGACTCATAAGAGAACCTGCTTTCTACATGGAAAAACAAAAATTTTTTAGTATTTCACCACACCTAGATAAGCCTAGTGTCAACACCAGTGATGAGCAGGCAGAAGACAGTATTCCAAGTAGTTCAAGACAAGGACAAAGCAACTGCAGCACTACCCGACTCCTTCGGGGTCATTTCAGCCTCTCTTGATCCCTTACAAATCCTCACACAGTACATTCTGGGAAGAACTCTAGCCATAAGGATTCCATAGCCAGCCAATTCCTAACCCTTTCCTTTTTTTCTTCCCCTCTCCATGAGACCCAAGCACATGTGCTTTTCAGATACTGCACAGCTGAAGTCTCGGGGATCCAAGCCAAAGCCCCATCAGAATTAGGTTTTGACATTTTAACTGAAATAGAACAGAGATTGTTAAATAAATAGGAAGTAAAAATAAACACGCACACATCCAGACACACAGACTTCTAAGAAACAGTTTCACAATAAGCTTAAAAATGGAGGTGATGGATATGATACTGACCTGCTATAGGTGCTTCGCATAGCTTAGGCAGCTCAGAACAGCCAGGACACTGAAGCAGTGCCTTATCTCAGGGAGAAGAAATTTCTAAAACTATTCCTAACACTTTTCCTTGCAGGAAAAGTAGTCTAATCCTAGCTAATGAGGCCTTAGGCAAGCTTTCGGGTTTTCTTTTTTTGGTGGGGTTGGAGGGGTGGTAAAGCCAGGAGGAAGGGCACAGAATATGGACTAGATATATCCAAAGACCATAAGTTGGGACGGTGTTTGCAGTTCCCATTCAGATTGGATAAAGATTTGTAACATAATTGTAGGCCCTCAAGTCATAAGTGTCCTCAACTTTTCTGAAATCCAAAGCTACCTCTTAAAGCTGCCCCCACATCCCTTGCTTAAGACTCCTTTATTCTCAAAGCACTATTTAGCATCACTTTTAACACATAAGCACAGTTATCCTGCCCTCAGTCCCACTACTGGAGATAGGGAATTGAGACCAAGAAGAGCTAGACTTAGCTCAGGCTCTGGAAAGCCAGGCACTAACCCCTCCAGCACTGGGGACTGTTGGGTGCCCACCCCATCCACCTGGCTCCTGAAGTGGTCAGGTCTGCTGCCATCAAGGAGGTCCCTAGTAAATGGACCCGCACATGGGAAGAAAGAATGGCACAGGGCTGAGCTTAAATGGGCTCCTGGCCCCCACAGTCAGGGGTGGGTGGGGACCTCAGGTGGGACTTGTCATGGTCATTAGGGCACCTGAGTGCCCTCAGGGCCCCGACACACACTTCTTTCCCCTGTGAAGCTCTGGCAATATTTCTTGTTTATGGCAAAATCCAATGGCTTCTTCCTCAGTGATTTGTGCTGCATATTAATCAGTTCTTTTAATATTCCCCAAAGAGCATCACTGGCTCACAAGAAGCAGCTCTTAAGAGATTTCCACCATCAGTTCAAATACGTGTGAAGAGTACAAACAAAGCACCAGGATACGGAGCTGAAAAGCTTTGCTATGTCAGGAGAATGATGCCTTCCCACAGCTGAAGAGCCAGTACATGCATTGGGATGGCAACAAAATCTGCTTTGATGCAGCTGACAACTGCTTGGAAAAGACTGTAGCTTTTGAGGAGCTCTATAAAATCACAGATGCTAAGAAGGCTACTTGGAAATTGTCATTTATTGCGTATGTCATAAAGGGAAACAGAATACTTTTATTTTTACTATGTTAAGGACAGCATATTTATTATACTAAAAGAACTAATAACAGGGGAAATGATGACAGTGGAAGTCACCAATGTCCATGAAGACTGCCTGCCCGCATAAACTATTTGTCAATGCATCTTCTAAAAAACATGACTTCTTTGTTTTATTATCTTTTACATACAGCAAACTAGCAAGATTCAAGGGCAAGATTCAAGGATTAAGGAAAGATGGGAGGATATTGAGACAGAGAAAACGAATGTGTGTCCATTAAATACTGTGTGTCAATTAAAAAAAAGACTAATCACGGTTACCACAGAGAACAGCTTAACACAAATTGTATGCATGAGCATCATACTGCCTGTAATGAGAAGAATCAACCAAGCAATTGCCCAAATGCTTATTAGCTCAAGCACACGTCTGAAAACAAACATATTCCTGTGAATGGAGCTGTCAGTAAGGAACTGATTAATCCCCCAATCTCAAATGAAGAGTGACCCAGCTGCTGTAGCTTTCATAGATTGGTTTTTAGATAGGCAGAGAGAGATAAGGGAGAATGCTATTCCTGCTATGCAGAAAAAAATCTGCAGGCCTCTGAATGCAATTCAGGGCTCCTGCCTGAGCGATGGGAGCACCTGCGCGTGGATGCAGCAAACGCCCGTGCGGGAGCCGCACGGCCAGGGGCAGCCGCCGGCGCCGCTCACCTCCAGGCCCCGACGGGCACCGAGGGAGCTCCGCTGCTTGCATGGCCGCGGGAAACCACTCCAGTGAATCAACTTCTTTATTTTGAGACTTTCATTACCATTCCCCACTTCCAATAGTTTGATATTCCTCTCTAGAACCTTGAAGATAAGATTAGTCCCTGACATCTGCCCTTCATTTTTGTGAAACACCCATGTTCCAAAATTAACACTGAAATTGAAACGGCACATGAGTGTGCTTTTTCCTGTGTGCAATGTCAGTCTTAGGAGGCTCCTGGAGCTTTTCGAGTAGCAGGTATTGGTTGTGCTTATTTTGTAGACTGATTTCAGATACATAGACAGGTCTCTGCCGTGTCCCAGGGACCCCAGTGGGGTTATATGGCAGGTTTACATCAGCGTGACTGAGAGGAGAACCAGCCCTCCTCCTAAAAGAGAGACAGCGAGTGCAAGTTCAAGGAAAGCATCTGTACATTTAAATACATATCTGAGTTTCACTGAACTTATGCTAACATCAGGTACATGTTTAAAGGTTATTTGAAAAACAATTTTTCTCTCAATTGGCACAAATATAAAGCAAGCGGGCACCTAAGTGCAAAGCCAAATGGGAATTATGAACATTGTCTGAGGAGTCTCAAAGGAAGGCAAACCCAGAGAGCCCAACCGTGTCAGGTATCGCAGGTAGATTCTGGTAAGGCTTTATGGCTTTCAAGGGAGGAACCATACATATCTGGAAAAATAACAACTAAAAGCAGTCTTGCAGGGTGTTCTACAAAACTTAAATGTCTTCCTGCCACCTAAACTTAAAAAAGTGAAACCACAGCCTAGACTTTGCCCCATTTGTGCATCAAACCTTCTGTGAGTAAAGTGAGATTGCATTATTTGTAGGTGTTTATTAGATATTTTGCATATGAACAAACACTTATTTTTAATAGGTTGTAAGACAAAATGTGTTTCTCTAAGGATATTGTGTCTAACTTTTGGAAACCCCTATCTGTAATGCATGAAAAATTCTTCCTCCCACCTTCTTTTTTTAGATTGTTCTACTCTAACAAATTAGAAAAGCCCTAAGGAGCTGGGGATATTTAATAGCAGACTTTTAGTAAGTCTTCCAAATCCTACACTGATTAATTTGGTGATTAAATGTAGCAGCCTCTTAACAGCTTTCTCATTTAAAATGGCAACTAGGCAGCAAAATCGATAAAATCTATCTTCACCCCAAAAAGCAGCACCAGCCGTCTTGGGCAGTAGTAAACAGATGTTTTTCCTTTTCTCATGTACATAATTACTTCTTCTCTAATAAATGTGCAATTCATAATCCAGTCACTGTAGGGTTTAGGCCTTGTGATGCTGGCTCTCATTATTTTAAGATCTAATTTATCACTGCACTTGTCACAGCAGACAATATTGTGTTTAGGCTATTTTATTCTAGGCCAATAGGTGGATGGGATTGTAAGTGAGAAAGCTAATTCAACACTCCAGTTGTTCAAACAAATGCTAAGTAACGAACAGTCAAGATTTTGTGTGCCTTTCCTATGTCTGATAAATGCAAAATGACAGTTTTCCTCTCTGGTTTTAAAGATAAACATTTCAGTTCTGAACAGAAGGAGGAGGGTAAGCAAGTGGCTTTGAAGACAGGAGAAAAACTTTGCTATTCTTTGCAATGAATGGCCCAAAGACTGAAAGCCGAATACTTGGCATTGTGTCTGTGACACTGCTGTCTCCTAATGCACAAAGGGATGGCACACGGGCTCAGGCAACTTTGACTGCCGCAAAGTAGCAGGGATCCCAGGGATGTTCCCATGGAGCTTGCATTAGAAATGGAGACTCATGGTGTGTTTAATCTCATCCCCTGAAAGACTTAACCATGTGTCAGTTGGCAGCAGCACATAAAGATTAGAATAGCAGTCTGGCAAAGCAAGCCCAAAATTGCAGAGTTTAGAAAAAAACAGCACCATCGAAAAAAAAAAATCCTAAGAGAAAGGGAGGAAAGGTCAGATCTCAACCCACTGAACACGAAAAGGGCCAGAATCACAAAGGCTCTGCCTCTCCTCAGCACATGCCACTGTTATCACCAGAGCAGCTCCCGTTGGGGAGCGCAGCCCATGTGGTGCCCTGCGCTCACCCCAAAGTCACAGAACGCAGCCAAAAAGGCAACTCAGCACCCTGCTGAAACAGGGATGAGACCTGAGACACAAGCCAGCTAAAACTGTGGCTGTATGTGGAGGAATTTACTTGCCTGAAGAAAATGAATCTGTGTCATTGCTTGCCTGCTTAAAAAGACCTGAAAATGTTCAGGTCAGATTTAGCCGCAAGATAATTTTATCTTATGATATGATTATCTTTATGATTCCCGGTAACGCCTCTGAAATACATAACCAGCAAAGTTTCTCTCCAACAATGCAGCACAACACAAGAATGCACTTAGTAACTCAGCCTTGTCTCTAATTATTTCTGTTTCTTTTACATGTTCTTCTCCTCTGGCACAGCTTATACTACAACAGAACTGAACAGGGGTTAGCAAGCTCTCACTCCTGTGGCCTCGTAGAGCTTTAGCTTTGCATCATTTATGAGCAGATGAAGAGCAGAAATGCTGCTTAACACGTGGTCCTTCAACTCTTGCTTTATTTACCTATACACTTAAGTTAAATTATAAGGAAAGAACTTATAAGGAAAGAATCCATTATACACAAAGAATTTAACTTAATCTTTATTCCTGCACATTTTACACAGCTTTTAACATATTGTCTTGTCTCTTTCCCCAGTAGACCAGCATTAGCTCCCAGACAGATATTACTGCACAGGCTGCTTTCTGGTCATTCTGTCAAAACAGCAAAATCTTCATGGCACTGCACAGGATTATTTTCCAAGTAGGAAAAGAAGATGTAACATGTTGTAAGGCAGTTAGGACCAGCAAATGGCAAGCTAAACCCTGGATACAGTAACAAAGAACTGCTGAAAGCTAACCTGCAAAGAACTGGAAAATAAGAGAATGAAAAGCAATCTGAGCAACTAGGGGTCGGTTAACCTGTCTTCACCAGGGCATAGAATTTAGTACACATCTCAGAGACAATAAGACCAAATGGTGAATTGATATTCAGATAATATCTCACATAAGGTTACCAGCAGCACATCCTTCAGATTATCCTAGTATCTTTGACTAGAAATACCAGGGAGTTGAGGCCTGCTGTGTTTAAACAGCACTTTATTTTGAAAGTTCTTCAGTCTGAGAAAAATATTTAACACAGTAAGTATAACCCAGCTAAGGAACTGACTAAACTAAGGAACTGAAAATCTGTGCCAAAAGGTAGAGGGTGAAAAGAAGCACTTAGCTGGTCTTTTCAAGGTCTTGAACTGGGATTGTCTCGCCCTTTAATATTTAATTGTGCCAGTTCCAATAAAAAGAGGAGGGAGGTAATATCTGCCAATGTCAAAGACAGGAAGTATTATCAATATCAGAGAGGACTGAAATAACCTACAGAATGAAATGAAAGATCTTGGGGATGACAGCATAGGAACTGGATGATATTTATTAGCACAGTCTGCAAAGCTATATATTTAGGGACTTGCTGACAGCTGAAAATGACTAAAGGGAAGGATCTAGTCATGCTGGTGAGTCCCCAGCACCGTGTGCTATGATGCAGCTGCACAGGAAATTAGCTCAAAAAACACCATAACTTTTAGTGAATCTTTTGACACTTCTAGAGAAAGACCCACATATTCTACAATTTCTCAGCATCAGCTCTTGAGTTTTTATATCCACTTACGTCTTTTTCTTTCCCATACAGATAAGAGCAAATGAAAAGCATTTGTGATTGCACAAAGAGTAAGCATTGGACAAAGAGGAAAGATAAGGGGAAAACTGAAGCAGCAATATAAATGTTGGGGGTGTTATTTTCTATCTGGATAGAGCCATTAATTCCAGAAACACACCCACATTTTGCCTTTGAAAACTTTCAGCAACATGGGTTTCCAGTAAGTTCAGTGTTGCTACAGTAAATGATTTACAGGATATGAATATAGGGTTCATCAGTAATGTCTTACCAGCTTCCCTTTCAGCAGTGTTGGTATTTCTATGCTAGATCTACATCAAAGATTCTGCATGCTTGAAATATTCAGCCAATGTTTTTCACAGGCCATGAAAGCAAGAACCAACAATTTTCTTAAATGGAATCATATTAATAAGTTACTTCTATTACTTCTGCACTGAGTTCTTTATTTTATTATTATATAGGTTATTAACTATGCTAGCAGCAGGACATAGCAAATGCAAAATACTTGTTCAAGAACACTACTGTTTTCAGCAGGGAATAATTAAGAATACATTTCAATAACATTTAGGATTCTAATGAATAAAAGATAACTCATGCCGGCAACTCAGAGCACTGCATAATTTTCTCCAAGGGGGTTAAAATGCATGATGAGTGCCTAATTCACAAGGAAGCACTTCTGGGTCATATATTTCAATAGCAGACAAGATGTGATCAAGGTTCAGGTAACACATAGGTTTGAAATGTCACCTTTCCTGCAGGAAGCCTTCAACAGGATGTCAGAATTCTTCAGCATAATCCTCCCGAAAAGCAGAAAACACCTCAGAGAGGTGGAATTTTAGAGCCCCAGCACTTTGCAAACAGAACATGCAACAAATGCAGAAACCTACCCTCTCATTCATGGAAGCACTGATTGCATTTTCCCAGCTGGATCCGAGTTGGTAAGCAAGCCCTAAGCACAAACGTGCTCTCATCTCCACAGCAGCAACAAAATGAAGGCAGTAAAGAATATGACAATCAAACTCTGGCATTGTTTCAGACCCTGCCCCAATCCTCAAATTCTCCTAATTGCCAGATGCAGCTATTTAGTTTTGCATTCCGAAATTGCCTTGATTTTATCTCTTCTAGAAAAGTAACAAAGGAAAGCGTGTTTATGTGACATAGTCCATTCGGGTCCCGTCTGTTGACCGCAAGTGCAGGCTCTAGTTTAACTGTCTAAATCACCTTGGATTCTAAATCATCACAACACGGGAACAGCCCAACTAGAAACACCTCCTATCTCACATTTACTCCGTTTCCACTGGATTTCTATCTGTCTTTTTAGGGTGGGAGAGAGAAGGAGAAAGAGAAAATAAGAGAAAAAAAGAGAAAGCCCAAGGGTGATGATTATGTAGAACAGAGGCAATAGGTAACCTGGATTAAAGAAGCAACATCTGGATGCACAACAGTGCTCCTCTTAAAACTGCAGATGTCGAAATTATCGGAAATTTCTGACAAAGCAGAAACAAGATTATTATTATTATTATTATTTTTTATAGATGCCTGTTTCTCAGTTGCTTTGGCTGACTACTGAAACCCACATACTGAAATTTAGTTACTGACTGTACTCTCCTGGCATAGCCCCTCCCCATTCCCTCACACAACTCCACAACAGTTGAGCAGGTTTTCCTTCATTTCCCAAATCCTAAAGAACGCTGTTTGCTCGGACACGCTACCACTGCCCTTCCCTGCGGGCCCAGGGCAGCTGCGCGCCCCGCAAGGCGCTCGGGCGGCTCGGGCTGCAGGCAGCGTCTGCGAGGGGAGCGGGCGCAGCTGGGGCTGCTCCGGCCGCTGCACGGCGCGTGCAGGGGGCTTCAATGCGGCCCCTTTAATTGCCTGCAGGAAGAAATCAAAGCTTTTTCTGCCAGCTTTAAGTCAGCGTTGTACAAGATGCATTTCCACATAAATTCACTTGCCCGCCAACCTACTCGGGCTGTAGAAGTTGTAACTAACCATTCTTCTTCCTGCTCCAAGTTGGGGTAAGCTCCAGCAGAGCCAGACTTAAGCCCACTTTATATTTCTATCTCTGTGCTGTTACCAGAACTACAAAATCAGACATTTGGTAGGTTTGTTCCCACGATGGATGAGCATGATGAAGGCTCCTCTGCCCTCTGTGCGCTTCCTCCTCTTCGGTTCAGCTCCCTTCCTGGAGCAAGTCCATTCCCTTAGCCCGCTATCATGTCACACACTAATAACTTGTTTTCCTTTACTCTTGCTGCTACATTTCTTTCCTTTTCAAACCAACTTTTGCTTCCTCTTATTAGACTAAATGTCTGTGCAAATCCTGTAAGTTGGACTTCCCTGAAAGACACCGACTATTTTGTCCCTGGGTAATGTTCTAAATTTCAACTGCTGGTCTCGTTCCTAGAGCCTCCAGTCAGGTTATGTGTTTAGGTATAATGTGATGCATTTATCAACTTCTAAAGCTTTAAGAGATTTCAAGGAAAACATGGAAATGTTATCATAGCAAATCTTATGCTTAAAAGCCAGGAAGCAAGCAAAATGGACCTATATGCACTCATCCCTTAAATTCTCAATTGCCATGTTTATGTTTAGAATCAGCATTCGAGGTGCTGCTTGTCCAGCAGAGATGCAATTAAAATGGTGTTTGTGATATGGAAAACAAAATCATAAAAGTTGATCTCCCTTATACATGCTCACTAACTGCTCTAATTTAGCTTTAAGGGATTGTGGTTGTGCTTTTGCACCAGCTTCCAAAGGCATATTTTAAACAGTAAGCATGTGGTAAAGTCACATCAGGCAGTTCTGCACTGTCAAGTTGTCTGATCTCTGCAAGGCAGCCTCCACAACCAGCAGCAGGAAACAGGGCATCAGCTGGCAGCTCTAAGTTCATACTGAAAAGACTGAGGCACATTTTGCAGGCCAGCTGTGACCCAGCTCTCAGGAGGCCAGAAAGCACACGGGAGTGCGCTGAATCCTAATGCATGCATTGACTTCTCAGTGCCCTCCACACTGGCACCCATTCCCTTCACACACTAAGTCATTTAATTCATATTTGCTAAGGGTGTGTGCTAACTCATTACAGTTCAGCTGAGGCTCAGATTTTATAATATCTCAACCATGTATCAGCAAATCCTCCTCCTCCCGTTCTCCGAGCAGACAGAATTTCATTATTGAAAGAAAGAACAGGGCTGATCTAATGAGGATAGTGAAAGAACCTCTTTGCTGACAATGGAGCTAGGTAGACCATGGTATTTCTCTAACTTTTGAGAAATGTTATACAAGCACAGGCCTTGAAACACAGGATGCCAGAGGCTAAGCAATAACCTATTTGATAGATACATCTTTTCATTGACTAATCTAAGGAAATCACATAAGATTTGCCACTCCTGGAGTAATTGGTCTTTTTGGAGATACTTTCATGGGAAACAGTTACCACTCATGACAAATACTTTGCAAATCACAGAGGATGGTGAGAGAAGGATTCCACTGAAAGCCAAGTAATTACCTTAGACTTACCTTGCTGCAACTGAAGTCAGTATTTGGCCCCAAGCCTTTGTTTTAAGAATATAAGTATAAATGTATTTCTGAAAACAGCAGTTACAGTAATTCCCAGCAAATTAGGCAGAATTCCAGGGCTGCACTTGGTTTTACTGGAAATGATCTTTTAATTCATGGTAAATGAAGGACTAGAAATTATGATTAGGCTGAGAGACAGCAGGTCTGAGGTGCACTTCAGAATGTAGATCAATAGTCAGAAAATTCAAAATAGACTCCTAAGTGTCGGTGCCTATTTCCCTCCTGAAATGAATAAAGTGCTGCTCTATTGGCAACCTCATTATTCACTACTTAGCAAATGCAGTAATGACTTTAGGCAAATGTGAATATTGACCCTGAAAGATCCTGGTACCGTATGCAGGAAATGAACATAAATGACAATTGTGTTTTGTCATAGCCCCTCAAAGGCTAGAATAGAAGAGCAGAGAGTAGAGTAGAACAGAGTAGAAGAGAACTCAGAATTCAAGCAGGTTGTTCTGAAGCATAACTGCTTTAAGGAACCCAGGGTTGGATGGACTGCACAGACTCCTACTTCCCTACCACAGTGCTGACAGGGACAAGCAGAACCAGAGCTTCCTCCATGGGAATGCCAGGCGAAGCAAGGAGAAGAGTACGAGAAATAAGCACAGGGAGCCTGTTAAGCCTGGACAATACAGGCTACTGCATAGAGTGCAAACCACATTGCAGCAGCTGACAACCCTTATTTTGGTTAACAGCCTAAATAGCCACCTAGGCAGGGACGGGATATTCTAAAAGGCAACATAGTGCCACTCGGGTTCTGATAGGTCAGAGCAGGTTCAAAGATCCCCACAAAATCAGAATTCTGCTCTCCCCAAAACCTTTTGAGAAGCAAAATCTTCTGAGGAAGACGTGACAGGGGGACACAGCCAATAGTGCTTCATGAAACCAAAATGGCCAGTAGGGTTTAGGAAGAAAAGACACTGCGAGGAGTCAGTGTGATCTTGGGGAAAGTGTGAGGACAGCTGTGAACTGTAGAGTCAGCTAGTGAGGTTTCACATGGGAGCTCTCACAAGACAAAGGTTTGCGACTTTGCAGAAAGTTTTGAAGACCTGAAGAAGGTAGCTTCTTTTTCATACCTGGAGGTCTGGATTCCTTCTGCCCAGCTCTGCAAGGAACAACTCCCACCTCTCCATCTGTTCCATGTCCCCAAATGCTCCCCAACACCTTCCCCTTTCCCACACCAGAGGAAAGGATCTTCCCTCCAGGCTGTGCTGGTCACAGTCACCTTCACCAAGGATAAAGGATGCCATTTCCCACCACCCTGCACTGCCCACTCCTTTGGTAGTACCTTAAAATGGTGAAGTGATAAATTAGTCTGATAACTGCTCCTCAAAAGTGTAAATTGCCCTACTCCATTTTAAGCTTCTACGAAGAAGAAAGTTTCTCAGGAAGGTGAGAAGAGTTATTCTTCTTCACACCTAGATGGAGGAGGGAGCCAGGTCTTTGTGAAGAAGCCAGCACTAGAAGACAGATGTATAAATGTCTTAGCATACTGTGGATATTTTAATGAGCTGTATAATATGCCTATAAAAGAGATGTCAGAATAAATTATATCGAGCATACAGGTACCTTTCTAAAGAACACAATGGCACAATTGTCCTTTACCTTCAAGGAAAAAGAATGGCTGAAGTGATAACTTGCACTCGCACAAGGCAGGTAACAAATGTCTCACTGCAACAAGGTGCAGTCTCTGTTTAAAAGATTCTAACTTATAGCTGATAATATTATAGGATGCTATGAAGTTTGAGAATAGCAATGGCTACGGTTAAGGCTACTATTGCTCTCTAAAGAGTATCTGTATGACTAAAGACATTTTAGAGCTCTCAAATTTCCTGTGTGATTTCTCTGTTGGGCAAATGCCACCTTTGGGGCATTTCACCTTGCTGATGAAGCAATAGTTTGCTCCAAACAATAGTCCTAAGCAGTATGGCAGGAGACCAGGAGATGCTCACATGTGAAGTCTGAATAAAATATCCTAAATGGTCAGCTGCAAAGAATTCCGAGTTTCTTGGATGTGGCCCCTGGTGCAGGCTGCACTGCAATAAGCTAGCAGGCCTCAACTGATGGACATTTCTTGGGGCTCTAGGACTTCACATAATTCTTTTGGCAGATCATCTGGGTGTTTTTGTAGTTTTAATGTCTCTAGGCTTCTTAAACTCTCCATATGAATGTGATTATACTAAACCGAGATCCATGTTAGTTATGCTTAATTGTTACCTTCTGAATACTCTGCAAAAGTCTGGGTGAAAGGGGAGCACAATAAGGTTAGTCTCTGCCTTAATGAGACTCATTTGGATAGCTCAGAAGCCAGAGAAGGAAGTGAGAAAGATTTCTACCCATTTTCCATCATATTCTATTTTATTTTGCTAAACTTGGCAAATCTATGGGCACCAGAGTTCAGAAGTCATCAGACAACAAGGGCGAAGAAAAAACAGCGTTTTTGAGTTCCTTAGTAACCAATTGTGATTTCACTGTAGTAAAATAAAGGTCATTCGCACAACACTTCTATTTTGTCTTCTGTGCTATAAGCAAAATGTGAAGCTGTGAAGAAGCATTCCTAGAATAAAATTAGTGCAGCATAGGAAGTCCTGAAAGGAACTGAACTGTCTGTTGGATGGGGGTGTCGTTCCACAGTAGATTGAGAGAGGCTGCTCTGGAAGAAGCTGTTGCTTTTACAGCATGTGATGTAGTGCGCTGCAAATCTTGACCAGTGACCAATTTAAAATTGTGACAATTAAAAGTGGCCATTAAGAAACAAAGACTATAAAATCAATTTAGCCAAGGGGAAGCAAGAGTAAACAGTGTGGCTTCTGAAAATATTTTTTTCTTTTTTTTCTCTGATGCTGGGGGAACTTGCTGCTTGCTTCAATCACATTGAGCAGTGAGTGTTAAAAATGAAAAAAATACATAGATGGAGGAACTCCCTCCAGCTCCCTTTGTCAGTGGCTATTGTTGCATGTGATTTTTAAAGTGCCTATTGGAGGTCATGACATGGGAATTACTAAATGCGATGGCCTGTGTGGTCTCCTGAAAACCACTTTGTGCATTGCTGTTGTTCCATCTGCGTCACTTCCCTTGCACACCAGCTAGTGTTCAGCTACTTAAAATAAGCAACCCCACCCCAGCTCCCACTGTTTCAGTAAAGACGGTTCTTTAATCACTTTCCTATATTCTTTTCCTGTGATTTAATCAGTGCACAACCAAGACATTGGTAATGTTAATAGGAGTTAATAGCAATACTTCTGCATTTTTTAAATGTAGTGAATTCAGTAACTTTTGGCATGCTAGAAATTTTTCCTAATAACCAAAGGCTGCCTGCTCTGCCTCCCTGTGGTTAGTGCCCTCCACAGCACGTTGATGGGCTGAAGAGAACAAGTGCCAGGAATCCCAGGCCCTAAGGGAAGGAACATCCAGCAAACCCTCCTGCCAGAGCATCCTGCAGGCTCCCCACTACCGGAACCTCCCTCCACATGTGGCTACTTAGCAACCTTTTTCAAGAGGCTGCAGTTTTATGCGCTGTGCTCTGTGTAAATGGCCCGTGATTTCTTTGGGGACTCACTTTAGGTGGTGCTTGGTTAGTAGATCCTGTGCTGTCAGGAGAGAACTTGTCCAAAACAAAAAGCCTGCAGATTTCTTCAAAATGCAGATGCTGAGGACAGCAACAAAGGTGCCAGACCTGCAAATGGAAATGACTTAAGTGACCGTGTATGTATGGTCCCCTGCACCCAATTTACGCATCTTGTAACCCTCAATGCCCACAGGAAAGCAGCAACCTCCCAGCACCTCCCACGCTGCCCAGCCCCAGCGCCCACCTCTAGGCTCGCGAGGGCCTGCGAGGGCTGCTGCTCGTCACCCACTGGCCACTGTGCAGCCCACAAATACGTTTAGAAAAGGCTCAAGGAAATTGTGCGCACCGTGGAAGCCACAATCACCGCCAGAGGGAAAGCAACATGCCAGTGATCTTGGCACTTCTCCAGTCTCTGATAGAGATCAAAAAATACAAGCTCAAAAAGTCAATTTCTAGTGTAAATCAGAATTATGGCTGAGGATTCAAACTATCCTAATAGAATAAACTAATCTCAGAGGTGAGACTTTTTCAAAAGCAGCTCTTAGTTAGAAATGGGTTAAACTTGCCTTTTCTGGTCCAAGAGCTGATGCAATATTCTTGTGTGCCTTTTGGAACAGATTAAAGGTGTTTACTCCACTAGCCTTTCCCTTCATTGTACAACAATGATCACCAGAACCAAATTATTATTAGTATCAAAACAACTTAGCTTGGGCACTTTAGAACAATTTTCATTATTTGCATCAAATAATCACTTGCATTAGGGACGCTTTCAAACCTCATTAATGCTGCTGTGGCTCAGTGCCCCCTGACACACACCTTCCATAGAGCATCATGTTCCCCAGCCTTGATTTTCCCCTGTGACTGGTTTTCACCTCTCTTAGCAAGCTGGGAAGCCTTGGCTTGGTTTCCGTCACCACCAGAGGGCAAGATGTGCCCGTGGAACTGCTTAAAGAAAGCACAGTTAATATAGCCAAACTGTTTTTTAAAAAGTACATAAAGCTTCCTGAAAACAATTAAGATCACACAAATAAGAGAAGGAAGGTCAAAGCAGGTCCCTAAAACTTAGGCATATTGCATAGCCTGCAAAGAAATAGACAGAAGGGGATAATTCTACCTTCAACACTGAGCACTTTTGCATTTGTTTTGATCAAAATACTGTAAAGTGATAATATTTATATTTTAGGACTTCATAATAATTTCCTCAAAGCTGAGTGAGCACCACGGAACACCTGGGGACTGAGCCTATAGCAAGGAGCACACTCTAGGACACAATGAACAGATACAAAACACTTAAATCCAACAAGTCTCAGTGCAAATCTACCTTTCTAAAGACCACTATTCCACAGGAGCAAAACAGCTGGTTCCTAGCATTTATTTAGATATTTCACCTACATTTACATGTGCTAAACTGAAGTGGAAAGTGGAAAATGGGAGTAAAGACTGAGAAATTGAGTGTATAGCATACAAGGATCATAGTGTGTGCCTCCAAATACCACAATTCAAATAAATCATCCGAAGAGCTACCCCAAAACAGGTCATAATCAAGGAAAATTGAGTTACTGCTACAGTGTTTTGTGTAGGACTTAGCTGGAGGACTCAGTTAAGGTATGAAAATAACAGCACGTACTGCAGTAGAAAGACAAATCAAACAGGCTTCCTGTGCAGCATCAGCTATACCATCCGTACAGAGGTACGGATCAGAGGTACATCCATACATATTGCAGAGTAAAAAAGATTATTTTAATTATTCAGTTAAAAGCCCTGAAGGCAGAAGATGTAAAATCCTTGGGAAACCTAGCATCTGTTCTTCAAACACATTTGATTTTTGAACTTATGTAACAAGTCTTAAGCACACACAGTCTCATGTGAGGCGAAGTCTTATAAATCAATTGCAACTAAAAACTTCAACTTTCCTAACTAAAATAAATTGACACAAAAATAAGGAGCCAACAATCAGGTTTTAGATTTCACATGGAATTGCAAACGCACAGAATACTGTGGACACACAAATGTGTCTCCACAAAATCCACTTGCCTTTTTTTCTGGGCACTCTTTTCAGTCTCTAGGGAAGCATCATTGGTAAGTACACTTCTTCAACAGAAGTTTAGTACCTGTGGCAAGTGAAAAGAAGTTTGCAGCTATGCCACACCTCGTTACTGCAATTTTTATCCACCCAGCAGCTAGGCACATGTAAGAAATTATTACTTTGTAACAGACAGGTAGAAAATTGGCTTATTCTAAAGGCAAGTTTAATATCTATTAAAATAGAGCACTTCTCACAGCATACCTGAGAGGGCCACAAACCTCCCTGGTTTCCCAGGAGCGCTGGGAGGGGAGGGCTGCAGCTCCCCAGGGCTCCGGAGCAGCCCAGCTCCTCCTGCACACTGCTCCCAAGCCCCTGTGCTAAATCCTGCTATTGAGAAGCCTAGTGAAGTTAAAAGTGTGTTGTGCTAATTAGCACACAGACAGATTGAGAGGCCAGATTTTTAAAACTTTACTCTGCTCTCTGATGATAACCCAAATCCTGGCCTTGGTTTACTCCAGACTGTGGTTTATTCTGGCTTTGGTTCATTCAGCTTGTCATGCTGCAGCTCACCTGTCTGCAAAGCAGGTTTTTTAGAACACATTGCAGAGATGCAGTGGCTGTTTTGGAGTTCCTTAAGCACTCAGACACTTGCAGAACAGGTTGCTCTGTTAGCACGTCTGTCTTGGATACTTAAAGGGTCCATTTTCTCTGTTTTGGAGTTCCTTAAGCACTCAGACGCTTGCAGAACAGGTTGCTCTGTTAGCTAAAGGTAGTGTTCTCATGCACGTCTTACTTGAATACTTAAAGGGTCCATTTTCTTAAGGAGTTTTGATCACTAAGATGAAGGAGGGAACTGAAACAACTAAAATGATGCTTGCTAGTGAGAGTAAAAATGAGACTTCTGGTGCTGATGCCGAAACTCCTCATGTTCTCAGGAGACCAACTGTCTCCACTGAAACGAGCACTAGTGAGTGACACTGGCAGTACTGAGAGGTCATCAAAGGCTTGAATGAACTCAAGAATTCATCTATATTTTCACCTCAGAAAGAGGTCTTTACAGATCAAGATAGGACAATAAGTACTTACAGATGGAAAGCGAAATGAGAAATCAGTCACACCGTTTCCAGCTTGCTACATACTAACTCTCCTGGAAATTTTTCCTCCAGTGCTGCCTAACAAGATTTTCCATGATCTTAAGGCTTGAGTCCTTGGGAATAGTTTATTAGTATTTGTTCCTCTTCTATCATCAGTGTAAAAATAGTAAGAGTATTTTAGTCAATACCCTTGAATTTCCTGTTGTAAACTTTTAGTTTCTCTGTGCCGAGACATGAAATTCAACATAGACTTCGAACATGTAAAACTAAATCCAGAGCTGTGAATTAGGTGCAAGTTTCCTCCATTCCCAGTATGCTGTATCCTGACATCTGGAAAAAGGACGTTGGGAGAAGTTCTAACGCAAATAAAATGCATTTGTGACAATAAATGTGTTACTCCCATGAGAGGGTTAAGCAGTTTTCAGAAGCTGCTAACAGACTCTGCACTGATAAGAACAAATGGGATTTTTTTTCTCCTTATAAAGCAGAGTTCTTAAAATAATTCCCCTGCCAATGCTTTTGTCGGTGCTCCGAACAAACCGATCCTAACGGGTTCTCACTCGTTCAGACAACCTATGCTGAGCTTGTCTGGCCATGAGATTGAATAAATCTTTTAATTAAACGCTGTTCTTACTGCTCACTGCCAGATTTCTCAGTAACTACTGGCAATAAGCTCCTCGCTAGCAGATTATTGATACCTAGAGCAGGGAACGGAGCCATAGCTCCATCGAGACAGACCGTGCAAAGCGGTGATGAGGGGCAGCTTTGGTCATCCGAGGTCCACGTCTTTAAGCAGAGACTGATGGATGCGACTCCAGCACCGCGACACAGCCAGAAACGGAGATTTCCTGTTTATGAGGGATAGTCACACTGAAATGTATCTAATATCTCCAGATACCCTATTCTCCAGGGAAATAGTGAGATAGGAAACGTGCCTCACTACAGGTACATATGAGGAATTGGTGACTTCAAGGACAAAAGTGACGTAGCTGCTGCCATTTCATCTCCTCCTTCCAAGCACTGCTGTAAAGGGTGCAAGCTGCAAAATGCAGAGCTGCTGCCCAGGTCAATCTGGGCTTCCTATGACTGACTCAAAGGAAATAAAGCTGCATAAATAACTGCTTTTCTAGGACTCTGACTTCTGAATGATATATAAAGAAGTAGATAAGGGGAACATAAATTGAACACATAACTTTGCCACTATATAAACCCAGCGTGCAGTCCTGGTCTTTGCCTCTGAAAGACATAGAGGAATTAGAAAAGACAAAAAGGGCAACTAATCAGACCACAAGGATGTGAACTGCCATATAAAGGCAGACTAAAAGGCTGGGACCATTCATTCTGGGGAGAAGAAGGCTAAGAAAGGACATGATTGAGGTTTACATAATGAGGAAAGCTCTGGGTAAGGTCAATGCAAGAACTGCTGTTCACCAAATCCTGCAATACTAAGTGGCAGTCACTGAAGCCAGTAGGAGATGTGTCACGTTACCAACATCTCCCACTTGCCACTACTTAGCAGTGCCGCGAGGGCAGCTTCACTAGGGCAGCAGCAGCTGAACGTCACACACTCTGTGGCTGGGGATCTTGGAAACTACTGCAAATGAGGTCAAGTTCAGGGCTTGCACACACACGCTTATTTCAAAGTCTGAAGTTCAATGGTTGCTTGTATTCGCAACAGTTATGTCACTGAACATGCCTATTCTAAATGAGGCCTGTTAAGTCAGAGCAAGTAAAAACAGAAGCTAACCCCCAAACTAAACATGTTTTCTGATATACAGTGGACTGAATCAGGAAACTAAAATGAAAAAAAAAGTTCTTTCAAACATAAGCAGAATAATACCATTTGCCCCACACTTGGCTTCATTTCAGAAGTTACCTGTTTTCCCTCCAAACTGCTGGCCAGGTTTTTCAACTGCAGTAACATGCTTTGTGCCTTTGTGGTATGAAAATAAAGCTAGTAGAAGTGAGAGCAGGTGACACCCAGAAGCAGAAGGGTGTTGCACCTTGTGAAGAAACGGACTCAGTCTGGGGTGCAGAGTGAGACAACTTTATTTCCAAACCGACTTCTTTTTATACTTTCTTAACACAAGTGTTGCAAAGCGCACAACCAATCAGCATCTGGCCACCTGCGCGGTTGTCTGGCTTTGTTTCTTTTCTTCTGGCAAGACACGTCGCACACGAGGCAGGGGGAGGTGTTCCTCAGTCCTCGTCTTTCTCGGCTCTGTCCCCCATCTGCTGCAAAGACTGACACCCTTGTGGTTAACTATCTGCTAACAAGGTACTATTGTCTTTGAACAAGCCTCCACAGAAGGGCTCTTGTTAGAGCAGCTACAGCATGGCCATGGGGTCAGCCAAGCACGGCACTTCTCATTAGCGGTGTGAGCCAGCCACGCTGCTACCTTGAGCTTCAGGTCAGCAACCAAAGCTGCCGCGCGCCGGCTGACGCTCTCCCTTGCTGCCCGTGTTGGCAACACTCCCTAGCTCTTCCTCGCTGCCAATGCCTCGGAGCAGCAGAGAAATAATGCAACTGCTAAGAAGTCTGACCTCTGAGTCACCAAAACAGTTCTTTTCACCTGCTCTGACACCGGCACAAGTCAGTCACATCTCAGTCTGAGGGCAGGGCAATATCTCTGATAAGCCCTTGCGTCGGCCTAAGCTCACGTGTCTCCAGCCAGACCTCTGAATATCACCCGTCCTGGAAATGCTCATGTTAATCTGAGTGAAGGCAGACACATCATTTATGTAGTTTTTGCTTTATGCTGTCTGGATATCTTAAGACTCATTTTTTTTTCTTTCCTGCTGTGAGGCAGGTTTTGAGTCAGAAGCTGATAAACGTAATTTCTATGAATGTCTGATTTCAAATGTTTCTTTGCAGAAAAGGAAGCTAAGATTTTGTAAGTAACTGCATTTATACAACTGCAACTCATCCTCTGTGACAGGATGAATAAACAGGTTGAGCCTAGAGAGTCTTAGCCATTACATCCATTTGCCCTGGGGTATCCTTGACCCGTGCAAGCATGCGCGGGGCCGAGCTGCTGCAGCACCGCACCATGCGGAGCGGCAGGCGCTGCCCACGGGGCGCTCCGTGCGGGTCAACACGGTTCTGTGTTCATCGAGCCCTGTGCATCCAGCCAGCACCTCCTGGGCACAGCACCCATCCGCAGCAGAGCTGGCCTCCCTGCCTCTCCCCAGCACTGCCCACTCGGGAGTTTTGCTGGGCCCACACTTGCCAGGGATAAGGGATTCTTCTGCACCCCAAATTCTATTACAAATAAATCTGTTCTCCACAACTATTATCAGTTTGATTTGTAAGAGGTTATGAAGTTCCACCTCTGATACAAATGCTTCATGTTTGATGTTGATAACCCTGGCAGCACTTTAAGATCCAGGCTTCAAAATGCATCTATGTGTCTAATTACCACAGCTAACTGGAAAGGTTTTATGACCAATCCCTATTGCACTGGGATCTGAGGCCAAAATCCAGCCCTTCTCCACCATGATTTGTGCTCACACTGATTTATTCACTTGTCTTTTGACTGAGGCACCCAAATCCCTTCTTCCAGCAGAGTTATCACACAGGCTTTTCAAATGGGAGAGGGGATGAAGGAAGGGATCAGAATAACCATTAGAGTTACACTCCCCCTCCCCGCCCCATGATTAAAATAAGTTTCATCAGCTAAATTGATATGGCCTTTACTTCTCGCACTGCCTCTACACTTTGAATGCTTGAGGGGCATTTGAGAAACTGAATCTGAAGTTTAATCAAATGTGGTTTGAATGGCCGGAGCCGCCTGCACCTGAGGAGACTGCAGCAGGCAAAGCAGGGAACCAGCCCCAGGGACTGGAAACCAGCCCTAGGCATCGGAAAGGCATCCGTGGAGCTGCACATGATTCATTTGCCCCTTCCTTTTTCCTGCCCAAAGTTTCATACTATTCTGGCCACTATTAAATCTGCTTGACATTTGATTATCTATGTGGCATCTGATTATTCTGATACTACTTTCACACTGTTAGAGGAAAAGTCTGCAGAATCATATGAATTGAAGCTTTCTGAATAGTCATTATTTGGGAAATGACATCAGTGATCCAGATTTTATTATGACTCACACAACAGGAGTTACATAATTTGTTACTAATATTAGAAATGATGAACTGTGGGATTATTAAAAAACCTGCCTGTCTGCATCTTTACATAAACAATAATCTGTTAGTGTAGACTAACAGAGGGAGGTTTGGGGCGGAGGGGAGGGTTGGTTGGTTGTCCCCGTCCCCCCCCCCATCTCCTTGTAAGGCTATTTCAATGTCCAATTCCTATAAAATACACAAATACCACTACATATATATTCTTAGTTCAGAGCTCCAAGAAGAGAAACAATTCTGGTCCTCAATATAGTATCTGCTTAGTAGTAGTGAAGTTTCTTATTACGTTAGTAATTAGAAGGTACTGTTATAAAGCTCTTGTGTGTAAGGCACGTACCGGACAGATAACCTCATCAAGCTCCATGGTGGTGTTCTTGGTTGGGCTGTCTATCCCCACGTGAAAAATTCTTAAAATGTGACAGCTTGAGCTGTTACACTGCCCCAACGATGCCACTGCAGGCACCTACTGGTTCAGTAGATGATTTTTAAAGCATTTATAAAACACAAAACAAGATTTTCCCTGTTAAAATGGGCTCTGGTTTTCAGCTCTGATTTGTTGGAAGGAAATATAAGTAACACTTAATAAAGCACATCCTTGCCTGCTTCTAGATATATTTATCTCTACTCCCCAAAAAAAAAAAGGAAAAAAAAAGACACTTTTAGGCCCTTGCTGCCACAGGCTGCACCTGCTTTCAGCTGGAGCTGGGTTCAGAGAGTTGTTAAGCGCAGTTCAAAGCTTGGCAGATCCTGACTTCAAAGTGAGATGGAAGACAAGGAAGTGAAACAGGTGACAGGTGGGAAACGCACATAGCGCTTAAGTAACAGTTGGCATCCGCCAAGGAGATTATGCAGATGCCTTCCACTAGTTTGTTTTTAAGCATTCAGGATTAACTACCATGTTCAGCACATGTTGTTGTGGATTTGCTTGCTTTGACGGGGAGCTGCAAGGACTTTGATAACTGGGGAAAAAAGAGAACATTTTCAGCTCTGCTTGCCTTATCTCAAGTTTTCAAAACAACTTCCCTCAGAGCTGTAGCACATCAGAAAGAAGGCCAGAATGTAAAGGCCAGATCTAAATCCTGTTGCACACTAGGAGGGAAGGCTTACATTACGGTTTTAATATTATTTCTGTCCTAAACCAGATTTTCTGGATTCCCATTTTGCAACTTTTTTGGAGAAACAATTATTCTGTATACCATTTCCAAAGATGCTAAGCCCCTATATGCTTTTCCTAGAGAAGCTTAAAGATGCATCGCCTACTGAGAAACGTGCACTCTATCTTTAGATTAAAACACCAGCTTTCCACTAAGATGCAATCAAACTCTTAAGGGGACTGTTCACCACACTGCTGGACAATCCAAGCCAAGTGTTTAAAATCTTAACTTTATCCATATCCAACTCAGGACAGTTTCCTGCATTGCTTATTCTTCAAGGCAGACCAGACTTAACTTTCTCTCTCCTCTTCACAGCAAGGATATTTTGAGCACAGCTTTAGCCAATGCAGATCCAAGCCCTGCCCTACTGCCAAGGACTCCCCTCTCACACATATCAGCAGGCAATATTAACATTAGCAAATGAAGTCAAACAATTGTCTCCATATTACTGTATTTCTTCATAAATTCCTGTTCATTCTAAAATCAATTCAGTTGTCCAGAAAAAAAGGCCTGTAATTACTCACTGCATTGAGGAGCTGTCCATTTTTCTCAGTTTTATGTGATATCACATTCTTTAGCTAAAGAAAATCCTTTCTTCAACTAATTAGTTGTATAATAATCTCTCATAGTAGCCCTGGCTCCATAAAATAAATTCTTTTGGTTTTAATTTTTAAAATCTCACAGAGTTCTCCATAAAAAAAATATTTTGTACTTCAAAAAAAAAAAATGCAAGACTCATTTGCCAACAAACAATAAACACCTGAAAATATTTGGAACTACTCAGCATGCAGATATCAAAGACCCAAACGTTAACAGAAGATGCTGGTTTTCAAGCTGTCTGTGCGCTATTTGACATTTTTTCTCCCACGCTTGTGCTATAGAAGTTATAACCACAGGATCCCTACATCTGGCCGCAATATCCTCGTCACCCCCAAGTCTTACTCTGCACTACAAATGACGACGAGCTGTACAGGTTCAAGGCTCCCAGGTAGGTAGCACTTCTGGGGAAGCTGCCTCTGAGGAAGGTGATTCAACACCAAGACTGGATAACAAACCTGGGGTGACAGCATGGCAGGGACTTTATGTGGCTGCAAAGTGGGAACAGTGGCAAGGGTAGGGGAAAAAAAGAACTTACCAATCTTTTCTCTACGCCGCTACAACACCTGGCAGGTTCAGTGCATTTTTCTCTCAAGGAACAGGGGCTGAGCTCATCTGTCATACCTCCCTGCGAGTGAAAGCCAGGTCCTTATTTTCAGTAGGGCTTTTCTCCCATCTTGAGTTTTAAATATTTCTCAAGAAAGCAGAACCTTTTAACTGAACCTCAACTTTATGGATGTTGCTGATAAAAACAGTTTTTGCACATTCTGAATTCACCAAAGCACATCTCGACATGCAATACCAACCCTCCTCTCCCTTGGCACTCACACCCATCAGACTTACTGATCACATTCAGCCCTGCACTACAACTTAGACAAACTCAAAATACCTCATTCTTTAATATTTCTTACTATTATGCAAGAATTATCACAAGAAAAATGTCTAGTCTTAGATTTAAATTTATAAGCATCTGATTAGCAGTTTCAATAGCATATTTGCAGATCACTAAGGCTTTGTTCTGCTTGGTTTATGTATATCCTAAATGGAGGCATACCAGGCACAAATACAAATTTATGCCTGCAAAAATAAGGGTTTAACAACCTGGTTGGAAAGCTAATCTTGGATATTTTGATGAAAGTTCAGAGATGCACCTTTATCTCATCACTGGTCACTGTCCATGTCTTCTCATCAGTGGCCTCATATTTCACAGGACTTCATGAAAAAGCCCTGTCAGTCTTTTTTGTTTGTTTTGGTTTTATAAAAGAGACAGGGTCCTGTGCACTGAGTTGTTCTCTGAAACAGCTACACATTGATATTGCTTTTGCAACCTCCCATTACAGAATATGGCTTAAGTAAATGGTATTGCAATAAAACAAATGCGATCACTGAACTTTAACAGTGAAGAGCAGCCACTCAACAGAATCACTGCAATTTTCCCCATGGCCTGGGCTGAGGTTAACGCGAAGTTAAGACAGAGCAGGCAGGACACAGCACTAAGCACTAGAAATCCCCCTTGCTCTGCTACTTCATCTGGGGACTTCTCAGTAAGGGTTCCAGCTTCTGCTATAAAACATTAATGTGAATGTACATGCCAGACATAAAATGTAAACTGCACACTTGCCTGAGCTCCACATGCAGGGCTCTAGTATTGTTATAACGGGTCTTGATTCTATTCACTCTAGATAGAACCTTGCCTCAGTTATCGCTGAGCACACACAGGAACAAAGTGCCTTCTTGCTTTCCAGACTTGGCTTCAGCCTGGAGGCAGGGACAGACAGCAAGGTAAGAAGCATCAGTGTGGAAATTGGAAGGTTTTTATTGGCCTAGCACTTACAAAAATGCAGCCCGTGTCTCTGCTTCTGCCCGGAGGCTGGAACACGAGCTGCTGGAGCTGGAAGCTGCTGCCAACCTCTGCACAATCAGTAAGTTTCCGCTTCCTGGCAGCAGGAACTTGTACTTCTGCCTCCTCAAGGAGGAATGTGAGAGCATCATGTGAACAGGCAGGGTGCAGAGTCCAAAGGGCTGGGTCAGCTGAAAAATATCTTTGAAAGCAAAAAGGATTTTGCTTATCAAGCCAAGTGTGAGGAAAGGATCTGTTGTCAAGTTTAACTGCTCCAGTTTCACGTTAGGTCATGGAAGCACTCAGCACTGAACCACTTTGTGGAAGCCATTTGAGAGCAAATGCCATGGAAAGAGGACAGGCAGTGCCAGGCCTGGGCTTGCCTGTCCTACTTCAACATTTTTTTTTCTTGTTAAATTTAGAAGCTCTTATAATTCATCAATCTTCTCCTGCATATGATTTGATAACTTTTTTTCTTTTTAAAGCTCTTCTCTTGGGCAAAAAAATATAACTTTAACTGTTTGGATTCCTTGCATAATGTCAAGCTCATGTTTTCATGTTCTCTGGTTTTTGATGCATTACAACTTGTGATAAACTATATAAAATAGTTGTGGCAACCACTGCAATCTGTCTTGAAACAGCTATAACTTTTCTGTTTCCTACTTTACAGTTTCTATAGGAGCAAGAAGCTTTCAGCAATACTAAACTAGCAAACACAGTCTTGTCCAGCAGAAATGGCCTTGTGGTAAAATGCTCAGGGGATAAAGGAAAAAAGTACTTTTTACATTACATTTTTCTAGAAGTTAATGGCAAGGTACCACTGGTTTTTGAGAGAAGGAAGGGGGCTCAGTCTCCCCGGTTTGAGAAACAGACCAGTCGCACAAGGCATACAGTATGATACAGTATGGTTAGATTGACTGTTAAATGGAATTACCCCTCAGTATTGCTTTAGCATTTACTGCTCTATAGACTTCACTAAAAGAAAAAAAAAAACACACACATATTTACTATAATCAAAAAGATAACAATAAAACAACCCAACTAGTCATGTATCTGAAGTGCATTTAGACATTTGTGCGAGAAGAGCCTTTGGTATCATTTCTTCAGCCTCCCATTTAGAGTCCAAGGAACTGGAAGTGTCATGTTGCTGTGTGATGTTTGCTCAGTTTTATTCCAAGGGAATTGAAGTGTTTTCTTCATACACCCATCCACATATCAAACCAACATTAATTGCGAACATCCAGGTCTTGCTGACAATTGGCACAGGCACTGGTAAGTAAATGTGTCTGAAAAACAAAATATTCTCTGCTTACTATTTAACAAGGTTGAATGCTGAAGTTTTCACTGCCCATGCCTGTGATATATTGAATATAAACATAATTAACAGTCTGGCAGCTTGCTCTAAAGCCACACTCATACTACCATTTAAGAAAGGGAAAGGCTATTGCACTGGAAGAACCTTGATGTTTACCCTGCTTTTAATTGATGTCTCCATTATCTGACCTCTCAAAAAGACTAAAAAAGCAAACATCACAGTACATGTTTCTGACTCTCCTAATCTCTCTCTGAGCAGGTTGATGTATTGATTTTAGTTGAAGATTAGCCAACACTGAACTCTTAACTGATTAAAGCCAGTGTGAATTTGAGAAGTCGCTTGGTATAGTCCAAATCTGTGATGGCCAAAGATCATCAAAGTCAATTAAGTCATGCCCCTGTTGGATTGCAGCCCAAAACCAAACTACTGAAGTTCTCAGAAATTACAGACAGGAAATGTGGTTACCTGATCTTGTGAAATATAAATCCATCATTTGACCACTTGATTTTTTTTTTCTTCATTTAATGCTGACTATTGCCTAATTGCATACTGCTGACATCTTGGCACTCATTTGAGGCATACACCAATGCTATTTAAACACATGCGAGGAATACACTGCTTAAAAATAAAGATCTGCAGGAAATGATTGCTCAAGTAATTCTGCCTGCAACTATCTCTTTCTAGGACTAGACTAAGACTGAAAAGTAACTTCCATAGGAAACCAGAACCCCCTGGAGGATAAAACCATTCAAAGGAGATCTATCACCACCACTCAGAAAATGCAAGATTTATAAATGTGACAGTCACTTTAACAAAGTTGTGTGCTTTCTCTCCCCATCTGTCTTTACATATCAGAGTGGATTACATCCACTTTGGAGGACAACCCTAACATCCAGAGTAGCATCTGTCCCTATTTGAATACCTCATTTCTGACACCATAAAAGTCAGTGGAAGACTCAAGCGCTGCTGTCCTGCAAAGGACAGGCCGGGGAGCAGCAAGAGCACAGCCTTTCCTAAGTGACAGGGAGCAGGAGCCAAGGGTTGAATGCAGCTCATGACCACGGGTGGGAAGGGGCTGGTGGAGGCTGCAGGTGACACTGTTCAGGGCCATAAAGAGCTGCTGGAAAAGGCCGGGCCCTGACAGAGTTGGATGACATGTGTGCCTGGTGCCTCGCTGCCCTCCAGAGTGACCACGCTGTGACTCGGGCAGCAAGGACGTCACCGCCTGGCCCTGGAGGTCTGGCCAGCCCTGTGCCAGGAACAGGGGCAGAGCTGCATCCCCATGCAGATGGGCCACGGGGAGAACAGCACCCTTAATACCTGTGCTGCAGCACCACAGCAATATCTGCTTTTAAAATTCTGATATCGAGAGTATTGTAACGTTCTGCCTCATCCTGAGGGCCATTAGTTTCAGGCATGTCCTGTAACTGGATCCATGCTACCCTTCTAGGACCTTGTGCTGAAAACTCCAACAGCCATTCCAGATCCATCAGGCCTTTAGCCTTTTCCTCCCAATATTCTTTCCCACCTCTAAAGAAAACAAAGTGGCAATAGGGAGGCTCCTTTCACCCACTCCCTCAATTATGTCCACAATGTTATTACAATGAGGCTGCCTCTTCCTTCCCTTGCAGTGAAACTGCTTATTAGTAATTAAAGCTTGATTTATACTAACAGTTCCATATAAAAAAATTCAAAACATTTGATCCCTTTTTTCTATTTCTATTCAGCTTCTTCTGGTAAATATAGTTGCAGGGTGCAATTACTAACTGCAGTGAGGTACAGTTACTACAAGAGGAGTTTTAAGTAATTTAAGGTTCCATGTCTTCGCTCACTCCAACCGTGCAGAATTGCTCTAAACACACATTCACTTACTCTAAAATGGGCTGTTCCTTCTGTAAAAACTGTAAAGGGGTTCTGTTTCAACTATTAAGGAATGTAGAAATTTCTAATATCCTTACAATTTTTTGCATCAGAGAAACTATTTCCTCCATGGGACATTTAGTATACCTACTCCTCTCAGATCAAGTAAAGGTCAGATGTCCATGCTTTTGAAATGGGCTAAACTAGAACTGCACATTTCGAGGCGGATGTCTTGACAGCGTAACCTACCCATTTGTTCATACTTTGAGAAACCCATCTGAAAATGGGGGTACATGGTACATAGAATGGTCTTCCATTCTATGCCCCAGATGCTGTACAAAAACATTACAGATTCTGTTATTCATCAAGTTTCATTTTAATAGTGCAAGGCCTGTTCCCAAGTCTCACATCTTATCCTCAATCTGAATTTACTCATAACCCTGGTCACCCTGCTAACACTGACCTCTTGCTTAAGTAATATTTTACTTTTCCATTTTCTGCAGTTTATTCTCTTTATGTTTATAGACAACAATCACATCTTGTCTTAGCTTTTATTTACCCAGGCTAAACAAACCAAATCTTTTAAGTGTTCTGTTATCTGGTATGATAAACCATCCATTTGCCAGATAAACTGTGTAGCTCTGTACACCTGATTTAGTCTGAATACACCTTCCTTGAAAACTACCAGCCTGTATCTCACATCATTTCTCCCACACCTCTCATAAGGTACAATAAACTACTACTTTGTCTCTCTTACAAGTATCTGGGCTCTCTAGAACCCGATTTTCAACACACAGTTGGTTTACAGTCCCCCTAAAAAACACCTCCTAGTAATGGTGTGACAGATCCTGTGTTTTCTCTCCCTCCTGCCTAAAAACACACTGCCTTCTTTTCTTTCTCACCCTTAGGTATATCACACTCCTGTCACTCATTTTCAGATTGCTGCCTCTTTTCTTAAAAGATAAGCTGCTCCTCTTTCACTACTTCCCTGCCCTGTCTGCCCTCTTCTGCTATACCTTCTGGATATTTCCAAAGGCATTTGGTATGCTGCAAACCACGAATAAATAAGCTAAGAGGAAACAGACATACAAATGTATATGTCCTCAAAGACCAAAGGCTGCTCCATCCTCAGGAAAGACAAAGCCTACACAAAGTACACAGAACCTTGCTTACCAGAGCCTGCCTTGGTCAGAAAGTTATTTCTAAATTTACCAGTGATATGTCCAGTGAGAATGGTTAAACACCTGACTTGTCTCATTCTGCCTCAATAGTAGAAAAGTGGAGTTAAACAAAGGTACAGTTTGATAGAAGAGTGTTAAAAATAATCACAAATACGTCTGTACTGCTCATTTGAAAAGGTGCAGAAGGCAATAGTTGGATGACCTCTACTTCAGTCTGGAAAAACTTTCCACTTAATCTTCTTTTGACTCTGAGAAATGAAACAAATAGTATGTGCTTCATTCATTTCCAGAATCAGTACACTTCATGAGCTAAAAATCATTCCTTATAACAGTCTTGCTATGATTCCAGATCTGCAACGAAAAATATATCCAACTCCTAGCAACAAATCCCATCTCTGCCTAGTCAGTTACATTGCTGAGGTTTATCACTCATGTCTGAGACACATAAGTCAGGGAAAACCACTCATTTACAGACTGTGGAAATGGCAGGAAAATGATATTTAAGAGGAAAAAAAAAAAAAGTCCTGCCTTGACTTATTAATGCTGGCTGTTTAACAAGCTGTCAGTCAGTCCTTCCATAAATGATGGATCTAATTGGCTTAAGGCTTACAAAAATCAGAGAAAGCCTTACTCAGAAGCAAAAGTCCAGCTGAATACAACTTTTTCCTCATATTTCTTGAGGGAAGAAAATATTACATTTTTGTGGGCTTAGTCAGGAAAGGAAATAATATAACCCTTAGATAAACAGAGTACCTAAGTATGCTAAATATTTTTAAACAGGTTATTTAGCATAAATATTCTTTCAAAGGGGGACTGTTTTCAATTGTTTTATGAAAGTTAACCTTGGCAAAAGATAGCAAATGCTCGTTTAAAGAATACTTCCGAGTAAACAAAGCCATAGCTACATAAAATCTGTTTCACATGCGGAAATTTGTTCTCAAATGTTCTTCATACTCCACATACTTTAAACACATGTAATGTGTGGATACAGGCACTACAAAATTAGAGGATAAGGTATCATTATAACCATAATTCAACACTGTAGATCAGAATACAAAGGCAAATGTAATTTTTAGAAACTCAACTTCTTTCATGTAGTGCTTAATAGTACCGTTTTATAGCAACCTCCACTTCACAAAGGAGCCTAAATATACTTTAAATACTCTTTCTTGGGGGACAGCTCATAGGAAGCAGCATATGAACCCTCTTGCTTTTTAAATTGCAGTTAACACGTCCAGGAGAAGGCTGCCTTGGTAGGTATTTATACTACTGGTTTCTGAAAGTCATGCCCATCTTGTTATTTAGGAACAATTTGTTTTAAAGTATTTCAACCTCATTCACGTGTTTCAGCCACACACCAGGTAGAGTAGCAATGCAAACCACCACCTGCAAGTCCACTACCCCCCTTTTTGCTGTCTGTCATTCTCCTGTAGCTCCTTTTACCCTGGCAGCTCCACATCTGTCTCTTACTCCACCAATTCCCACCACCCAGCAAACTTTCACATTACTTCTCTAGCTTATCTTCACCTCCCTACTAGCCCACCATTCTTGGCAGGACATTTTGCCTCCTAAGAATTGACTGCTTCAGGAAGCACACGCTGCTTATTTATTAAGGTGCAGCTTAAAGATTGCTCTGCTATAATTGAAATAAGCAGCTCATTAAGCTTGGATAGAACTCTGTATCAACCGGGCAGGCTGCTACTAACTAAATATCCATATGGATTTCTTCTTTCAAACACTTCACCAAACAGCACCACAGCTTCACACGTGGTGCCGAGAGCTCTCCCGGGGGGAGCTTCTTGCGTCCCCTCATGCCAGGACAGACGCATTTATGAAGAAAACCGGGGCACGAGCCAGCCGAGGGCTCACAGTACTCCAAGGAGCCAGTCTTTAAAAATGCTGTGCTCTGAGACAGCCCCGGAGACAGAGGGAAAAACAAAAATAAATAAACAAAAATAAATAAATAAAAATAAATAAATAAAAAAGGTGGATGAGAGAAGCCTTT